>BSBK01000962.1:600000-973084 GCA_027943335.1 Chamaecyparis obtusa
TCGGGATAATGAAACATAATTACTTACAGTTATTAGCTGACAAAGACTATCTTCTTGAGTGACGTTGCACTTATTACGATGCGTTCATGGGTTAGGTACAATGTTGTAGGCCACTGGGTTGAAATTGATTGCCTTGATTTGACAAACCAAACAATATTGATTTCCCTTTTGTAATCATCTCCCCTCTTGTTTCAATAATCTTAAGCCTTTTTGTGATAAATGCCTACATAGACAAGAGCAGAGGGAACATGAAAGTTTTTATCGATAGCCTCTGCATCCAACCTTATGATTATTTTACGATTTGCATCCTTGACTGTTCGGGCCTCTTTGTCAAAGTGTGGTGTGCATGCCATCATGAACTCAAGTTCCAGTACTGTTGCAGGAAATGTTTAGAGCATGTGCTTATGAATTCAGGCATATCCACATGCCCAACCTCTGTATCTTTGATCTCATCTTTTTTTGAGACCACTGAAGTAGGAATGACGACAGTTTGATATTTGTGAAACTTGAATTTCATCATTTTCTCAAGCGTGGTGGTTGGCTCTTTTGACATTGTTCGAGCACCTGTAGCACTGAGATGAAAATACTATTTTTGCAATTGATGTCAAAAATTATGTTTTATATGTTTCTAGAAAATTGTTGTACTATTGTGTATTTTGATATAATCATAATTCAAAATATCGCCAACTTATCGGCGATAAGTCTGGCAGGGCGATAAAACTTGTATACTTATCGCCTGCCAAATTTATCGCTGATAAGTTGAACTTATCGGCGATATATCGGCGATAAGTTCATAACTTATCGCCATTTATCGCGGGCAGCGGCATGTTAAAACGCAGTCGCCATTTTAAACGCCCAGTTTGTTTTTTTTTCGACTGCCAGTGACTTTTTGTGGAGAGAAAACATAGCAAGAAGGATTTTGGAGAAGAAACATCAGCATTTGACACATTTTGGATCGATTCGGAGTGGATTCGAAGCGGATTCGAAGAGATTTTTCAAGCAAATTCAAAATCACAAGTAGGTTTTTAAAGTTCTTTCCCTTTTTTTTAAAAATCATTTTTTCTCATATTAAATGCATTCAAGTTTATACAAACTATCTAATATCATTTCCAATCTACTCTAACTTGTTTTAGAACGTAATGAATAAGATCTAACACCAATTTTTAGCAATTTTTGCAATTTTTTCATAGTTTTCTCAAAAACTTCATATTTTCTCAAAAATTTCATAACCTTTCAAGTTTTTTGGTTTTTTCCTTCAAGTTTCAGCTATGTTTAAACTTATTTAAAGTTTTAAACTAACTTAGTTTGTTTCTAAATTTCTTTGTTAAATTTCTAAATTTGTGCCCTCATTTTGTATGTGACATGCAGTTTGATTCTTCATCAAAATGGCAAATAGGGATTCCTCTACAACTGGCTCAGTTGTAGGGTCTACCAGTACCCCAGTAGATGCATGTCCATCGGGATATGTAGGAACGCGCCCTAAAGGGGCTAGAGACAAGGCATGGGCATATGCTTTTGAAGGACCCGAATATAATACCGTGATATGCATAAGATGTGAAAAACTAGTTAGTGGAGGCATATCTTGTTTGAAATACCACCTTGGAGGGATCACAAAGCGTGACACAAGGATTTGTGACGCCACCACCCCTGAAATAATGAGAGAGATGAAAGCCTTGCTTGCTGCCCAAGAAGAGAAAAAGTTGCAAAGGGAAAGGGCAAAATTGGCCATGAGGGCAACCATTTCTGATTCGCAAGGTATCTCACACGGTCTCATTTTTAAGAATCATTTATAATTTTATTATTTTATAATCATAATGAAATAATGTGGGTTGTGATTTGTGACTAGGTATGCCATCCACCCTTGAAGAAGGTGAAGCAGCACTTGAGGGCATAGTGGGCTCTCATCATGGCCCACGGATCCGCAAATCTACCTTGTCCTCGCCTTCCACTTCCGCTGGTTCTAGTAGACCAGCACCACGCTCATCTCCTATAGACAATTTTTTTGTGCCCAGAAACACACCTGGAGCACAACCATCACTAGAGGCTACTAGGTGGAACAATGATGTGCATCGGCAAGTTGACATTCAATGTGCTGATTTTTGGTTTTTTAACAATATCCCCTTCAATGTTGCAGCAAGTCCCTATTGGCTGAATTTTGTGACAGGAGTCACTGTAGTAGGAAAGGGCTACAAGGCACCTAATCCTGCAGACTTGAGTGGGAGGTTAGTTCACTTTTACGGTTTTACAATTTACTTATTTTTGTTGTATGTAATTTTTTTAAACAAAGTTGTGTACTTAAATGTTATTTTTATTTTGTTCTTGTAGATTGCTCAAAGATGCTGTTACTAGGGCCAATGAAGTGGTAGAAGACCAAAAATTGCAATGGAAACAATTTGGCTGCTCTATACTTTCAGATGGATGGACGGATGGAAGAAACCGTACCATCATCAATTTTTTAGTTTCTTGCAAGGATCAAGTGGTCTTTCTGAAATCCTTGGATGCCTCAGACAAAATAAAGACAGCTGAAACTTTGGCTCTAATGTTAGAGCAAGTTGTGATGGAGGTGGGGGTTGCTAATGTGGTGCAAATAATAACCGACAATGCAGCGGCATATGTGGCAACGGGCAGGATCCTTCAAGATAAGTATAGCACACTTTTTTGGTCTCCTTGTGCAGCGCACGTCCTTGACCTTCTTTTGGAGGACATAGGAAAATTGGATTGGGTGAAATTGGTTGTAGAGGATGCAAGAAAGATAACAAAATATATCTACAATCACCCTTGGGTTTTCACTTTGATGAGAAAATTCACCCATGGGAAGATGTTGGTTAGACCTGCAGCTACAAGGTTTGCAACGATTTTCTTAACGTTGCAAAGTGTTCCTGATTCTTTGAATGCTTTGAAGCAATTGTTTGTGAGTCCACCATGGTTAGACTCAAATTATTCAAAGAAGGCTGATGGTCAAAGTGTTGCATACATTGTCTTTGACAACCACTTTTTTGAAGATGCTACAGAAATTGTGAAGGTATCTTTGAAACTTCAAAAGTTGAATATTTAGTTTTTTTATATTCAAGAATCAAGCCTTTCATTATTAATTTGGAACTCTAGTCTATAATTAATGATAATCTTTTTCTACTTTTCAAATGTAGATGACAGAGCCCTTGGTTAGAGTTCTCCGCTTGGTAGATGAGGATCAAACCCCAATGGGGTATCTTTATGAGGCCATGGATAGGGCCAAAGAGGCTGTAAAAAATATGTACAAGGGGAACAGCCTAAAATTTGACCCCATATGGGAAATTATTGATAGGAGGTGGAACAATCAGCTCCACCAACCCATTCATGCAGCGGGGTACTTCCTCAACCCTTCTTTTCGCTTCTCTCCATCCTACGGAGATCCCAATGGAGAGGTCATGGAGGGCTTCATTGATTGCATGCAAAGGATGGTACCTAAGGTTGAGGTGAGAGACCTCATTGTGGCCGAGATGGAAGTGTATCAGAATGCAATGGGCAAGCTATTCTCCTCAAACTATGCAAGAGGAAGAAAGACTCAAACCCCAAGTACAATATTTGGATTTTTGTTGTCTTTCACATACATGATAAGTAGATAAAAACTAAGTTACTAAAATATGTTTTCACCTTTCTTTCTAACTCTTTAATATTTATCTTGCAGATGCTTGGTGGCGAAATTGGGGTGGGAATGTCCCAAATCTGCAAAATCTTGCCTTGCATATCTTATGTCAGCCATGTAGCTCATCTAGTTGAGCGTAATTGGAGTTTATTTGAGGCCATTTACACGAAGAAGAGGAACAAGTTAGCACAGAAACGCCTCAATGACCTTGTTTATGTGCAATATAACCTTAAGTTGCGCATAAGAAAGGTAGAGTTACCAGAAGCAGGGCCACTTGATTTGGATGACATAGATCCGTACTGTGATTGGACATCACAGGAGCAGCCTCCATTGTTCACAGAGGATGACATCTATGATTTGGAGAGGCAGGCTATGGAGGAGGATGGATTCACAGCAGGATTGGATGACATTCAGGAGGATGATCATGAGAGCAGTGAGAGTGAGGAGCTGGAGGATACAGATGATGAGTCATTGCCAGTGTCAGCACCATCTACATCTAGGGTGGAGGTCCAGTCACAGCCAGTTGTGCAGAGGGAGGTGTCACAGCCACAATGGACTACTAGGGCTAGACCCCCTCCCACTCCCGTAGTTTTTACTAGAGCTACTGGGAAGGGGAAGAGGAAGATGTAGACTAGTTTGATATTGTACTTGGCATATGTATTTGCTTATAGTTTTACAAAGACAATTTGTTGTTTTTAGTTTTCTTCAGAGTTCAGACTATCAGACTATGGCTACCAGCCATCAGCATTCCACATGAGGATGCAATTTTGATACATATTTGCATTTATATATATCTAGATCAGCTTGTTTGGTTTGTTTACTCATTTACTAACTCATTAGATGAATCTCCTTATTGAATTTTGCAAAAAAAATGCATTCTAATTAAATTTAAGCCATTTTTTAAGTTCGCCGATAAGTTCCCGACTTATCTCCAATATATCCCGATTTTTTTTTTTTGCCCTCGGCGATAAGTTGCCGATAACTATATTTTGAACTATGGATATAATAGCTTCGTGTATGCCTATTTGGTAAAGTTATGGCTTAGCTATCCTTCAAATTTCTTCTGTATTTGGAAGTCTGTTTGGTTTTAGATTTGACATAATGGTTACTGGGTGTTCTGACTATAGTTATCTATGTACAGTTGTAGTCAAAGGATATGATCTTATTTTCTACGTTAGAAATTGTTGACGTTAGTTTCATATCATTCTCCATTTAGATCATACATTGATTTTGAAACTTGATAGATCGTGTTGCAAACAAGGCTGAAGTGAAATAGTTGGTTTGTTGTGGGCCATAGTTGTAATTTAGGGATTTTGGAGTGCATTGCAAGTGAAGGTGCGAGTGTAGTTCAACTTGTAATAGTTTATGTAGTTGGAGCAAAAAATTCCTACTACAAGGGAAAAACATAAGTTTTAAGCAAAATTGGAGCTTTTGGACTCAACTGCGCTTGGGATTGCATGTGTAGTTGCATATGTTGTTCAACTTGCAATCAGGTCAAAAATCCCTGATTGCACTTGTATTAAGAATTTTCAAAAGGGTAAACTTGGGTATTGTCGGGGTTTTTTGATGCGATTGTCCATTTGATTACATGTAACAAAACATGTAGTTGGTGTGAAAATCTCCAATTTGCAAATGATAGGTATGGATATTTTGGAGGTGATTGCACTTAAGTTTACATGTAATGGATCTGAAAAATCTCGATTTTGTGAATATGGTAGAACTAGAAATGAAATGCAATTGGAGGTTTTGGCTATGATTACATATTACATTGCATGTAACATTACATGTAATGATAATAGGAATTCCTGAAATTCAAAGTGTGTGGGTATGTAATTGGAATTTTGAGGGGAAGGAAAACATCGTCAATGAAAATTCTTTTGCCTTGTAAATTCATGCCCAATCATGGCTCGAGATTTGAACTTCTGATTGCATTGTGTAATTCCAAAGAAATTCACAACAATCATATAACTCAATGCTTTGATATTGATGGAAGAAAATGAGGGTTTGAACCCCACTAATGAATGAGAGGACTAGGGAAAATCCAAATTTTCATTTTCAAAATATATTTTTCTACATATGTGAAATCTGAAAATTGTAATGACCTGCTACAAATATTCTGAAAATAAACTAATAAACCCTAAAATACAATTTTAAAATGCTCAAATAATGCATTGCAAATCCAGTTTCTATCCAAACAATAAATATAAAACCCTAGCGCAGAGAAAAAATGAGGAAATAGAGCAAAAATGTCCATTGAAATTGTGGAGATATTCATATTTTTAGCAAAACAACTAGCATAAGTACATATACAAATCATTTTTAACCAAACACCATATAAAAATCCTTAACGCGGCTAATAATTGGAATACTATCGCATTCGTTTAGGTCAACTTTTTTTATTTGACTTAGTCAATTAGCCAATAAGCACAAAGAATTAAATTTTCTTAGATAGAAACATAATAGTTAATTATTAATATTTATTTTTAATAATTTAAAAACATACTTTTTCTGATTTTTCATTGGTTTGAGCAAGCTGAAAAATATTTTCCAGAACAAAAAACAAATTTCCTAACATTATAACAATCCAAAAATTTTAAAAGCTTCATACGCAAAATTCTGGAAGCTTCCAAGGAATATCTCTTTTTTTTGCTTCCCAATTCAAGAAGCTTCCACTGGAATGTTCGTTTCTCCATATTAAGAGGGGTTTCCCTTCTTTGCGGAGTATTTAGCAGAAGCCAAGCGAGAAGCAATGTCAAAATCATTCAGTTTTCTTCTGCATCCAGAATTTGGACTAATAAGTCCATTGAGGTTGGGAGATTTATAGATTTATGTTTGTTTCTCTAAAACAACATATAGGTTTGCAAGTTCTTGTCCGCTACCATTTTGTTACTAAGACATTGTAAATTTTTTTCTGGTTTCTAGTCTTCCAGCCTGAAGAGAGGGAAGTGGTAGAGGAAAGCGATTTAGGAAAAAAATGTGAAAAAAAAGGATCTTCATGACCCTAGATATACCTTTGGGGTCGTAAAGGTTGATTCCATTTCCTGAAACGTGGCCGTAGAGCCAGTTTTTAAAACCCTTGGACGGGTTGATTCTTCGTTCCTCTGTACATGCTTTCTGGTGATCTTAAGACCCGAGGTATAGATCAGATGATGCCCTTAATACCTTTATGGCTTTCACAAGGCTTTATATCTAACCTTGACTAGTGAGTCTGTCTCCTGGCCTTAACCTTGACTTGCGCAGGGAGGAAGGAGTTGTCTATCCCTTTGGGGAAATAGCTCTTCTTGACCAGTTAGCATTGTCCTTAAGATAAGGAAGGAGAGTTCACCCAACCTTCTCTGGCTCTCTCTCCGGTTGGCTATCTATCCCAACCAACGGAATAACCAATGTTTTTGCCCCATCACATACCGAACAAGGGATCTAACCCAACCAATCGAGGGATGAGAATGGGCCATATCGAGAACGGCTATCTCTCCCATCCAGGGGGAAGAATAGGACCAGGAACTATAGACTATAGATCAGGGATTAACCAGGACCTGTAGATGCCAAAATATTGAAGACTACAAAGTAAAAATGCTTGAAGTGGAAGCATTGTTTATATATGGAATTAAACAAATATGTACAAATGATTACTTCTATTGTTTAACTATAACCCCATGGCCCAAATCTTTACTCATCGTGATCTAGATAAAATATGTAAGGAAAACTTGTTGGCATTAACAGATGGTAACCGGTAAGCCTACTACCCATATATGGAAATTAAGTATTGTCATTGATTGGCAAAAGACGAAAGTGGAAAGAGGTGTTTGACATCTCAATCTAAGGTCTAAAGATCTAAGGAAAACACTAGTGGTGGATCGGGATGTAAAGAGACTGGTTTGGCAACCGGTGACACTATTTAAGAAAGAAAAGACTATATCTACTCACCAAGAGCAACCGGTCACTAAACAAAGTGCATCAACAACCGAGGAACGGATACAACCAGTGTCAACTAGGCAACCGAGGAAAAAGTGCAACCGGTAAGCAAAGGAAGAAATAGTGAGAGGTCAAAGTTCTTACCTGTTCACAACATGAGGATCTCAACCGATCAAATGAAGACTTCAGTACGATAAGAAGAACCCAAGAAGTCATAGTCAAATATCTGTTTAATCTGGAAGACTTTGAGTTAACATGGTGATCGGTTTGAGACGCGTTTAAAGGTTTTAAAGCCGAAATTTGTGGCTTTAAAACAAAGAGTTATCTCATGTGAAGGAAAGATGCTTGGCACGCATCTATTGTTTTCTTCATAAAGCAGATAAAGCAAGAGCATGCATCGGATGTTTCCTCAGTGAACCAATACTCCACCAAGTGATGTATCCGAAGGGGATCTGTAATTAGGTCATGCATGAAAGGCGCAATTAGGGCAAAAACTCTATATATTCTTCTGCCTGTTGAGAATATAGTTTGCCTTCATTCTGCCAAAGAAAAGAGTGAACCTGTACACTAGAGAAGCTAGGGTGAATAGAAAAGAGAAGAGAGAGAAGAGTGTGCAGAGAAGCACAACAGTGAAGGAGAACACACCTGCGGCGACCGGTGATGTTTCTCAGTTGAGCATATCAGAGATCTTATCAGGCTATGAAAAGCCATTTGTAAAAGGTCAATCCCTCTATTGTTTTCTAACAATTACAATAGTTAAATCCCAGTATTTTGGGTGAACTTTAACAGGTCCCTTGTATCAAATCCCTTAACCGGGTGACTTATTGTAAGGTGTTCTAAGTCCTCTAACAAGGCAGGCACTAACCGGCCTTATTGTAACAAATCCCTTAACCGGGTCGCATATAATAGTGCATTGTAATCCTTTAACAGGGAAGGTTCCTAACAGGGCGCACTTCAGAAGAGTGCAGAATTTGTGAGGTCTCCTCACACAGTGGTTTTCACCCAAATTGGGTTTCCACGTGATAAATCTGATGTCACTGTGTGATTGATTGCTTGATGTTATTTTATGTTTGAATTTGTTTAAGCTTACAGTTATAAGTATACTTCATCAAATTTATTTAAAAGAAGTTTTATAGGTGTTGATTCACCCCTCCCCTCTTAGCACCGGTTGGGACTGTCAAAACTTGGGCTTGTTTTCCCACTACTAATCCTAATCCTAATACAGTAGCTTCATTGATATTCTTTAGATGCATTACAAGTGGCTTTTAAAATAATTTTTTTGCATATTGTTGTTTTTGCTCTGTAAGTGTAGCTTCCAAAGTTATTCGACCCTTTCTCTCAACAACAAGTTGTCCTAATTCTTTCACTTGTCACATACCAGCAAAATTTTTAATGTTGGTTAAACATTTCAGCTTATTCTTATTATCAACCAAGGTAAGCCATCATTATATGAACCTTGTCTCAAAGGTTGTTATATGCCTGGTCTCTTCCCTTCAATTTTGTCTCCAAACTTTGTACGGTCTCTTCCATCTTCTTTACTGAAGCGTCTTTTGATTTCCCTTCAAGTCTAGCCTTTTCAACTTGCATAGATTTTAGTAGTAAGCTCATTAAACAATGAATTTACCAAGCATGATTGAAAGCTGTATTTGCCCCAAGGACCTAATTGTTTTCATGTAGATAACAAGAAACATGAAATTGTTTACATACCTTTGAGCTCCAACAATTTGTTATAGAGTTGTTTGTGTTCCTTACATTCTTCTACAAGCTTTTCTTTTAGTTCGACAAACTGAAATTTCAGCTCTTAATGTTGATCAACTGCAAAATATAATATTATATAAATAGCAGTTCCTTGCAGGTTTGAGATGAAAAGTTAAAAAGAGTTCAAACATTTTAAAGCTTATGTAGAGCTTGCACAGAAGAAGTCACTGCACTCATTCAGAAAATCATGAAACATAAGAATTGGCCTCTTTTGATTTTTTAACACAGTCACTCTTCACATCTGTAATGTCCTCGTTTTTCAGACTCTTGGGATTATCTTAGTTTGGTGACCCTCGTAAGCTAATCAGGTTGTCAGAGGGGGTCAGTTGGAAGAACCAGTGGTTGGATTCTTTTCTGGAGGTTCTAGTTGTCAGGTATGCTCTTCATTGGGGTCAGATTGGATGACTTACTATTTATAGTAAGTGGTATTTTGGGTATGGCTATGTTTAGCAGGGCGCCTGCGCAATGGTCTCAAATGTATCGGAATTGATTTTGTGGAATCTCTAGTTTGAGGGACTTACTATTTATAGTGAATCTATTTTGGTCAGATGACTATTTCTGGCAGGGCAGTATGATCTCGGGGCTCTGTTGTCAGAAGTTAGAATATTTTTGTCAGAGCGATTCAGTGGCTTCATATTTTAATTGTGGTTATTAAATTAAGTTATTTTAATTTAATAACTTTATGACTTTAATGGTATAAAACAATGGTGTGTTGAAGAAGCCACGTTAGTGAAAGGTGTAAAGGAGAAGCTTTTTCATAAAGCTTATAAATACAACATGAAAAAAGCCATTTTACACACCTTATGTCTTTTGTCAAAAATTGAAAAGTGAGAAAGAATTTGTCCAAGGAAGAAATCAAAATTCATCAAAGAAGCTAGGGTTTGCTATGAGTTTGGTCTTTAGATTTTGGAGAGAACTCATCTAATTCTTATGTGCAATGAATGGAGAATGTTCATAATTTAATGTGCTGCTGGTTGGAAATTATTATATTATTTGGTGAGCTGAATAGATCTGAAAATGATGTTTTGAGGGTTTGACATTACCTCCTTGAAGAAACGTAGACTTCTTCAAGTTGTGGATGCACTTTGAGTTGGATAGCATATGCCAGCGAATTGTTGCAGATTACATTGTTTTTTGTGCTCATTAAAGACTGCCGTAAGGAATTGGTGATGATTGATTGGCTGCCATACATAAATTTGCTGGAGACTGTACTGTGTTAGTGGCGGCATAAATTTATAGAGGCCTTCGATAATATTGCTGGTGTTGCTCATCATTCAAGAGATTGTTATGTTTTGCAAATTTGGTGAGGTTGATACAGTTGTGGAAGGCTGCGTCAATGGTCTAAAAGGCTGTGATTTGACTTGAGGTTGTTGTTTTTCTCCGTCAAGGAATTATCTTGTGTTGACAATCAGCCATTTGAATCAAGGTGTTGTTATAATTAAATGCTTGTTTATTAGTTATTACAAATCTGAATTAAATCTTGTGAGCATTTGGAAATTAGAAATTGATGTTGTTATGATTGTTTATGTTGAGAAGATTTATAAAATCCATATATGTTTTGAAAAAAAAAATACACAAACAATTGCAATTTAATTAGCAAAAAAAGTCAGTTGGTTTTAGAGAGCCAGTTGAGCTCATCTTAGTGGTATCAGAGCATTGATCTTGCCATCTTGAAGGGTATGAGAATTTAGCAATGGTAGATAGATTTGTACCAAGAGTGCACTATACCCACAGGGGTAGAAATTCACCACCTCCCGAAGGTAATGAACAGGGCCCATAGATTGAACATGCAGAAGACAGGAGACAGGAACAGGAATAATATTGGGAATGATATTGACAAGGAGGCCAGAGATGCCTTCAGGAATATTGCAGATGGTCAACATCAAGTTGCAAATGTATTGCAACAGCTTTCAGACAAGCTTCAGCGTATCACATTACCAGGTGATCGTACTAGGGACAGAGGAGCGCGGAGTGTTTCAGTCAGATCACACAAGTCACGCGCAGATAATATGCGTGATTATAGAGCTGACCATACAGGTGCTTATGATAGGCCTCTTCATCCTACTTTCTTGAGGCCTGAGCTGGATACAGTTAGTGTAGAGATAGAGCCGACACCATTCGTTGATGACATGGTGGCACACTTTGCAGAGTGGGATGCTCTTCTAGAAGAAATTAAGAGGAATTTGAATTTTGACAGGTACTTGACACAGAAGAGAGAGCATTCTAGAGGCTCTTCTTAGGAGCATGAGGCTATGACAGACTTGCTTGAGGACAGTTGCATTGAGTTTCATCATCTCCATGAGACAGGAGCTCATGATCATGAGAATGTTGATGACATGATAGCCACCATTGATGGCAGCCCTACATCAACTAGTAGCAATGAAATTACTAACAATACAGGTTCTGATTTTTATGATAGCAGTCCTATGTTTGAGCTTATTGATGTCATTGATGACAGGGCAAGTGTAGAGGATGTTGTGGATATTACTATGGGTTTTGACTCACATGATGAGAGTGTTAGTTTTTCAAGATTGCATGCTAAATGCGAGTTCTTCTAATTATGATTTCTATGACAGCAGTGAGTCACGTTGGCAATGGCATGTGATATTAGAGATTTTACAGGTTGGTGATATTGGCATTGATGAAGTGGACACTATTGATGTTATCTATGAGGATGATTCATGTTGCAGCAAGTCTGGTATATCATATCAGATATTGGATGATGACTCGGAGTGGTTATTGGATGATGATAGGTCCAGGATCATAGTTTATAGGGACTTATTGCAGATAGTGAGGATTCTCAGAGACACGAGTCCATTCAGGTAGAGCAGATTACACATCACGTCTCTCATAGTTCACAGTTTTTTAGCTTAGATCAGCAGATGGGATCAGTTCACTTTGTGAACAATCCCTTATTTGATGTGGATGTCGTTATGATTTATGATAATCCATTTTTTGAGCTCAGTGATGATCCCTTTCAGGTGTTGTCTAATGATGATGATGTTTGGGATCCTATTTGTACACCTGGTCATCAGGCAATTTTTACAGGAGGCCAGTTGGGCCTAGTTGAGCAGTTTACAAGCGTGTACACAGTCAGGAGTGCTTACAGTTTCACTTCGATCCTCACATTCAGACATCTACCAGTTGCAAAGTTCTTTAGTGCATCCATTTGATGACTGGTATGATAGTTTGGTTAGCATGAAGACTGGGGGTAAGACCAATCTGTTGGTTGATTTACTCCCGTGTGAGTTACTCTCGGTTGAGTTTCTCCTACGTGGCGATCTTGTTACAGCATCTTCAGTTTGGGTGTTGAATGCAGTTTTTCAGATGCTGTTGTTTGTATTATTGATGTTGATTTCGTCATAAGAGTATGGTGATGATAGGAACATTACCCATGACCATCCTTGGGATCCGGGTGGACAGTGATGTTGCTTATTTTTCTTCATTGCTTAAGGACAAGCAATCTTGGGAAGGGAGGACTGCAATGTCCCCATTTTTTAGACTCTTGGGATTATCTTAGTTTGGTGACCCTCGTAAGCTAATCAGGTTGTCAGAGGGGGTCAGTTGGCAGAGCCAGTGGTTGGATTCCTTTCTGAAGGTTCTAGTTGCCAGGTCTGCTCTTCGTTGGGGTCAGATTGGATGACTTACTATTTATAGTATGTGGTATTTTGGGTATGGCTATGTTTAGCAGGGCGCCTGCACAGTGGTCTCAGATGTTTCAAGATTGATTTTGTGGAATCTCTAGTTTGAGGGACTTACTATTTATAGTAAGTCTATTTTGGTCAAATGACTATTTCTAGCAGGGCAGTATGAGCTCGGGGCTCTGTTGTCAGAAGTTAGAATATTTTTGTCAAAGCGATTCAGTGGCTTCATATTTTAATTGTGGTTATTAAATTAAGTTATTTTAATCTAATAACTTTATGACTTTAGTGGTATAAAACAATGGTGTGTTGAGGAAGCCACGTTAGTGAAAGGCGTAAAGGAGAGGATTTTTCATGAAGTTTATAAATACAACATGAAAAAGCCATTTTACACACCATATGTCTTTTGTCAAAAATTGAAAAGTGCGAGAATTTGTCCAAGGAAGAAATCAAAATTCTTCGAAGAAGCTAGGGTTTGCTATGAGTTTGGTCATCAGATTTTGGAAAGAACTCATCTAATTCTTATGTGCAATGATGTGAAGAACCTTGGCTGGCTCTTGTTTTCAAACTAACTCTTCTCTCAATTTTAGTTACACCTTTTTAAACCATTTATTAACTGATAAGGAATTTTGAACAACATATACAAATTTCAACAATTTTTCCAGAATTCTTAATTAAACGACAACAGCAATTAATTCCTCATTCTCAAAATATCAATCAACAAGATGAAACCAATAATAATCAATCCAAACAACCAATAAGTTCTTAGGTTGTTTATCAACAACAAGGAAAGCAAATTTAAAACAATGTATAAGCACCTTATGTAATGTACGGTTGTAGATGATTAAATCGCAGCCAAGTGTGAATTGGCGCTAGCACACAACACAATCGGTTCTCCTTTGCTAATGGCAATTCCCAACCAATCCAACATAAGACACCGATTCAGATCGCTGAAACAATTAACATCAAACCCTTAGTGTATTTCCAACTGCCATCAACACATACATTCAGCTCTGAATTCCATATGGCTGCCAATAGATAAAACATGGCCCTTGTATCATTACGCTGCCTTCCTTACACTAAATCACAGCTTAAACAACAAACGCTGCCCCTTCATTACAACCGCAAGTCTCCCTTCAATCAAATTCGATAACCATTGGAGATAATCCAGCCTCTAGGAAGAAATCGATAGATGTATAATTCGAAATTCAGAATGCATTAATTTCCAGCTTTGAAGAATTTGCTCAAATCTTCTCACTCTTGATTTACCTCAGCATCAAGATCAATATCCAGAGATTCAGTAAGAATTTTCAGAATTCAGAAGCAAAATTCATCATCAATCAGTGATGATTCAAATTGCAGAAAGAGGAATCAGTCCTCAAAACCCTAGCCAGTTTCTCGTAGCCAAGAGACTTCATAAATTTTTCAAATCAACAATGATAAAATGAAAGTGTTTTTTCGAGTTGTACTTATAGCTTTTTCGGAAAAAGCACAATTTCACTTTTTTCATATAAAAGGCTTTTAAATGATAATTTCACTTTATAACATTAAAGTTATAAAGTATTTAAGTTATTAAATTAAAATACTTTAATTTAATAACAATAACTTTAAAAACAAAAGCCACTGAATTCTGCTGACTGAAACAAACTCATTTCCGACACCAGAGCCACAACGCCAACTGCCCTGTCGGAAATAACCCACTGCCAAAAATAGCCTGCTACTAAAAATAGACTTACTATAAATAGTAAGTCTCTCAAACTGGAGATTCCCTGAAGCTCGATCCTGAAACATCTGACACTCCGTGCAGACACCTTGCTTATCTTGGCCATACCCAAAATACCACTTACTAAAAATAGTAAGTCGACCAAGTTGACCCAAACGAAGAGCAGACCTGGTAAACTGAATCTCCAGAATGGAATCCCAACACTGGCTCTAACATTTGACCCCGTCTGATCACCTGATTAGCTTGCAAGGGTCGCCAAACCAAGCTAATCCCAAAAACCTAAAAAAAGGAGACATTACAAATGAATGGAGAATGTTCAGAATTTAATGTGCTGCTGGTTGGAAATTATTACATTATTTAGTGAGCTGAATAGATCCGAAAATGGTGCTTTGAGGGTTTGACATTACCTCCTTGAAGAAACGTAGACTTCTTCAAGTTGTGGATGCACTTTGAGCTGGATAGCATATGCCAGCGAATTGTTGCAGATTACATTGTTTTTTGTGCTCATTAAAGATTGTCGTACGGAATTGGTGATGCTTGATTGGCTTCCGTACGGAAATTTGCTGGAGACTGTACTGTGTTAGTGGCGGCATAAATTTATAGAGGCCTTCGATAATATTGTTGGTGCTGCTCATCATTCAAGAGAGTGTTGCGTTTTGCAAATTTGGTGAGGTTGATACAGTTGTGGAAGGTTGCGTCAATGGTCCAGAAGGCTGTGATTTGACTTGAGGTTGTTTTTCTCCGTCAAGGAATTACCTTGTGTTGACAATCAGCCATTTGAATCAAGGTGTTGTTATAATTAAATGCTTGTTTATTAGTTATTACAAATCTGAATTAAATCTTGTGAGCATTTGGAAATTAGAAATTGCTATTGTTATGATTGTTTATGTTGAGAAGATTTATAAAATCCATATATGTTTTGAAAAAAAAATACACAAACAATTGCAATTTAAGTAGCAAAAAATGTCAATTGGTTTTAGAAAGCCAGTTGGGCTCATCTCAACGTTTGCTATCCCCAGAAACAATTCAAAATCATGCCTAGATTGCATAGTTGGTGCATAGCGAAAAATAACTTTATGATGATAAGCACAATTTTTTTTCTTTTCTTACCCTCTATATTCTCACCGCTTTTTGCCTCTGCCTCTACCTAATTAAAATAACACTCATTGCATAATGCTCAATCCATTTTTTGATCATCCTCCTACCGCCTTATGGATGATTGGAGACCAGAACAAACAAATGTCAAACTGTGCAACTAGAATCAATTTTTCATAGAAACAAGGTTCTCTAAGGATAGCCCTAGTAAACACTATTATGTCTAGAATTTCTTCTAAAAGAATGAACTCATCTAAATTGATGCAATAGCAGGGATGCCAGCTCTATTTGTCTGTGAAGACGATCTCTCAAATGTAGCATCCTTGGTTTTGTTAAGTAACATAGACAGGTGACCTCAAAATCAAATGTAATCATATCAAAAGAACATCAATACCTAATTGTATTGTTGAGTCCTAACCATGTAACTAATCATGTGAGAAGATTTACCCATTTGGAAAGCCAAGCTAATTGTCCCTTACTGAAAACAATCATTTAATTTTTTAGTCGTTTTGTTTCTCAACAATCCCTCATCTTGTGACTATTGGTTTTTAAATTACAAAAGCCAGTATAATGACACAAAACTGCAAAGAAATATGTTGTGCAATATATAAAATTTGTAAAGAAGAATGTGATAAGTTTCAAATATGAATATTGTCCAAACTCCACCATTCACTTTATGTGAAAATAGAAAAATAGCTGTGGCAACCATTGGAAATTTGCTATTACAACATCAACAGTAGCTGGTATCCATTCAATACTGAATAATTATGCCATGAAAACAACCTCAAGGATAAAGAAAACAAAATGAAAAAAAAAATTCACAATAGAAATCCTTTCCATGCACCTCAGATGGTGAAGACTTAAATCCTCAAGCTCGGGACATTGACTAATCTCAAATACTACCGGATTTGTACATGATCCTGAGACTGTTTTCAAATGTTTACAATTTTCAACCTTCAAACAAGTCAATGTTTTATGCTTATTACATCCACTTCAATTAGATTTTGAATGTGCTGAAGTTTGAGAGATTGAAGGCTAGGACAGTGATTTCCATTAATTAAGAGCTTGGTTACAAGTTTCTGGTTTGCTAGGAAGCATCACCTAGATCTTGTCGTGACCTCTGTGCTTATCCTGCATAACACCATTAAACATATATGTCATTATTGCACTGCCTTTTGCCAATTGTCAAACCGTGAATGAGACGAGTCACAAATCTGCAAAAAAGTGTGATCTCCTTAAAACAATGAGCTCTTACGTGCCTTCATGCCATAAATCCGATTGCCAGCTATTCAAATAACTGCCGATGCTCATATAAAGATCATTTTTCCATGCATAGCAATGAAAGAAAAGAAAGATTGAAAAATAATGAAAGGAAAAATTGATGTTGGCCCCTTCCAATACCCAAAAAAATATAATTTGAGAGAAAATTTGTAGCCAACCTCTGTAAATAACGATTCAAAGTCAAACCATATTGCAATTCAAGAGAGGTTTAGATTCTTGGAAATGATAAACACATACAACAAATTCTTAAAAATGAATCAAGTAGTTCCTAGTCATGTTAGATAAAGGGTATTCAAATAAATTTTGACCGATAATTATACGAATAAATGAAATAAAATACAAAGTCTTCCTAGATCAAAAGTAATTTAAAAAAACACTCTTAAAATGTACGTTGTAAGCTGCTAGTTTCAAAATTCTATAGTTTGTTAAATAATTAGATATCACAAAATGTCAAAAGTGATCTTTGTAGATAGAACAAAGCTGATAAGACAATCAAATCTTTATACAGTTCATCGTGCATTAGAAGAGGTGTTGTTGAAAATCAAGAGCTCAGAGAGAGAGAGAGCAGAGCAGAAGAGCCGAGTCTTCTAAGAAGGGTTACAGTCACCAAGCGTGAAAGATAGAGATTGAACAACCAAGCAAAGAGAGAAGAGAACATGTATGATCTGATTGACAGATTGAGTGTCTAAAGAAGATCATTTATTTTATTGTGTGAAGCACATTTAAATCCCTTTATCAGGGTGAACCCTAATAGGTTCTATTGTAAAAATCTCTTCACCGGGTGACATCTTAATTGATGTTCTTAAGTCCATTGGCGAGACGAATCCTTATAGGGTGAAGATCTTAACCGGTCTATATCAAATATCTTGACAGGGTAGCATTCTAACCAGTGCTTTTGTAAGCCTTTAACCGGGCAGCTTTATTACTGCAGTAGTGAAGTTTGTGGGTTTTGTCCCACCCTGGTTTTCTCCTTCTAATCGAGGGTTTTCACGTATATATCTTGTGTTAGCTTGTGTTTGTGATTTCTGTTCATGTTATTTAAGCATACATTATATTTTTAGTATCACATAGTTCCTGTATTCAGTTTAACAAGCTACGAAAGAGAAAAAAGTTAAATAAGTTGAATTTACTGATTCACCCCCCCTCTCAGTAACCGGTTAGGATTAGCAATCGGTATCAGAGCCAAGTTCTTAGGTAAAGAAGCTTAACCGCTTGAGAAAAGATCATGGAGGATTACCTGTATCAGAAGCAGTTAGAGGAAGCAAATGAAAGGATTGCTTCTCTTGAAAACAGATTGAGAATATGTCTTGCCAAGAGAAAAGAATTGGCTTTACAATAGAGTGAAAGTCAGGACACAATAGATGAACTATCTGGAGAGAGTAGTTCAGTGAAGTAGAGGAAGCACTTTCCAAAGTCATGGAGAGAAACATGAACTTGACTGATCAAATCTCCAATTTGAAAAGAGAACAGGAAGGTCATGCTCTGAGGATGACTGGACTCATCAAAGCAAGCAGAAAAGTTGAGGATGAGAAATATAGTGCTAAAGAAGCACTACAGGCTGCTGAGAGAGAAAGAAACCTAGCTGAAGATGCTCTGAGAGAGAGCGATGCTCTCATACTGCAACTAAATGTAGACATGCAGGGCATAACTCAGGAAAATGCCATCATGCATCAACACTTGCATGATAAAGATGAAGCAAGTAAAGAAATGATTGTTGAAGTTGAAAAAATTAAAGCACAATTGAAAACTCTTAAAGAAATAAATGAAAAACTTAGAAAATACAATGAGAGTTCTGAGAAGCTGGATGAGCAATTGAAAGCTCAGAGAAGGCACAAGGATCCCACAGGACTTGGGTACATCGGCCAAGTCAACAAGGAAACTAGTGAGTCCTCAAAACACAAGGGAATCAAGGAGGACAAGAAGAAACCAACCGGAGACAAAGGTAAAAGAATCTCCAAACCTTCTTGCAAACATTGTGGTAGACCAGGTCACAAGTTTAATGATTGGAGGAATGCACTAGTGAAACCCTTCACCGCTAACAGTTACTACAATAACTATTATAAGTATGGACACAGGACCTTTGAATGCAGGTCACGAGCAAATAGTGTGTCCAATGGAAGCAAAGGAAGCTTCAAAGGCTATTGCTATGCCAGCAACAAATTTGGACATACGGTTGAAGAATGCAGGTTTACCACCATGGCATTAAAATCTCCACCGAGACCGCTATTCCATAACAGGAATGCAAACCAGGCACATCTATGTGTTATTTAACGTTAATCAAATTCTGAATTCAAAAGTAAATGAATTTGAATATATGTATTTTTATACATATAACTATGAGTGAATGTTTTAGTAATAATGTGGTATTCATTTACTAAAACTATATGAATTAACTAAGTTAGTATATCTTATGTTGTATGTTAGTAGGAGGTTAGTGTGATGAAGTGTTAGTTAATTGACATTGGAATGCGCTGTTATCTTAGATGATTAAGTTAGTTAATGACTAATGTTATTGGCAAAGACATGAATTAACCTATTCCTAAGTCTTTTATTATATTCTGGCTCGAAACATGACTTACGGCAGGGTTTTAATGCACTTGCATTGCTTTGAAATAGTGGGGTTTAAGCTGTTTTTCGGGTTGTGGAAAGGTACTATGTTGGACATTTGGCAGGTATTGAGTTGTGTTCACTGCAAGAGATAAGTTTTCATTTAATGAACTTATCGATGGCAATTCATTGTTGAGTTTGGAATCCGCCATTTGCTCTGGTTAAGGAGTTGCAGTTTGTATATGACTCCATTCTTTTACCATGTTATGCTGCGGCATTTTGGGTAAACTGTTGGTTATGGACCCGTGTTACTGTTGTATCCTTCATAATAAGTGGCATGGAATGAAAGGGGTATTCACGGCAAAGATAAACCCTTCTGTTCATGGTCATTTAGGAAGTTGGGTGTTTGTTACTGTTATCTCTGCATTTTGTGCTCTCTTGCACGACATTTTGGCATTCTGGGAAGCTCACCTGGCAGGAGCTAGCTTCGGCATTTCGGTTTTGGATATCTTCCTCATACGAATACCAGGCAGGGGCATTTCTTACCTTAAACTCTGTTTCCATTTTATGAATCTGCAAATGAAATAATGGAATGTAGGTTACTACTGTCTGTTAGTCGATAAAATGTGAAGTTCTGTGTTTGTACATTTTGTGAGTTCAGTCATGAATCAGTCTTTTCTTTCTTGGATAGATTAGAAGTTAATCTAGTTACTAAATGTTGTGAATAGTGGGGAAATGTGGAAACATTCGAGTGTTTAGCAAGTGTTTTGGGTTTAGTGTGGTATTAAACACGTCTTTTATATGCTGTGTTCGAGCATAATGTAATAAGGGATATCTCTGTTCTGAGTATGAGTTGGCAATGTTTTAGTTAGATCTGTGTCGATCTGTGGAATATAGATTTGTAGAGGATATGTGGTTATATCTTTGTGTGTTAGGGTGTCGATGTTTGCTTGTATGGACAGTGATAAGGGAGTTAGTCGGGTTTGAAAATCAACATACTAATACAGTATGGAACCAGCATGAGTTCTTTTGTTAAAATTTCTTTTGATCTTCTCGCACTGTACCTGCTATTAGGAGCACTGTAGCATCATAATATATACAATTTGTATAGACTTGGTTATAAGATGATATTGGGTTTCTCTGTCATTGTCATTAACCGAAGTTGATGTTATCTTTGAGTTGTATTGTGGAAAAGGGAGTTAGTGGTATTTCTTAGTGTTTTAGATACCTGTCGTATTTTGTGTTAACACTTGCAACATATGTATGGATTAAAGTACTTCTTTTGGGCGAATTCCTTTAGTTTTCTGGTGTCGATGTTTGGTTAAAAGGATGTATGTCACTATAGGTATCAGTCAATAGAGGAATGTGGATGTCTTGGTTATGTCAAACTTGTTTGCGAGCTTTATGATCTTTAGTAATTAACACCAGTGTGTATTATAGTTGATACAACATTAGGAAATGTTAAGGGATTTATAGGAAAGACAATTCCTATCTTGTACAGACAGTAAGGAAAAGAAAAGAAACACTTTGGTAATTTGATTAAGACGTAGAAGTCGGTTATTTTCTGTCATTATTTTATATATTCGGCAGATTAGTAGTATAATAAGGTAGTTGTTTTTCTGTGACAGCACTGTGAAAATTAGTGTGGTTTTCTATTGCATAATCATGGACTTAAACTATTAATTACAGTTTATGCAATTAGATATATAATAGATGATATAATTGTCATTCTAAACTATTAATTACAAGCTTATATGATTACATAAACATATATATATACCTGCTGGGATATGTATATGTATACACAGCCGTGGTGTATACATGTACATACGCCAACATGTATATAATAGATGCTATGACTATCAATCTGAACTATTAATTACAAGCTTATATAATTATGTATTCATATATACATATACCTGCTGGGATATGTATATGTATACACAAGCCGTGGTGTATACATGTACATACGCCAACATGTATATAAATGGTATAAACTTGTAATTAATAGAGCAGGGTGTATGGCCATTTAGTTTAATAATTCAGTTATGATAAACTAGTATGTTTGTTAAAAGTGATGGGTGTTGTGTTGATTCAGTTGATGTACGATTATGTTAGTTCTTTTCTATTCAATGGATATATGGATTTGATATGGATATTTTATTGTTCAGTTACAGTTTTAATGATAAGTTAATATGGAGAATATTTTGATTGGATTTGTGATGGAGAAAGAGTTGTGATCTTTTCATCTTACGTGAAACATCATGTTTATGAATGTATGATAAGAAACATGGCAATATGGTTTTATGATGGATTTCTGTTTGCTGTTTCAATTTTATAAATTGATGCATTAGAAACAGAATGTTAGTGAAATTGTGTTATGTAGTTCATTTCACTGCTTTCATTGATTGCTAGATCAAGTGTTTTCAAGATAATGCAAGAATGATCCGTAGATTGGGGGCTGACACTAGTCTAGTACCTTGTGATGATAGAATTTCTGTCAGTTGTGACTGACACTAGTCTATATCCTTATGGGAAAGAATTTCTGTCAGTTGTTTAATTAAGTGATAATTATAAATTCAAGGGTTATGGGTTTCAATTAACAAAGATAAAACTTTATGGTTTCATCAGACATAATGGATTACTACGAGGATCCTTACGGATACATAGCGTAGGTCCTTATGTGGACACCCATGAACTATTGGATCATTACTTTGTCATTTTCTTTGCGAGTTTATTTCTGTTAGAAGGAAATTTAGTGCTTGATGATTTTGGTGTAAAAGAATGGAAATTATGTTATTTAGTATTCAATTACATCTGTATCTAAATCTGCATAAATGTTATATTGTACTGACTTATATGATTGCAGATATTTGGAGATGATTCGTTTTCTTTATCATTGTGACTGAGCCCTGTTTGCTGTTTGCGTTTGTGTTCATTTTGGTTTTCAGGTTTTAGATGGATAAATCAATGAATATGGGACAGTGGATAGCAGTTGTTAAGTTTTATGGGAAACAGATCATTTCATGGTTATTAGTTATCAGATCTATTCGTAGAATGTAATGGTTTCTGGAAAGAAGGAAAATTTTGTTGAGACTTAATCTTTGAATAAAGAGTATTATTATTACTCTGATGTAAATCGATTGTAAACTTTAAAGCTCTTAGAAGCGGTTGTTATGATTATAAGTTTCAGATTGTTCTTTTTTAAAAAAAAATTATTACTGTGGTTTTATGGGATTTTATTTATGATGGTTTCTTCTTTAGTATCATCTTTTATCTTTTAGAATAGATGGGGTGTTACAAGGACAAAACCTGGCTAGGGTTTTGAGGACTGATTCCTCATTTCGTAATTTGAGCCATTAATTGATGATGGTGAATTTTACATGCTAATTATTACTGAGATCACAATTCGGTGCTGTTGTATATCGAAATAGTGGAAGTTTTAAATCTGAAAATTTGTGGTTTGCTGATGAAATTGTATTTGTTAATACAATGCAAAGTAATTCTGGAATTAATTGTTTGAAGGCTGAAGTGTTAGTTATTCTAATTTTCGAAAATAATTGGCAAGTGAAGGATTATCGAATTGTGAAGATTATTACGCCAATTTGTACTGTGATTGAAATTTAATGAAGGATGTCTTTGGGTAGCTTGATTGTAAACTACCAAGCTGCGTCAAACTTCATAATTCCTAGCACGTGCCTGTAGGAATTGACGGCAGCAACCTGGACAGGTAGTGTGGGATTTGCAGCAGATTTTGCTGGAGTCACATCCATTCTAGCAGGGCCGTTAATCCATTTCTTGGATGCGGATTTCATTTACAAATTTGGTACGAGTTATCCAGTGCAATTACACTCTGAATTTTTTGCAGAGGGCAGCCATTATCAAGGGGTTGTAACAGCATGAAGGAAATTCGTAGAAGTACAGGTGCTTAGTATTTATTTGCTATGTGATTATTTTCCTAAATTGTTTGAAAAGTGATTTTAATTAGTGAATGTTATTCAGACATTACTTGATTGAATTGAATAATTAAATATTGGGGGAATTATCATTAGAATTTGCTCAATTTAAATATTATTGAGAAAAGTTGCAGTTGTCTTCAAATTTATTAATAAATATACAAGAAGAGCCAATTTGGGTTCTTCACATTCTAGAACTAACACGTCATAAGTAATCTAACTAATTTCATCATTTTTTAGTGTCTTAAGGGGATCTTTAACTAATAAGCAGTGTTAAGGGGAGGTCTTAAGGGGATCTAGAATTAATATCATAAAAAATAACTAGTTAATACATGTAACTACTGGACAATAACTATTCTAACTAATTCTAGAACTAACACATGTCATAAGTAATCTAACTAATTTCATCATTTTTTAGTGTCTTAAAGGGATCTTTAACTAATAAGCAGTCTTAAGGGGAGGTCTTAAGGGGATCTAGAATTAATATCATAAAAAATAACTAGTTAATACATGTAACTAATGGACAATAACTATTCTAACTAATTGTAGAACTAACACATGTCATAAGTAATCTAACTAATTTCATCATTTTTTAGTGTCTTAATGGGAGGTCTTAAGGGGATCTAGAAATCATAAGCATCATAAAACACATGAAATAGGTCCATCATATATCAATAAATTAAACATATTAAAACCATTGAACCATCAAATAGGTCCATCATATATCAACAAATTATAGTCCATCATATGTTTAAATATATATAAACAAAGTATAATGAAATATAATCCAGAGATATCAAGTAAGTCCTAACACATGAAATAGGTATACATATTATACTTTTTAGACCAACTCAAGTGGTTCAGACCTTTCATGGAGAACATGTAATATTCTCTCATGATCCTCATTATCTAGTCTCCACTTACAATGTCCATGTTGAGATTTAACTATATGGAGACAAATGGATGTGGCAACTACTAGGTGACTATATTGAAACACCTTATTGTCTGGTTGGTAATCAACAAAGTGAATACTATGTTGAATTACTTTGATTTGCTTGAAATATGTTCCCTCTAAAACAACTGAACCTGCAAGTCACAAATTTTAACAATATATAAATTTAAACAAACGAAATTTGAAATTTGTTAAAAGGTTGAAATTTAAAATTTACAAATTGAGTTCAATATATTGATGTAAAGCATGTACAAACCTATGGGGAACAACATTCCATCACTTTCTTCAGGTTCAAGTAACTTCATCCTCTCTGCAGTACAACTAGTAAATAATAACCAACTCGTACATTTCCATGCTTAGCAATCACTGCAGAGACATCTCCTGCACAGTTAATTTATATATACATGTGTGAGATCTTAAAATTTACTTAGTTCAATCTATAGATCTATCTATCTATACATGCAGCTCAATGTGCCATATAATGTTAAATATATATACTTACCAATTTTGACCAATCCTGAGATATGATCGTAATCAATAGAATTCAAAGGGACATCATCGAAGTTTTCATCTTCATCTCTATCAAATGTATCAGTAACAACTAGTGGCACTAGATTCCATGCGCCTACATATCCACGGTCTTGATTGATACATTGCTCACAATTGTCAGCAATGCAGTGACAACAAAAGCATGAGTAGTCCCTAGTGTTCAACATCCAATTGCGACAATTCGTACTCATAACTGAATGCAAAGATTGCATCTTTTCTATCCTATTGCAACCATGCATAATTTTTCTATCCACACCTGAACAAATGCATATATAATAAATTCTATAAATATAATTTGAATAAAAAATATATCATACAAAATTTAAACACTTTCAAACAATTTAAAAATGTGTGCATACCTTTTATCTCCCAAAATTTTCTATATGGCACCGCCTGAGTCAATCCTGATGACGTGTCATTCTCATTTGGTGCGAAATGTGTCTTGCACCATTCAACCACATCATGTGATTTTTTATATGAACTCCCTTATAATTCATTTGATACTTTCGTATAGCACGTTTGATGCAAGCTCTGTCACCATCATGTTCACCTTTTCCATGTCCACTCTCAAAGAAACTCCAGACATGTGGTACATTTTCATTACGATGATATCTACATAGTGCATAAAATGGTCTCGATGATTTGAATTGTGCAGCACATCCATTTGACCAAACATAATGTTTATCAATTTTTATACCTCTTTCTTTCAAATTTGCAAAAAACATCTTGAAGCAGTGTTCTACATAATGAATGTCATGCTCTCTATCATCACTTATATAAAAATGATATTCCTTCTTGATGACCAGTGCTTCAAATGTGCTCTGAATACCATCCAAATCTAATTGTGCGTGTCGATAACACACATGTACCATAATAGTAATATGCTCTGAAAAATAATATTCTGACTGAATTGCCTTTTGATGAATAAAAGAATAATTTTCTGCAAAATCAACAACTGATACAATAGTTCCAAGTGGGAAATTGTCTCTCAGTGTTTGGAATTGTTGTGCTTGCCACTTTGCAAAAAAAGCATGATGAATGTAGGGTTGAATCAATTTTTTAAATTTTTTCATAAAAACTCCAACATTTATCTCCTCTTCAACATATTCTAACCTTTTGGATTCTTTCCCAAATTTTGTTTCATTCTTTACATATTTGTAACTTTTGCAATTTACCATCTTTGTTACATCAATATTTTCATTTTTCAAAGGAAAAAGAGACAAATCAGCACATGTTTGACATATTCCTTTTATGCAATTTATTTGTCCAGCTACATCATCTCTTTTGTCACATAAAATGGATGAGATGAACTCACTTCGTCTAGTAGGAGGAGCATTTTCAAAACCATAAGTGTCTTCTACAAACTTTCGAAAAACTTGATAGTGGAGATCAAATTCAATATGATAACGACAACAAGAAGTTTCAAACACTTTGTTTGTCCTGATATAATATGGCTTCAATCTTTGAAACAATGTTTGGCCAATCTTTATATTAGGATTTGAACTACAAAATGACACATACATTTCATGTTGTGTTGTGTCCAACCAATGTTTCGTATGATATTCATATCGATTAGCTGAAATTCTTTGCCTGATAAAATCTCTAGTGTTTGATGAAGGACGTGTATTATCATTCCAAAATGATGTGACCAAATTTTTTATTCCTTCATTAATCCTATCAGAACGAGGAGCTCTACACATGATTGCCCAATTACCTTCCAAGGTGCTATCATCCAAAAGTATTCTCCTATTAACATATCGTGATATTGTTTTCCTATTAAAACCAAACTAAGATGAAACTGAAGATATCTGTCTTTTTCATCCCATAGTGTTACCTACAATGGATGTCAACATAACTTTTCTTGTAATGGTCTTATCTTTAGTTCAAGATCGCTTCCGTAGCTGATTCAAACCTTTCCTAAGATTTTCAATCATATCAATTTGCATGTCAACAACTTTTCTCTTCTTTGATGTTGTGTCTATACCCAATAATTTTAATGCCCCTTCTAACTTTTTGTTTATAAGTACAACTAAAAGCAATTGAGCTTGTTCAAGTGTTTCAAAATTATCAAATTTGCCCAATATTTCTCTTGCTATCATATTCATTGATCTCTTCTTAGCAAGACTTAAGGGTTGAACATTAGCAAGTGATCTCAAATTCTCCACATCCATTGTAAGTAAATGATCTAAGTTTCTATAATTAATATTTCTCTTTACAGTTTGAGCTAAATTTAAAAGTTCATCCATACCAGTAGGAGCACGTGATCTTGACCCTTCTCCAACATCAATTGTTTGAGCTTCCGTAGGGAGTGATCCCAACCCTTCTTCAACGTGCAATTCTTTGACTTGACTTGACCCTCCTAGTTCAGCTTGTCTTTCAGCTTCTTTAGTTTTATGATAATATGTCAATGCGGCTTCATGATTTGTTTGTTCAGTACCGGGTGACCTTTTACTAGAAGATTTACTTTGTCTTCCCTTCTTGTTCCCCATTTCTTCTCTCCAAAAAATGTCTTCCACAAGATCGTCAATAAAAATTCTCTTCTTCAAAAAATATTTTAATCTAATATTTCTCCTCTCCAAAATTATGCCTTTGAAAAAATAGAAATAGCAATCCTCCTCCAAAAAATGCCTTCAATAATAGAAAAAGAGAATTCATTAATTGCAATTCGGTATAAAATAGAAAGAAAATGTTTTACTTTTATACCATTTTAAATTTTTTTTACAAAATAAATTCACTAGCCGACTTTGCTCGAAGTACGTACTTCGCACAAAGTACCCAGGGAAAAATTCCGGTGAGGTGTTTCTTCGCCGGACTTTTCCCCTAAGGAGCTTCACACAGACCCCCAAGAGTCTTCGCGTGAAGCGGGTCTTCGAGTGAAGACCCCAAAACAAAACTTTTGCCTTCAAAAAATAAGCGAACTTCAAAAGAATGGTCTTTGGAGGGCTGAAACAAGGACTAAACAAGATGTTTTCAAACAGACGATGTCAAATGATGCTATTCAGAACAAGCTTTCTAATGAATATAATTTTAATACAAATTGAGTTCATTATCACTTTTAAATATTACTTTAACTAAACATAGGTTCTTTGGTCATTCAACAGCTTGTCTCTTCAAGACTTCGGAAAAAATAGTAAATTATAAAAAATATGTAGGAAAAGCGCATTTGTGTTACCTTTCTATGAGAAAAAGAAAAAATGAATTTCAATATACACAGATCAAGTTAGAGCGATCCAAGTGACCTTGTGTCTAAATTACAGTTACTATCACTTTTGAACTTAATAAACTATGAAATATTGACCCAAAATGAATAAAACCAATTGCATCCTTTAGATATTGAAGTTACAAATATAATCTCGAAAGAATTACATCGTTATCATATTTTTAAAAAAAAGTTATGCTGATCCAAGTGACAGTAACTCCTTAAAAACAAAGTTTTTTCACACAAACCACTTTTCGAAGGAGAAAGAAAAATGAATTTAAATGATTTTTTTTAAAAAAAAAAATTTAGAAACTAAAAAGAAAATTTTAAAAGACTTTAGTTTACATCATCTTCAAATTCCTAATAGTTTTGCGGCAACAGGTGTTCGAAAGTGAAGTTTTTTCTCAGAATGTTGATCTCTGTGTTAAAGTTGGCCAAAAAGTGGGACTCACTATTGTGGGACCACCCATCTACACAACATCAAATAAGAGAAAAAATGTTGACATGCAAACTGATATGATTGAAAATCTTAGGAAAGGTTTGAACCAGGTAGGGAAGCGATCTCGAACTAAAGATAAGACCATTACATGAAGAGTTATGTTGACATCCATTGTAGGTAACACTATGCCCTGAAATAGACAAATATCTTCAGTTTCATCTCAGATTGGTTTTAGTAGGAAAACAATATCACGATATGTTAAGAGGAGAATGCTTTTGGATGATAGCACCTTGGATGGAAATTGGAAAATCATGTGTAGAGATCCTCGTTCTGATAGGATTGACGAGGGAATCAAGAATTTGGTCACAAATTATTTTGGAATGATAATACTCGTCCTTCATCAAATAGTAGAGATGTTATAATCAGACATAGAATTATAGCTAATCAATACATAAACATCATACAAAACATTGGTTGGACACAATACAACATGAAATGTATGTGCCATTTTGTAGTTCAAATCCTAATATAAAGATTGGGCAAACATTGTTTGAAAGCTTGAAGCCATATTATGTCAGGAAAAACAAAGTGTTTGAAACTTGTTGTCGTTATCATATTGAATTTGATCTCCACTATCAGGCTTTTCAAAAGTTTGTAGAAGACACTTATGGTTTTGAATATGATCCTCCTAGATGAAGTGTGTTCATCTCATCTATTTCATGTGACAGAAGAGATCATGTAGTTGGTCAAATAAATTGCATAAAAGAAATATGTGAAACATGTGCTGATTTGTCTCTTTTTCCTTTGAAAAAAGAAAATATTGACGTAACAAAGATGGTAAATTGCAAGAGTTACAAATATGTAAAGAATGAAACAAAATTTGGGAAAGAATCCAAAAGATTAGAATATGTTGAAGATGAACTAACTATTGGAGCATTTATGGACAAATTTTAAAAAATGATTCAACCCTACATTCATCATACTTTTTTTGCAAAGTGGCAAGCACAACAATTCCAAAAACTGAGAGACAATTTCCCACTTGGAACTATTCTATCAGTTATTGATTTCATAGAAAACTATTCCTTTGTTCATCAAAAGGCAGTTCAATTAGAATACTACTTTTCAGAGTAGAGTACTATTATGGTACATGTGTGTTATTGACATGTACAATTAGATTTGGATATTATTCAGAGCACATTTGAAGCACGGGTCATCAAGAAATAATATCATTTTTGTTGGAGTTGATGAGAAAACAACCCACAGCTCCCAAGAACACCTACATGTAAACACTTGTGACAGAAAGAGAGAGAAGCTACAAAGACCTGGACACATCTATCTACGAGAGAAGATCTATTCCTTGATGTGCAAAAACAAAATTTGTAGCAATCACAATGAAATATTATTGTGTTGAATGATGTAAATAATACAAAGGAGATCAATCCTTATAAAGAAGATCTGAAATTCTAAAAGGGTGGAGAAACCTAGGTTGCATTATAATAATTAATAAAGTAATTAATTATTATATGCCAAAATTTAGCTTAAGTAATAAAGACATAATAAGTCACTTAGTAATTAAATCAACATGATTTAATTAATAAGGAAACAACTTATTACTCTAACACCCCCCCTTAAGATAAACTTTGGGAGAAGCTAAAAACCTAGAAAGAACAACTGAAAGCAAATGGGTCCCGACAACAATGGCATGATCAGGTACCCAAGTACAAAAGAAAGTCTCTATAAAGAAGAGAAATAGAGAAAACCACATGGGAAGAATTCTACTCCAAAAAGAGATAAAGACTAGTCTGAAGGACTGAAGAAGCCTCCAAAACTAAGGAATGTTCCAAAAAATAGGAACAAGGATGAACAAATAGAACATCACTGAAGCAAGAAGCTACAAACTCTGTCAAGAAGTAACTACTGATCTAAAGATCCTCCACTAAAATATGACCGGACAGAGAAGACTGTAATCTACATGAGTGACCTCAAATGACACTACTTGAATCAGGAGGCAAACAAAGGCAAACAATTGAAGTCGAAGATGCAAAATACTATAATCTACAGGAGTGCCCTCAAATGACACTACTCGAATAAGGAGGCAAACACCTGAACTCGAAGATACGAATGGCATAAAAAACCAAAGTCTGAAGAGCTGATCAATCAAAGCTGGAAGAGTGCTTCCAAAAATAGGAAAGAAAAAGTGCCCATATGGTAAATGATCCATCTCACCGGAATGCATAGGTACTCAGCCGCTGCATCCACCTAGTACATAAGAACAAATAATGAATACATAGCTCACACTATCGAACCAAGGAAGCAGAATAACCAACAGTATAAACCCCCCATAATGCTGACAAGGGATAAATGATAGGTGCACTGAAAAGAATGTCTAATATGAACTCCACGATGAAGAAGAACCAAGAACATCAAAGGTGCAAAGAGAGTACAAACACAAATAGAGATACCTGAGACTAATGTCATTGGAGGAATGCTCACGTGACAAAGGTAGATGGAAAACAAAGGAAAAACATCAAACTCCCCATGGCATTTTATAATTGAGTGCAAGTACAAAGAGCACGAACATGTGCACGATCCATAACATGTAATAGAATGACACTTTATTTCAGTGTGTGTGCATAAAAGAATGCTACAAAATAATGTATACACTTCTCAAAGAAGAGAAAAAGGCTACTGAAACAAAAGAACAACCAAGGATGAGCCATTCCACAAAAGGAAGAGATCCCAAGACCTGAAACATCCAAGATATTCACTAGAGTGTAGAAAAGGAAAAAAAATAAATAAAATATACCTAGAGAAGAATCTAAAAAAATGACTCATAGCGTTAGAAATTTCATAGAACAGGATTTCCAATGATATATTGTTTGCCCAAAACGGAGTCCGAATGCGCAAGATATGGCTCCCAAAGTGCAAAAAAAGAAATTTTGACTTTGACAAAAAAAACCACCATCAAGATAGCAAAATCGGAAATTAAAACCTCCATGATAGATCTCAGAAAGATCTTTCCAATGATATCTCGTTTCCCGATTTTGACACCTTACGCTCAAGTTATGAGAAAAAAACCACATGTTACGCTGGAGGGCCCCAAATGGTGTCCAAATGTACTGATACAATGCTGACATCAGCAAGCTGCGGGCCTAAATTTGACATCTAAACAACCATTGTCACAAAAAACCAATAGGCCCCTACGGCCGAAAAATCTGGGCTCCTGGTCATGTGGTGACCAAGGGATGGGAGCTTTTGAAAAATCTCCTGGTCCTCTGGCCCCCATGTGACCATGGCCTGCATTCATCAATGTCTCTAAACTGAACCTCAAAAGCACAACAATAATGATTGGCATCCAAGAAAATAGCTTGCGAACCTCCAAATCATGAACCAATTGAGTTGAGGACACACATCAATGTCCCAAACATGCTACATAGATCCACATACGAAAATATCTCAATGCCAAACCATACCGAACCAAATACTATCACATTGTCACAACTGAACATTAAAACTACCAGCCTCAAAACAAAAACTCATAAATCAATCAAATCACCATGTGAATCTCTGAGAGTTGAACTGAATCAACTACAAACATCCCACAACACACTGATACCATTCACAAATTATGATATTCAACACACATACCACATGGAACGAAACAACTCACTAAAAATTACAAGAACATTGTCACAAATAGTATAAATATGTTGACATCAATGACAAACCATCAATGACAACACGTATATGCATATTATTCCAACAATGTCCCCCTTTGGCATTGATGACAACATAGGATGTGAAAAACAATCAATGTAGAAAGAAATCAAATCAACATTACTACCAACAATATCGAACATATCTTTCAGAGTCTCTCTACAATTCCTCTCATACTAAATCTCTCCCTCTTAGCTGAATCTCTTCTTAATATTTTAACTTTCTCCCCATTTGACATCAATGGAAAAGGCACATATATGCACTTAACCACAGAAGCCAAAAATCTGAACATTTAACTCACAAGACTAACTTACTCCCCCTAAGGAGTAGCCACCAATCATTAATATAGTTAGAAAACTAGAAACAGAGGAAGTAAGAGGGTCCCTATAATTTATCATAGAATCAGTGAAAGTTTCGTCACTCACCTTCTTGTTTTGTTTGGATCTTGGGAGCAAGGTGATGAATTCCTCAGAATAATTGGGCTTCCCTTTCTGCTTCGCTCCATGTTCCTTTATTCCTTCACTGGATGAAACACGGCTGGATTTTGGTTGGGTCAAATGAGATATTAATTTTTCTTCAAAATGCTTGAATACATTACTAACCAATCTACACGCTACCATAGACGGGACACATTCTAGATTACGAACAACCCACAACATAGATATGATAGATTGGGATATTTCATCTATCTCTTCAATGCACGAAATCATAAGGCTCTCCATAGAAACCGAAACCTTAGTATCATGACACTTCTTGATTGTGACCAAGAAGTGATGAAACATATCATGGATCAAGTCTTGCAACTGTAGATCTAAGAGGAGGTTACTTTGACATTTATACAATTCTCCAATATTGTAGATCTCCTGCCAAAAGGGTCACCACTGAAGTCATCAAGGCTCTGAAAGTTGTCAACGATCAAATGCAATATCTCTATCATGGTGTTGTCATCATACAGTTCTCTAGGAGCCCAGATTCTCAAAATCTCACTGAGACATGCTGCAGTTGCCAACTTCATTTCCTTGTCATGGTGTCTCAAAAACCTAGGTTGACTTAAGGCATCCTTAATCAGAGAAAGGATCCTCTGTATAAATCTTAAAGGTAATTGGTCCACCTTACACATACTTCCAATATATTTAATGGAAGATCAACACCCTCACTGAGCTCCTTGCCAATCTTTTGTAGTGCCTTCAACCACCATTGTCCATCACTGTTGGACGCTATAGTGTGATCCAAATCCCAAAATCTCTCAATCATCCCAACAGGCTGGCAAGATCACCAGCTCTGATACCACTGTAATGTTCCTGACCACAACTCCCGGAAACAAACTGTCACGCTACCCCGACATAGCTCCTGAGCCCGTATAGAGGAGTGAGTGGATGCAGGGAGGTCGTACGGTCAAGTAGGGGTGGCCGTACAATGGTAAGTAGCAAGCCGTACAGAATCAGATGAAGGTCATACGATCGTGTATGTGTGTCATACGATGATGAGCAGAAGGTCGTACAGAATTAGATGAAGGTAGTACTGTGATGAAGGTCATACAAAATTCAGTAGAGAGGTCGTACAGTGTTGCCTGGTTAGCGGTCGTACGGTGACAGTAGGGGAGACCGTACGAGTTTGAAGATTGTACTAGCTGGGGGGAGAGTCGTACGGTAGTGGAAGGTGTTGATGCTCTTCGCTTGGTGAAGTATGACAATTTTCAGTTGGAGTATGATGTCGAATGTTAGCGAAATAGTATGAATATTCAAACACGGAACAAGGACGCAAGCCTATATATTTGCAAAACAGTTTTTATTGATATAAATGAAAACATTACGGATTCGCCAGATCCGATACAACATAACAAACATAATAGGGTGAGGGTTGAATCCCACCGAAACTGCAAATACCAAATAGGGAGGGTCTTTCACCTCCGAAATGGCAGCCACCAGAATCCCAACAGGAATTCACAAATGCAAATAAAATATCAAATCTCAACATGAAAAATACATCTTACACGCCAGTCATAAATACCCCTTCGGAGAAATTGTCGAGGGTTTACAAAAGAACGCCGACACGAAAAACACCTACGGACAATAATATTAAAAATGGGCCCCCATTTATTAATTAAAGGTTCATTTATAATATTATTTAAATTCTGGGACCATTAATTAATTAAAAATAATTTATTAAAAATGGGGACATATAGAGCAACAGTGGTGAATTGGTAGTTGTCCCAGTTGACAACCATCAGACTTACTAGGTAACTAGTATACCTACACCGGTCACAATTATACTGGTCTTGTCCAACTGGTCTAGTAGAACACCACAGGAGGCAGATGACTCAACCAGTAGCACAAAGGTTTTCTTTCAAAGTAGCAGATCTGCTGGTTCATGCTTTATAATCCAATCCAATTTTTGCGGAGCGTTTTGAGAAGAGCTGGAGCTTTTTGGCTTGATCAAGAGTTTTGCATTCGAGACTTTCGGATAGCTTTCTAGAACAACAATGTTTTGGAGGAATTACAACTTGGCGCCACCGTTTGGTGTGGTAATGAGAAGATTATTATTTATACAGGTCATCGTGCATTAGAAGAGGTATTGTTGAAAATCAAGAGCGCAAAGAGAGAGAGAGCAGAGCAGAAGAGATGAGTCTTCTGAGAAGGGTTATAGTCACCAAGAGTGAAAGATAGAGATTGAACAACTAAGAAGAACGAGAAGGGAATAGGTAGGATCTGATTGACAAATTGAGTGTCTAAAGAAGATCATTTCTTTTATTGTGTGAAGCACATTTAAATCCCTTTATCAAGGTGAACCGTAATAGGTTCTATTGTAAAAATCTCTTCACTGGGTGACATCTTAATTGATGTTCTTAAGTCCTCTGGCGAGGTGACTCCTTACAGGGTCAAGATCTTAACCGGTCTATATCAAATCCCTTGACAGGGTAGCATTCTAACCAATGCTTTTGTAAGCCTTTAATTAGGTAGCTTTATTATTGCAGTAGTGAAGTTTGTGGGTTCTATCCCACTGTGGTTTTCTCCTTTTAACTGAGGGTTTCCACGTATATATCCTGTGTTAGATTGTGCTAGTGATTTTTGTTTATGTTATTTAAGCATACATTATATTTTCAGTATCACATAGTTGTTGTATTCAGTTTAACAGGCTAAGAAAGAGAAAAAGGTTAAATAAGTTGAATTTACTGATTCACCCCCCCTCTCAGTAACCGGTTAGGATTAACAAAAATTGAAAGCCAAAATCAGAGATTAGAATTATTATTAGAGCAATGTCCAATCAGAGATGGCAATGGACCATTGATGGGCCTTCCAACAATGAGAATCCACGTTTAAAGGCACAAATAGAAGTTAATATACAACTGAATATACAATCAAAAGTTTGATGTTTCTGTGACAATGACTTGATACAACCAATCTGTACATGAGTCTGAGTATGTGCTGACTGTATATAGGAGGATGTAGAATCACTGACTGTATGTTGTCTAGCTTGACTGTCAATGCCAATCTTGTGAGATTATTTCTAATTGCAAGATAATAGTGAGGAATAAAGATATTGATAATGTTGTTGAGAACTCCGATATGTAGTGATCCAATCTGATAATGTGTTCCAAGATGGCTCTTTGACTGTGATCTGTTAATGCTCGAACAATGATTGTTTTAGTGTTGATGGTATCGCAATATCCAGTTGGTATGTTCGATGATGCTGATGATCATAGTAAAGTGCTGATGCGTTCACCCTCAAAATAAATTTCTCCGTGTTCTGCTATGACTCATGCAAACTCATTAACGGTATCGCGGATGCTATGAATTATGTATTTGATCTTTCAATATTGACCTCCATTATGATTATCGTCAATGCCAAGGATGTTCTCATTGTGTGTGTCTTGTGTGTGCCGAGCTAGAGATATTGCCGCTGATATGAAGGTTGCTAATTTGCAATGATGGTGTCTCTATTATGTATGTTGTTAGATGTATATCGTTGTGAGTGTGTGTCGAGTTAATGGAAGTCGCTACTCTATATGGGATCTGTGATGAGGATATCTCTACTATGTATGCCACAGTGTATAGTTGCAGATTTGAAACCAAGGACTGTGTGTTGGTTCACTAGGTTATGATGCTTAGAGTTGCCAACAATCTTGATCTTTGATAATGATCTGCAAAAGATGATCAATCTGATTACACCAATAAGGTCACAATTGACTTCACCTTATTGGATAATCCAATAGACTAGGGAGGATCTCTCACCTCTGAAATTGGTCTCCAATGCTTAATTCCTCAATCGGAATTGTAGACACAAGAAGCAATATGATTTGAATGATAATAATGAATTTTCAAATGACATACTTAAATATGCAAGCTTGTCCTAAATCACAGATGTGGCGATCCCAAAGTGGGTGCCCAAATTCAAAACATAAAGATTGTTCCTAACTAAGACGAGGTGGCTCACTAGTGCACCCCCTTGATTGGGCCCCTTGAAAATTAACTCTCGGGGGACCATAAGAGTTACTTGCAAAAATAGAATAGGTCCGGCCTAAAGAGGGGACATGACATTAATCCTCTTCAGTGTTGTATTTATTATTCTTTTTACTCTATTGGTGGCTTTACTTGTGTGTTTTGTTTGTCACCTTGTATTGTGCTAAGTAGAATTCTTAGGATGATAGTATGCGGTTGATAGTGGTTGATGAACATTGAATTTGTACACAAGTTGAAAAATGTTAGTCTCTTGCTAATCAATTCTATGAATGTCGATTTATTGAGATCTAGGAAGTTCGGTTCGTCCAAATGGGCCCTAGACCAGCCACGGTTCGAACTGGTCCATGGTACTGGTCCAGTTCGCATGTGGGTCCAGACAGGGTCCAGTCCACACAACCCTAGTTCAAACCAGACCATGGGCCGGTTGGACCCCGGCGGACCATACACAAAATATGTGGACCTCGATCGAACCAGATGCGAATTCTGGCAAATTTAATGAAGATTTCTTCTCCACTTCCCTTTTAAATATTTTTCTCTTGGTAACATGTTGTCATACTCAGTCATTTGTTTAGCTCAAGGGCAAGAGGATTTATACAAATATAACATTTAAATATAAGTTACATTTATTTGTAACTTATGCTTTAAGTTATATTTGTATAAATATTGTCAGGATGTTTGAGATAGGTTTCAACTTCATAGGAGTTAAAATGCAGATTCTAGATTTTGGGGGTTTTCAAAAAGTTCCAGACTTAGCCAAATCTCAGGATTCAACATGTCTTTAGCAGTGTTATCTCCCACAACAAGTCTTGGCTTTTTGAGGTCAAATTGAATCTAGAACAAGGATTTTCTAATGATTCTAACCCATTTCCTTACAAATCACTTGGTTTCAATTCTATATTCCTGACAGACTTAGCTCAACACTTGCTCACACCCTAGACAAACATTACTTTCCAACAGGCCAAAATTGCTCAAACTCACTCTTGGACTCGGAGACTTGAAAATTGCTACCACCTAAGACCTCCTAAGACTATCAATAAATTTTTAATCCATTAGTTGAACTTCAAACAATGATACTTGAACTTGATGTTATTATTTAAATTTAATGTTTTGAATCTTTGATGTTGAACTTGAAGTATATGATGCTATGATGGTATGATTGTGATTCATGATGCTATGATTGTTTATGGTGTTTTTGTTGTTTAAATGTTGTTATGATACTATGTGACATTCTAATCTTAACTCATGCTTCTAGGCTTCATAAATATATATATATAAAAATTTTACATGTCTTTGTACTAACGAACCCAAACGAACCCAAACCCCTTTTCAAAATTTTGTTGTACCGGCGAACCGGTCCTTCGTACTCGAACTTAAACCCGAACCCGAACCAGCATCCTAGATTGAGATTTATCTTAAAGAGTGATTCCATACCTTAGTTCACCAATAATAAATATTTTTTTGTAACCGTATGTTGGCTAATGCTCTAACCTTTGAAGTACAAGTGTAATGTTGTGTTAAGAAAATAGAGATTATATTACTCAGTCAAAGTTATAGGTGATAAAAGAAGGGGGAATGATAATGACAACGAACAATAGGTATGTACCCTTGTGATATTTTATTTGAAGATAATTCTGCTAGAAAAAAAATGTGGAGAGTGGAATAATTATATAGATGGACCTTGGCAATATCATTTTAAAATAGTTATATGACTACTATCTCTAATTTGAATTCTGAGATTCTGTGATGTTCTCTTTTTTTAATGGGTTCTTTCATGTCTGAGTGCATTTGTGCGTTGTTCTATCTCCAACTCTTTCCCTTGTTCTTTGATGTCTGAGTGTGATAGCATTGCCACTATCATTGACATTCCTTCCTATGGTGCATTCTTGCAAGGACTGTCCTAGATCTGTCTTGGACTGTGCAACTGTTTTGAAAATTCTTGTGTTTATTTGCTTGCTGTGATTCTTTAATTGTGGCAGGCTTTTTGGCATCCAAAACCTTTTCACAGTCCTTTACCATGTCTTTAGCCATAATGCATCTTAGAGGATCTTCTTATGGTGACTGCCATTAGGTGATAGGCATGGGTCAGACTTCTGCTTTTAAAAGATTTGTAATCCATGTTTGATTTCCTATCTTCTATTTTTCGTTCATAACTATCATCTTTAGGCAAGCACATCATTATATCATCGATGTTATGTACCTTTAGCCAATGTAGATAAACTCGCTATGACAAGCATGGCATAACATGTGTTCTTGACTTGGACTAGTAAAGGCATGTTGTCACTGTCATTTGGAACTGTAATGTGTCACATCACTTGCCAAATGAAGCCTTGAAAGAATAAAAGATGTCATGTTTTATCATATACTGTCATTGTGCTCATTGTCCTCTAGTTACTTGTCTCTAAGTTTGTCTTTCATATTCCTTCACCTTCTAGACAAATGCATTTCAAGTTGTTGCAGTTCACTGTCTTCTTAATTTCTTTGGAATTGTTTTAAGAAAAGTTTATCTACATTTATTCATAGCAGCTCTTAACTGGTTATATTTGGCATTCTTTGTGCAAAGTTACAGACTCTAGCATTTCACTCCCTTTGACATTTAATCAAATAGTTTAAAAATCTCCACAAAGTGCTATCTCATTTGTCAAATGATTAGTGTGCTTGGTTGATGGGAGCCATCATGAAGACTCTCCATTTAAAACTTGCAATTGTTATTTAGTGTAAAAGATTGTCATTTGCTACCTTTTTCATCTTGTCTCAATGACTGTAAAAACTCCTAATTATGCACTGTCCTATCCAACAATGCAGCCTCCAACAGGATTGTCACACATTTTGGAGTTTTTATCCTTTTAGGTACCATATATTTGTCCTTATGTTCTCTGTTTACCACATCTGCCCTTGTCTTCAATGTTAGTGATGGAATCTCAATGTAGTGACATGCCATAACATGCTGGCAGTTATGTACCTTTGACCAATGTAGATAAACTCGGCCTCGCTATGTCGAGCATGGTCTAACATGTCTTATTGACTTGCACTAGTAAAGGCACCCTGCCACTGTCATTTGGAACTATAACGTGTCACATCTCTTACCAACTGGAATCTACAAGGCAGAAAAGATGTCATGTTTTATCATGTACTGTCATTGTGCTCATCGTCAGCCATTTACTTTCCTTTGACCTTGTTTTTCATATACCTTCACTTTCTAGACTCATGCATTTCATGTTGTTTCAGTTCACTATCTTGTTACTGTCTTTGGAACTGTTTTATGGAAAATTCTTCTACTTTCATTCATATAAGCTCTTAGCTGGTTATAAATGGCATTCTTTGTGCAAACTTACAGCATGTAGCATTTCACTCCCCTTGACATTTAGTCAAATAGTTGATAAATCTCCACAAAGTGCTATCTAATGTGTCAAATGGTTGGTGTGCTTGGTTGATGCCAGCTATCATGAAGGCTGTCCCTTTTCATGTTTGCCACTTTTATTTGGTGTAAAAGATTGTCATTCTCTTCCCTTGTCATGCCATCACAATGATTGTAAAAACTCTTCATTATGCACTGTCCTGTCCGACAGTGCAGCCTCCAGTAGAACTACACACTTTTTGGGCTGGATATTTGTCCTTATGTTCTCTGTTTTCCATGTCTTCCCTTGTCTTCAATTTAAGTCTTGTAACAATAGTCTTTCACCTATCATTCTACTTCTGTGATGAGTCTAAATGTAATGACATGCCATAACATGCTGTCACTCGGTATACTTCCAGGACTGTCATCCATTTCCCACTCCTGATTTACTCTCATCAGTACTATACAGTGAACTGCACAGTATCACTGTTCATTTTTCATAGCTCTATCCATTAATTAACTATTAGCTACAAGAGTCACATGACTATGAAAGCTTTGTCAACAGTCACAAGGCTTAAGATCATTTCGATTTCCTCTTTCTGGTTAAGCATTCTGAGACCATAGTACCCTCAATAGACATGCTTCGGCCTGAAAAAATAAGTTCCTTTGGGTGATAGGATTTAAATAGGTTGTTAGCAGATTAAGTCTGTAGGATCATGGCTATGAATTCCATTGGTAGCGAATCCTTCACAAAACAAACTACATGAATAGTTTAATGTTAGTTTCTAAAAGATGATTGCAAGCAGCAATCTTTCAACTCTTTTCTTCCTAAATACCTCATGATGGTGCACATAGAGCCCTGTAGATCCAATTATTTTGCTTACAAGCATATACACAGCCAACAAATACCATGTCTATCTAGGCTGCATTGACTAAAACTGACATTATGACAAGTAAGTTGGGGATCATCCCGTTGATGACATGGTAGAAACAGTTTTAGAGCTGTAGCATTGAATGGTTGGTCGATAGTTCAAAACTTTAGGCAACCACCAAAGAATTGGTTACATGTGTCAGTGGCAACAGATGGAAGTATTGTGGCTACTGGCAGACATTACAGAACAATTGCATGACACAAGAGAAGCAAATGTATATTTATCATAGAATTCAATTCCTCCTTTTCCTTAATGGCTTTTATCCTCAAATGGTCATGCCTTAGCCAAGGTACTTTGCACTTAGAAGATATCCAGAGATATTGATATCTTCCATCAATAGTAAATACACTTTAAATCTTACAGACTACAAGTAAATTGCTTTGAAAATCCTTGCACATACTCCTGTCAATTCTGTCAAAAAGCTTTCATAAGATAATAACATACCATGTCGAATCCTCACTCTGGGATCATTTGAACATGTGTAAACTGCTTGGTAACAGCTCCTCTGAAGTCTCTCCTTCCCTGCTCCGTGTCATGCATCTCCTCTGGAATTTTACAAAGTTTCCTAGGCAGGGGCAACAGGCTCTCATTGTGCTGTCAACAAGGTCAACCTACTTAGAAAAACAAGGACAGCTAACCCTAACTTGTTTCTAAAAAATCCTCCCAATGCCTATGAACCTGATTTTGAGATAGAAAGAGGGCACTTTTCAATTCTTGAGTACATGGGTTTGTTGTCAAAAAATCTGAATACCTATTGGGGTCTTGACATGTGATATCAGAGCCTTTGGTTTGGACATGAGGCTTGAAAGCCTACTGCAACCTGAACTAAATCTCAATGAGAAGGAAAATGTAAGATGTGTATGGTGATTAAATTTTATGCATCTTGGGGATCCTTGCACATGTCTTGTAACTCATGTGGGTTTGAAAAGTGAAGTGTATTGAAGTAGTCTACTCTCCTTCTTCAGAACAATAAATAGTCACATGGTACTTATTAGGTGTGCTTTTTTGGGGTTTGATATTTATCTTAAATATTGATGGCTTTCTTTCAAAATATTTATGATTGACAACAGGGATTTGGTATCTCATTTAGAATTAGTCTAGCCACCAAACTATTCTATCTTGTGAACTTATGGATGCACCTGATCATTGTTGAAACCAAGCTCATTTTATTTCTTATTGATGAAATTGTATTTTTACTTGATTTAATGTTGAAAATCATACTTGATTGATTCATGTCGTATTTATTAGCTGATAAGGCTATTTTGGGTGGGACTTTCCACTAGGAAACATCACGTCTCAGCCGTCCAAAAGTTTGCGGCTGCCAACTGGCTCGGGAAAATGTTGCCGGAAGTATTTAGGGTTAACATGTCACATACGGGAAGATCCTACTCCTTCCAGTCTGCCACGATATATGCATGAATGTCGTTTCAAGAGGGAAACAGATTTGCGGTATTCACCGCCATCAGCTCGCAGGAGTCATCGGCTCGGCAGTGCCTCTGAATACACCGCCTCACCATACGCCTCCTCTGCAGGCTACTAAAGTGCTACGGTCCTCACAAAGCCAGCAATTCATCAATTCACAGACGTGCAGCCCTGGTTTTAAGCCCCTCAAACAGGTGTGGTCCAAATCGTTTTGCAAATTTTTCCCCTCTAAACCATATCATACTGCTTGAAACCCTAACAAATGCTTTTATATTGAATTGTGTGATCTTAGTGATTCCTCATCATTCTCCACATCCCTATTAGTTGCTGGAAGTTGCAAAAATTGAATGTTGTTCTAAGTCAAGGGTGTTTCTGGACATCAAGTTTTAGTTTTATTTTCCTGAAAAATAGTGGATTTGATGTAGCTTGTTTACTGTCCCCTGGTCTGTAGGCTGACAAGATCAATGCTCTGATATCAATTGTAATGTCTCTTATTAGGATCATTGCTATATTTTGTCCTAGAACATCAAAGGAGGTATGAATCATATTGAGGAACTGCAACTTGCCACTTTAAGTCTTTATTCCTGAAATGTACATTCTCCCCTCCATAAAAGGACAGCAGATTGGCTGTAAGCTTTAAAAAATCTTCATCATCATTATATATATCTACATATGAAATAGTAGTTTATCTATATATATTCCAACTTCTTATCCGCTAGAAGACAAGATAATGAGCTAGCTTGAACATAATGCACTATGCTTCAGATAAATGACTTGAACAGTTTTAAATCTGCAGTTTAGTTTTATTAATTCTCTAACTCAAAGTTTCTCCCTTGAGTGAGTGCCTTATTCTCCTCCCCCAATCTCTATTTGAATGGCTTATGTACTGCATATATATACTGAGAAATTATTGCCTTGCACCAACCCCATTTGTTGAAGTTTTATAATTCGGGCATGCTCTGATTGAATATTGAGAATGAATCTCTTAGATTATCTGAGAGCTTAAGTTTGTATTAGTGTTTGTCTTTAGTGATTTCCCTGAAAATATTTTAATTGCTTCAGTATTTGGTAAATGCAAAATCTCAAATTGATAAAAAAAATTTAATTGTTTGAATATTTGATGAATGTAAAATTTCAGATTGATAACCTGCTGTATTCTGTTTGTTTGACGCAAGTGCGCATGTCTATCTGTTAACATGCATGGCTGTACACAACCACTTTATTTTAATTCATGTGCTCTTTTGAAGTCAAATTCTTGGCCATTGAGAATAGCAAAAACAAATAGTACCCACAAGATACTTAGAGTTCTTTGCGGTTGGGTTTTTCTTTCAGGTGATTGCACAGTCAGTCACTGCAAAGGGCAATCAGTGTGCCAAGCAATGTATTTGAAGACTGCCAGGAGATAATTAGTATCTCCAGTGACACATCATCAAGCAACCAAACGCAAATAGACACAAATGGTCCTGTAGTGTCAACATTTGAGTCTACGTTAGTCAAATGCATAGGTGGTCGCTACAGTAACATTGAAGCATGTGTGAACAACATAGTGTAAAATTGTCGTGAGACACTTGAAGAAGTGAGTTAGTTGAGCAAAGAAGTGCAGCATGTTCACAACCGTGAACTTGCTATGGTCAAATATAGTATGCAGAAGTTTCATATAATATGTGGTGCTCTAGAATTGTACCACAACTTCCTGCATGAGCTCAAATATGATGAACACTACTCAACTGGAAATGCCCTTACCATCAAACAAATATTTCAACAGTTCTTGTCAAACACATGGAATGACTTATGTGCTTAACACTGCAAAAGGTTGATGATTTTTTGGAGTGTGCTAAACAAGAACACTATGACAACGAACAGCTTTTTTTGCTGACTTGTACCGACCCTATCAAACAATGTGTTTTCTGGTCAAAGCCTGCCTTGCAAGAATAAGTTACCGTTTTCTATGTGGACTGTACAAAGCGATTTTAACATTTTTGGGAAATTGTCAAAAAAGACTTGTTTATCTTTGAAAGATACGTTACATATGTTGTGTCAACAGTTTCCATTGGATCCCATGCGTTGTATACTGTATATTTTGCCTTTGAGTATATTAAATGACTTTGTGAACAAATGTTTAATGAGTTGAATGCTTTTATAGGTAAATGTAATGTCCCCACTTTAGCAGTTGTCCTGCTGTGTGACCATTAGCCTATTTCTGTGTGGTCCCGGAGGCTAACGAAGAGGTCAGTGGGATCCTGAGATGTTTTGGCCTAGTCATTTCCAATGTGAGCCAGAACCGAGTTGATTTAGATGGTTTCGGGAAAACTTACTATTTTTAGTAAGTCAGAAGGGCATGGGCGATGTCAGAGTTAGTGATTGGATTCAATGCTCCTCAATGAGAGCTTTCCGACGAGCTATCACTCATATTATTCCGAGCCCAATTACTATTTTATTTTAATGCCTGAAGTTTATTAAAGTAACATTTAAATTAAATGTTAAAATAATAAAGTGTTACTTTAATATTATTCATGTTGGGTTGTGTGTTTGAGAAAGGAAGCCCAAGGGAGACATAAGTTGTTATTTTATTTTAAAAACACTTTATCCCACATTGCTTTTGAAAAGTGGGTCGACCCTATGAAGTGGAAATAAAAGGAGAGCTTGTCACCCTTGTTCAGCATGTTGAATATGAGAAGAAATTGATGTGTGAGTTGCATCTCTGTTCTTGGCATTAGAGGATGTCTATCCTCTCTTGTGACATTCTAGACATCATTCCCTTAGGGTTTGGCCTTTGGAATCCATTGCTATCAGCTTCATTATCATGCAAATTGGGCACGTTTCTAGCTACAGGCAGATTTGATGTTTTGCTCATATCTTCTTCATTACACATCCGGCGCTTATGCTACTTTGAAGAAATGATTTAATGAAGGTATTGAACTGTTTGAAAGACAAACTACTGTAGCAGCACTGTTCACACGGGTATTGTTCATGCGACACTATTCATGCGGCATTGTTCATGTAGGTACTGTTCATGTCACCATAGCAGCAGGTTTAAATAACATTTGCTGGAGCATTATGTCAATAATATCAGAGTAATTAGTGAGTTGAAATTCTGCCATGTGTTTGATTTTATTAAATTCTAAAAATAATATCTTATCAACAGCAATACAATTTCAAATCTGCATATCATTGGACTTTCTTTGGTTTATGTTAAGTGTTTTTTCAATTCCATGCAAGTAAACAATACAAACGTCCCATTTCCGAAGTCATAAGGGTTAAATTAGTAAAAGGAGGAATTAGGAGTTCGATGCTAACTGTTTGACAAAATTCCTATCAGCAGTTGGTTTATTTTTTGGGCATTCAAGGGTGCCCATTACAGTGGTATCAGAGCTATCAATCTTGCCATCCTGTGGAAGTCTTACAAGGAATTTGGAACAGCCGGATAGAGGGAAAAGTGTTTGACAAAATGTCAAAACACTAAAATCATAAATTAAAAAAAAAAAAGGCTAAGCATTTATGTTTGAGCATGCAACAAGGGCCTTATAACTTCCGCCATACCAGAGCAAGACAAAATAGAAATTCGAACTCACAAAGCGAGCAGTCTAGTTCATCCATGCAGGTGGACATAGAATCCAGTCATAGAGACATAGAGGAGATATTCTTTGATCAGGACAGCAGTATGGGTGACCGAGATGATAGGAATACAAGACTCGGTGAAGGCAGGAATACCGGTCCAGATCAGGGGGAGGTAATGTTCAAATAGTTATCGGATACGTTAGAGCAAGGGCAACATATGCAGCAGGAGCATAATAGGTGAATGGACATGATGCTGCAGCTTATGGCTAGACAAATGGGTGTCAATATTAATCCAGGTGATGCCAACAATGGAAACAATAACAATGGGGACAATGATAATAATGGAGGTCGAGGCAACAACAATGGTCCTGACAATAACATCAATGGTAATAATAATGGACACGACAACAATGGGAATGAGGCTAATAACTTTAGACACATTACACGCCCAACTCGGACAACAAGTTCGAGACCTCTTCTACCCACCTTCCCACCCAGAGATTCGGTTCAACTAGTAAATGAACCGCAGATTACTGAGTTACAAGATCAATTCAGGAGGGACTAAGAGGCTAGTGGACTGGAGTTTTAGGCAGATATTTCCCTCAGAGATTATATGGACTTGAGGATGAGACACATGCCTAGAGCAGGAGGGAGGAATCAAAAAATTGAGTTGAGAAAGAAAGTTGGAAAAATTTCTCTACCTTATTATGATGCTTCAGGGAAGATGACTGCACGAGCTCGGGTGCAAAAGGTAGATACATACTTGCAGCCGAATCCTATGCCCGAGGAGGAGGCTATCAAGTATGCGGCTATTCATTTGGATGGCCCAGCGCATGAGTGGTGGCACCATGGCATGGTAACCTTGGGGCATAATCAGATCACATCTTACGAGGAGTTCACTAAGAGGCCCATAGAGAGATTTGATACCAAGGATCCCGACTTATAGTTTAAGGAGTTGGCACAACTCAAACAATGAGGATCAGTTGAGATGTATATTAGTGAATTTCAGAGGTTAGCTATGTTGGTCATAGATATTTCAGAGAGGAGATTAGTAGTGTTGTTTATGGACGGACTCTCAGATCCCTTGAGGGGTTGGGTCAAGGGGCATGACCCAGCTACATTACAGGAGGCCACTAAGAAGGCTCGTGACTTAGCACCTTCTTCTTTTAGGAGCAGATTTCAGCCTAGGGATTCACATACGAAGAAGGATAAGAAGGACAAAACATTTTCACAGGGATGCTCAACCAAAAAGGGATAGTAAGTTGGATAATGACACCCTGAATGAGTTGAGGAGAAAGAAGTTATGTTTTCATTGTAGAGAGCCTTGGGACTTATCTCATAAGTGTCCTCTCAAGGCTAAGGAAAATCAAATGGAGTATTTCTCAGCAGAGGAGTCATAGTCAGAGAGGGAGGATCAACACTCTGATTCAGATGAGGGTAGCACTATAGAGGAGAGCAGCGATGAGAAGTCATTGGCACGTTTAACGGGGGCTCAGAAGGCAATCACATTTAAGGTTAGGGGCAGTGTTACATGACTCGGACTTGCCTCGAACTCGGCAAGTTGGATTCAGGGTCGGACTCGGACTCGGCGCCCGGACTCGACAAGGACTCGACAAATTGAAAAACCCAAGAAATTCAGAGATTTTTTAAGGATTTAAATCTTTTTTCATACATCATTCAATCAATTAACATCAAAGACACAATAATTGACATAAATAGAATCTAGTTTGCATACATAGACAAGTTTACATCGATCACATAAGTATACATGCGAAGCGAATTATTAAAGGAAATAAGTTAACTATTAAATAACTTAAACTAGTCAATAAATAACACCATTACAAATCTGAAATATAATATTATAAATAGTGTCACTGTCAAAGACTCAAAAGTCTCCAATATCATGGAATATGAAATCCATGGAATCAAAAGTTCAAAACATATATCAAAATAAAAGGCCCTATGTCTTCCTGCGTATACGCCGAAGATAGGTCATGGAAGATTTTGCAGCCATCTTCTATCCCTGTGTTTGAGGCTCAACCTCAATGGCATCCTCATCATCCTCATCATCCTCACCCTCATAATCATCATCATCATCCTTAGATCCATCACTCTCAGCCTCAAGGTCCTCCACTGGGTCTCCTCGCGCTCTAGCCTCCTCCTATGCCATAGCTACTACCTCTGCCTCTTGATCCACCTGATCAACCCAGTCCAAGTCTTCATCACTAAAGACAGGATCATCAATCTCAGTGTTCCACTCTGCTAGTGGATCAACCTCCTCTAAAATGATAGGAGATGTGTCAGTGCCCAAGATCTGTCTATGACGAAGGCGAAGGTTGTAATGCACAAACACAAGATCATTCAACCTTTTCATAGCCAACCTATTGCGCTTCATCGAGTGTATATGGTCGAACATACTCCAATTGCATTCGCATCCTGAAGCACTAGCTGGCTAGCTCAAGATACGAACTGCAATCTTCTGTAAATTTGGCACTGAATTACCAAACATCTCCCACCATGCATCTGAAACAAGAGATTTTAAAAATCAATTCAATAACTTTGACTTTATCAATGTAAAATGGTAATAGATTTAGAAATTAGAATTTAGAATTTAGATTTTAGAATCATAGATTTTCACCTGGCATCAATAGTGTCCAATTTTTCTTGCATAATTCTCATGAGAAAAAGTCTCCTTGTGCAGTCCTATACATTTCTATCTCATTGACTATACGTGTTCCAATTGATTCATCTACTGACATTCTCTCTACAACGTCATAAAGCCCACTCCACACCTCATCATCTAACTTAAAATCTGGGCTGAATTGATATGCTGGATTAAGGAAGTGGGCAGCTACATGTATAGGCCTATGAAGTAGATTGTGCCCTCGTTGATCAATGACAGCCCATATGGGACCATATTTATCCCGATTCCCTCCAAAAAAAATTCTAATGGCCTCTTTCACCCTATCCATGCCCTCATAGATATATCCCATTGCGGGCTTCTCCCCATCAGCAATTCGTAGGAGAACAATAAGAGGCTCTATGAACTACAATCATTGTGAAAGTAGAAAGTTAGAAACATTAAGCTTTAAGTTTTAATTTAAAAAATGAACAATGAACATAAACAAGTGTGAACAAAAATGATGAAATAAAATAGAAATGAAGACAAAAAGGAAAATTACCTCCACCATATCCTTGGTCGGTTGTCAAAAGTCAGTCACATCAAAAACACAATCCACTGACTCTATCCCCGCACTGGTCTTTGCCTATGATGATGAAGTCCACTCCTCACTTACAAACATGTGTCTCAAACCGCCCTTGTTTTTAAGCAAAGATTGCAACGTGATAAAATTTGTTGCAAATCAGGTGACCCCTGGACGAACCAAGTCTTTTTCTTTTGTGAACTGTCACATAAGGTTGAGGACCCAAGTATGATTATATATGAATTTACAAATTTTCCTTCCTTTCTCTACACATGTTTGTATCCATGGAAGTTTTCCAAGATCCTCCAACATGAGGTCAATGCAATGGGCAGCACAAGGGGTCCAAAACAAGTGGGGGTGCCTCTCCATAAGAAGTTTACCTGCAGCAACATAATTTGCTGCATTATCTGTGACTATCTGAACCACATTCTCCTCACCCACCTCCTTCAACACATCCTCAATTACCTCACAAAGATACTCAGCATTTTTTATTTTCCCTGAAGCATCAATTGATTTCAAAAACACTGTGGCACCTAAGGAAAACAAAATCAATTTAGTACAATCATAATTTAAATCAACTAATCACTAAATCAATAGTTTACTACTAGTAATAACAAGTACAAGCTCTACAATTACCTGATGAAGAGACAAGAAAATTAAGTAGTGTTCTATTTCTTCTGTCGGTCCAACCATTAGTCATTATTGTGCAACCCTTTCCACTCCATATTTCACGCTGCTCCTCAATTGCAACTTTTACATCAGCCACCTTTTGGGTCAAAATATGACATTTTAGCTCCTCATCAGTAGGGGCTTTGAACCCTGAGCCACAAACAGTAATAGCATCTATTGCAATTTGCCAATAAGGAGACCTATAACAAATTTAAAAAACACAATAAGTATACTAGTAAGTTTTACTTTCAAGTTTCAACTTTCAAAATTAATATAATGAATATGGCATATTCTTGAGACTTAAAAGTTAAAAGCAAGAAAACTAAGACATAGAAAGTAAAATAATAAGTTACCTTGCTGTATTGAATGAAATGTCGTTGTAGAAAAACAAATCTCCAAGTGCCATCTTGGCAGCCTCATGTTTGTCCTTATTCCAAGCCATGCTCTCAAGTGATGGTTGGGCACCCGGAGTCATGCATGGAACAAACATGGAATCTAGTGTAGATTTCTTCTTACGAATCCAAGGCCCAATGGTCATACTTGCACTTGCAGTACCACTACTAGACGGAGGTAATGGGGAATAAAAACTTGAAGAGCTCTCTCCACCTAACCTTGTCATTTCTTGATGTTGCTTCTTTCTTAATTCTTTCTTCTCTTCATGGGCCTCTAAATGAGCTTGCATTTCACGAATAAGCTCCGGTGTTGCTTTTTGGCATGGTTTAGCATCATGCCCTGATATATGTGCAAGGTGGTATTTCAACCTATTAATACCTCCCCCATTAAATTTAACAAAACAATTCCAACATGTAACTACTTTTTTTTGGCTCGGGATTGCATATTTTCAAGCCTTATCCCTTGCTACACGAACAGGGTCTGCATCTGGGTTAACTAAAGGCCTAGACGAACTACTCTCATGCTGAGACATGCTGCAATATATCATAAATAAATAAAATAAGCATCTACAATACTAAAAGTCAAAGACTGGCCTCTTACTTATCAAGTTTTTTCATCAACATAAAATGTAGGAAATCTAAGATTCTAAAGACAAACAAATGTAAACACAATGAAAATATGAAGTTTGAATGTAAAAAATTCATAAAACAACACAAAAATGCAACTTACCTCTTCAAAATTGCTCCCAAAATGAAGAAATGCAGCTCAAATTTATAGAGGCCTCCTCCAAATGCTTCGTTCAGCTCCTTGCAATGTGTGCATACAAGATAAAAACTATCACAAGCAATCAGCAATCAACGTATGGGGGCCAATTGATTTGCTGATTTTTTGTCTAAAACCCCTATATTCTTCTCCCAAGCCTTTTTCCTCTCTTCTAAGCCTTTCAAAATGATAGAATGACCTTTTTAAGTCAAATAGAAGTCATATAAGCAAAAAGAAATCATTAAAACTTTTTAATTTTTTATGTTTTGACTTTTTTTAACATGGTTGGACACGCCGAGTCCAAGCCATGGGACTTGGCGAGTCCAGGTGAATCCAAGGACTCGACCAAGTCCTTGAGCCGGGTCACCAGGTCTCGGCAAGCCTAGCTCGGCTCGAGACTCGCCAGGACTTGGCGAGTCCTGGAACACTGGTCAAGGGTACTATCCAGGGGCAGAAAGTGATCTCACTCATTGACACTGGGGCTACACATAATTTCATAGATGCACAATTGGTAGCCAAGAGAGGTTTACAGACTTAGGAGCATGTTGGGTTTAGAGTCATGGTGGCTAACAATGACAAATTATTATGCACTCGGAAGATATCTAATCTTCGCATCAGGTTTGGAGATGGCTATGAATTGGAGGATGAGTTCTATGTAGTAGACATGGGAGATTATGATGTCATCCTTGGCATGACATGGATGGCCTCGCTAGTTGAGTTCACACTCAACCTAGCAAAATTGGAGATGAGGTTCCAGCATGAGGGAAGAACTGTTGTACTTAGAGGACTTTCAGATGGGGTCTGGCAGAGTAATGTCCTTGAGGAGAATGCAGAGACTTTTTTGGCATGATGACGTAGAGTGGGCGGAAGAATGTTTCGCTATGCCAGCCTTATGGGAGCCGCAGGTGAAGAGTCATCCACTAGATATCTAGGAGATACTTGACAGGCACGCTAAAGTTTTTGGTGAGATTCCACATGGGGTTCCTCCTGACAGGGGGATAGAGCATGTTATTGAGCTCAAGGAGGGAGCCAAACCAGTTATGATTACTCCCTATTGTCATCCTAAGAAACACAAGGATGAGATAGAGAAGGCGATTAAGGATTTGTTGGAGATGGGGCATATCAGGCCTAGTAAGAGCCCCTTTCCTTCAGGAGTAGTGTTAGTAAAGAAGGATGGGACGATGCACATGTTCATTGATTACAGGGCATTAAATAAGAAGACCATTAAGAACAAATATCCCATCCCGCAGATAGATGAGCTAATTGATGAGCTGCATGGTGCATGCTTCTTTACGAAGATTGATTTATGGTCAGGGTATCATCAGATCAGGATGAGGGTGGAGGACATTGAGAAGACAGCCTTTCGGTGTCACTATGGCCTCTTCGAGTTTTTGGTTATGCCATTTGGGCTAACCAATGCCCCTGCTACTTTCCAGAGTTGCATGAATCAGGTATTCAGGGGGCAACTTAGGAGATTTGTCCTGATTTTCTTTGATGACATTTTAGTCTTCAGTAAGGCTTGGGAGGAGCATTTACAACATCTTAAGATGGTGTTGTCCATTTTGGAGAAAGAGTCACTATATGCCAAGGAATCTAAGTGCAAGTTTGGGTTGACTGAGTTACTATACCTTGGGCATATCATCAGCGCAAATGGAGTCTGGGTAGATCCCGAAAAGATTAGAGCTATTGTTGATTGGCCTACTCCTACGAACCTCACACAGCTTAAGGGGTTCTTTGCTCTCTACAAGTTTTATAAGAGATTTGTTAAGGGATTCTCACAGACCGCTACACCCTTGACGACCTTACCAAGAAAGGGGCCTTCGTATGGACAGGGGCAGCTCAGAGATGCTTCGATAATTTCAAGAAGGTGATGTCATCATGTCCAGTATTAGCTCTATCAGACTTCACAAAGCCATTTGAGCTTCATTCTGATGCGTCGGGTGATGGGATTGGGGCAGTCTTGATGTAGGAGAAACATCCCATTGCTTTTGAGAGTAGGAAGCTCCGTGGAGTGGAGAGGAGCTATTCCATCTATGATCGGGAGATGTTGGCCATTATGCATGCATTGGCCAAGTTTCGGTCCTACCTGGTTGGAGGGAAGTTTTTTATCAAGACTGATCACAACAGCATCAAATACTTCATGAGCCAGCATGACTTGAATGATAGACAACAGAAGTGGATTACAAAGTTGCAGGCTTATGACTTTGACATTGAGTTTGTCAAAGGTAAGAAGAATGTGGTGGCAGATGCTTTATCCAGGAGACCTCATATTTGTGCTCTAGTTGAGATTACAGGAGATTCGAGAAATAGGTTTACAACAGAGTATGCAAGAGACACTTGGGCTTCTGGGGTGATTGCAGGCACCATATAGGATGATCCTTATGTGGTGATGGACGGATTGATCAAGTTCCAAGGTAGGATATATTTGATTCCTTCATCATAGTTTAGGGAGGTAATATTGAAGGCATTTCATGATGCACCTACAGCTGGACATCCAGGGGTCTTTAAGACCTACAAGAAGATCCATGAGCGGTTCACATGGAGAGGGCTCAAGGATGATGTTTAGAAGCATGTCAGGGAGTGTGCAGTTTGTTAGCAGAACAAGGGAGAGCACACATATCCTGCAGGGTTGTTACAGCCTTTGCCCATTTCGGATAGGAAATGGGAAAGTATTTCCATGGACTTCATCATCGGATTACCACGAGTACAAGGGAGAGATTGCATCTATGTGGTAGTTGACCGGTTGACAAAGTTTTCTCACTTCTTTTCTATTGCATCCACCTACACAGCAGCACAGGTGGCCGATCTTTTCTTCAAAGAGATATTTAGGTTACATGGGCTACCTAGCTTCATTGTCAGTGACTGGGATAGTAAATTTATGAGTTCTTTTTGGCAGGAATTGTTTGGGATGTGTGGCACAAATCTTACACCTAGCACTAGTTATCATCCGCAGACAGATGGGCAGACAGAGATTGTGAATAAATGGGTGGAAGGTTATCTGAGGAACTATGTGACTGCACAACTGAGAGCTTGGGTCAAATGGCTATATATGGGAGAGTACTGTTATAACACCACTTATCATATGTCCATCAAGATGACTCCATTCATGGCACTGTATGGTTATGAAGCACCTAGCTTTATGGATCTGGTTTTGGGGGACAACAAAGTGCCCAAAGCCAAAGACTTCTTGCAAGATAGTCAGGATATCTTGAGGGTGCTCAGGGAGAATATACAGCAGGCCCAAAATCAGCAGAAATTGTATGCTGGTCAACATCGGATAGAGCGCAGCTTTGAGGTTGGGGATATGGTTTACTTGAAGCTACAACCATACAGACAGTCATCGCTCAAGAAGAGCGGAGCAGAGAAGTTGAAGCCTAGATTTTATGGTCCCTACAGAGTGATTCGCAAGGTGGGCGAGGTTGCCTACGAGATTGAGCTTCCAGAGGGCAGTCGGGTGCATAATGTGTTTCATGTGTCGAGGCTTAAGAAAGCCATTGGTCAGAGAGTTGTGCCTTTTGCAAATTTGCCACCATTGGATGAGGAGGGGAAGCTCATATTGGTTCCTGAGGCTATTCTGGACACTAGGGAGAGGACTCTGCAGAACAAGGTGGTTAAAGAATATTTAGTCAGATGGAGAGACCTGCTAGAGGAGGATGCCACTTGGGAGAGCAAGTAGGTGTTACAGCAGACCAGACTGAGATTGCTTGAGGACAAGCAATTTCAAGGGGGGCGGACTGTAATGTCCCCACTTTAGCAGTTGTCTAGCTGTGTGACCGTTAGCCTATTTCTGTGTGGTCTCGGAGGCTAACGAAGAGGTCAGTGGGATCCTGAGATGTTTTGGCCTAGTCATTTCTAGTTTGAGCCAGAACCGAGTTGATTTAGATGGTTTCGGGCAAACTTACTATTTTTATTAAGTCAATAGGGCATAGGCGATGTCAAAGTTAGTGATTGGATTTGATGCTCCTCGATGAGAGCTTTCCGAGGAGCTATCACTCATATTATTTCGAGCCCAATTACTATTTTATTTTAATGCCTGAAGTTTATTAAAGTAACATTTAAATTAAATGTTAAAATAATAGTGTTACTTTAATATTATTCGTGTTGGGTTGTGTGTTTGAGAAGGGAAGCCCAAGGGAGACATAAGTTGTTATTTTATTTTAAAAACACTTTATCCCACATTGCTTGTGAAAAGTGGGTCGACTCTATGAAGTGGTGTTGAGAAACATGTGTCTCAACCTTGCAGTTTGATTCAAATAAGTCCAATATTTTTGTTGGTAAGTTTCCACATGTTTATGCATTGGAAAATGGTTAATGAATTGTCAAAAATGAGTCTTGTCCATAGTAGAATATAGGTGGGTCATTTTTAGAGCCTTGATGACTCATTTTGTGACTTTTTGGGGGGTCTAAACTAGAGGACAAAATTATGGACGGGATTACTATTTTAACCTGGTTGTTTTTCCATCTTGGAAATGTAAATGTCAAAAATGGGTAACATGTGGCATGGTGGTTAAGCCCATGGTTTTGTAAAACCACAAGTGGTTTCCAAGTTGTAAAATCACTATAAAATAAGGGTTTGGGGAGGAGTTTGATCATTGAGTTTTGTTTGCAAGACTGGGTGCTAGAAGGAGTCTCTCCGAGTTCGAGTTGTGGTGATGCGCTCTTGTAAGAACTTGCATTGCAATTGTATTGTAATCATCTTGATCTGGTAATACATTGTGTGGGTTTTGGAGGGTGGGGTTTTTCTCCTGAAAGGGTTTCCCCACGGTAATCACTGTGTTATGTGTTCATTATTATTTTAACTATGCTTTATTGTGCATTTCTTAAGATCTTTGCGATATTTAAGTTGAGATTTGCATAACCGTCCTCTCAAGATTAGCGTAGGAAGCATTTCCACACACCTTTGCTTCCTTACAAGTGGTATCAGAGCCTGGCTAGTTTTGGTTATATTAGTTGGGTACAGGGTTTTTTGAGCTAATCAAAGTTTTAGTGGGAGCTTGTGCAGAGTTTTTCATTTATGTATTGCAGGATTGAAAAGATGGCAAGCATGTCAGGGAGGATTGATGTAGAGAAGTTTTCTAGCACAAACTTTGAAATGTGGAAGCTGAAGATGGAAGATCTGTTGATTGATCAGGATCTATGGGATGCGATTGATGAGAATAAGCAAAGGCCCGCAGATCCGAATTTAGTCGCACAATATGATGTGACTAATAGAAAAGCTAAAGGTCTCATCAAATTGTGTCTTGCAAACTCTATTCTGATAAATGTCCATGAAGAATCTACTGCAAAGAAGCTTTGGAAGAAGCTAAGTGAGATCTATCAAGCGAAATCACTTGTGAACAAGATTTTCTTAAGGAAGATTTTTTGAGCATCTGGAAAGCTTTAATATGTTGGTGACTTAGTTGACCTCAGTAGGGGTGCCAATGGATGAAGAAGAAAGATGCCAAATCTTGCTATGTTCATTGCCAGACTCATGGGACAGCCTTGTCATGGCCATAGGGAGCACTTCATTCGTCTTGAAGATGGAGGATGTTGTTGGTTCTCTACTTTCTGAAGAGATGAGAAGGAAGATGTCTCTGAATGCCAAAAAGGTTTTGAGTGTTTGAGGAAGACCAAAAGAAAGAGGCAAGAATGAAAAGCAGTATGGCCGTCCTAAGTCCAAGAATAAGGAGAGATCAAAATCTCCTGGTAAGTCCAAGGCAATCTGCTGGAATTGTGGCAAACCCGGACACTTCTGAAAGGACTGCAAAGAGGAGAAGAAAAAGAAGAAGAAGAAGCAAGATTCGGATTTTGAGACCGAGAAGGAAGATGGAGATGCTTTCATCGCAACCTTGGCCACTTGTGCAGGTGACAATGCATGGTTGATTGACTCAGGTGCATCTTTCCACATGACTCCTAATAGAAATTGGTTTAGTAAGTATGAAAATTTTGATGGTGGTAAGGTGTATTTAGGTGATAACTCAGTTCTTGATATTGTTGGTCATAGAAGTATGCGTGTGAAATTTTTTGATGGTAGAATTAGAAGATTTGATGGTGTCTTGCATATCCTGGGACTAGCAAGGAATTTGTTATCTGTTAGCAAGCTAATAGATGTGGGTGTGCATGTACAATTTTTTGAAGCAAGTGTGAAAATGGTGAGAGGTGCTATGGTAATAGCAAGAGGAAGCAGATTGGGTACACTGTACCTGCTTGATGCATGCACAGTTGAGTGCAATAGTACTTTTGATAAGATTGTGAAAAAGACTACTCAGTTGGAAAAGGAGAGGGTTTCTCTTTCAATAGATGGTCATGGTTTTTGGGTACCCAAGGGTGCTCTGTCTACCGAATAAAAGTTGCTTGCAAAGAAGACCATGTTATGGCACCAGAGACTTGGCCACATAGGTGAGAAGGGCCTACGGACCTTGAAAAATAAGAACCTTGTTGATGGGTTGAATGATTGCAATCTTGAATTTGATTTTTGTGAGCATTGTATCTATAGTAAGAAAAATCGCATTCAATTTTACTCGAGTTCTCATAAGTCCTCATGTATTTTCGATCTAATCCATTCAAATGTATTTGGTCCAGTTGATATTCCTTCTATTGGTAGATCAGTTTATTGTGTTTCTTTCATTGATGATTTTAGTAGAAGAACATGGGTTTATTTTCTTAGGAATAAAGCTAAAGTTTTGAGTCGTTTCAAAGAATTTAAAGCAATGGTTGAGTTGCAGACTGGAAAGAAAATACAATGTTTGAGAACTGATAATGGTGGTGAATTTTGCTCCAATGATTTTGACACATTTTGTAAAGATTGTGGTATTAAAAGAGAGAAGACAACTCCGTATTCTCCACAGCATAATGGAGTTGTAGAAAGAATGAACAGGACATTGATGGAGAAGGCTAGGAGTATGTTGAGTGGTGCTGGACTAGAACAAAAGTTCTGGGCTGAAGCTATAGCCACTGCCTGCTGCCTGATAAACAGGTCTCCAACATCAACTCTTGTTGATAAGATGCCAATGGAAGTGTGGTTGGGCCACAAGCCTTCACTTAGACATCTGAGAGTGTTCGGTTGCGAAGCATATGCTCATGTGCCAAAGGAGAAGCGAACTAAATTGGATAACAAAGTTGTCAAATGTATTTTCATCGGATACAGTTATGGTGTGAAAGGATACAAGCTTTGGAATCCTATTGAACAAAAGGTATTTTATTCAAGAAGTGTTATTTTTAGAGAAACTAAGCCTTCTTCTGTTACAGTGCAACTAGAACAAACAAAAGAAAAGAAAGATGTGATTCAATTACCTACTACACTGGAGAAATTTGAATCGAGGCCTTTAAAAAGACAAGAAGTCAATAAGAGCTCTATGAGTTCTGAATCATCAGAGGAAGAAGAGGTACCTGAAGCTGAAGCTGAACCTAAACCAAATCTTGCTCGAAGGTCTACTAGACAAAGAAAACCACCTGAAAGGTATGGGTATTCTCTTGATGATTGGAAATGCATATTTGCATTAAATGCTAATATTGATGAACCGAGATTTGTAGAAGAGGCTCTTGGTATGAATGATTCAGAGTCCTGGAAAATAGCCATGGATGAAGAAATGACAGCTCTTAAGAGGAATGAAACGTGGGACCTTGTACTATTGCCTGAAGGACGAAAGCCTATTGGTTGTAAATGGGTGTTCAAGAAGAAGATGGGTTCAGATGGAAGCATTGAGAAGTATAAAGCAAGTTTGGTTGCAAAAGGTTACTCCCAGGTTGAGGGAGTAGATTATGGTGAGATTTTTTCTCCAGTAGCCAAAATGACATCCATTAGATTTTTGCTTTCTATTGCAGCAGCTTAGGATCTAGAGATCGAGCAAATGGATGTGAAAACAACTTTCCTTCATGGAGATTTGGAGGAAGAAATTTACATGACACAGCCGGAGCACTATGTGGTGAAAGGTAAAAGTCATTTGGTTTGTAAGTTGAAGAAATCCTTGTATGGTTTAAAACATAGTCCTAGGATGTGGTACCAGAAGTTTGATACATATGTGTTGAGTTTGGGATTTGTGCAATCTAAATCTAATCACTGTATATATTTCAAATCTGATGGTGATCGTTTCCTGGTTATTGCCTTGTATGTCGATGACATGTTGTTTATTGGCAAAGGAAAAGGTTTGATTGCAGAGTTAAAATCGCAGCTCTCGATAAAGTTTGAAATGGAAGATCTTGGTGCAAAAGGACACATTTTGGGAATGGAGATTGTAAGAGATAGACAAAATAGAAAGCTTTGGCTAGGCCAGAGCAAGTATGTTGGTACTATTCTGAAAAGAGTCAATATGCAGGATTCTAGACCATTGAGTGTTCCTATTACAATGGGAACAAAGCTTTCTAGTTCACAGTGTCCTACATCCCCTTTGGAGATGGAAGAGATGAGTCGAGTACCATATCAGAGTGCTGTTGGAAGTTTGATGTATGCTATGGTCTGTACAAGACCAAACATTGCCCAAGTAGTAGGAGTTCTTTCCCGTTATATGTCTAATCCAGGAAGAGCACATTGGGATGCAGTAAAAAGAGTTTTCAGATACTTGCGGGGTACTTCAGAGTACTCGATATGTTTTCATGGAACAAGAAATGAGCATTCCTTAGATATTCAAGGCTATGTGGATTTAGACTGGGTCGGTGATGTTGATAGAAGAAGATCCACTAGTGCATATGTGTTTACATTATTTGGTGGTGCAATCAGTTGGATGAGCAAGCGACAGGCTGTGGTCACTTTGTCCACTACTGAGGCAGAGTATATGGCAGCTCCTCATGCCTGTAAGGAAGCCATCTGGCTAAAGAGATTGTGTTCAGATATAAAGTTCAAACAGGGTGCAGTGAAAATTTACAGTGATAGTCAGAGTGCAATTTGCCTAGCAAAGAACCCTACTTTTCATGCCAGGACCAAGCACATTGATGTACAATATTATTTTGTGAGAGATATGGTTGAGGATGGAAAGGTGAAGCTGGAGAAGGTAGAAACTTTGGTAAATGTTGCTGATGCACTAACTAAGCCCGTGAGCACAGAGAAGTTCAGATGGTGTTCAGAGTCTATGGGCCTTTCGGCCCCTAGCTATTAAGTCCATGATATTTTGGATCCCCTGACTCTTGCAAGGTGTTCGACAAGTGGGAAAATGTTGAGAAACATGTGTCTCAACCTTGCAGTTTGATTCAAATAAGTCCAATATTTTTGTTGGTAGTTTTCCACATGTTTATGCATTGGAAAATGGTTAATGAGTTGTCAAAAATGAGTCTTGTCCATAGTAGAATATAGGTGGGTCATTTTTAGAGCTTTGGTGACTCATTTTGTGACTTTTATGGGGGTCTAAACTAGAGGACAAAATTATGGACGGGATTACTATTTTAACCTGGTTGTTTTTCCATCTTGGAAATGTAAATGTCAAAAATGGGTAACATGTGGCATGGTGGTTAAGCCCATGGTTTTGTAAAACCACAAGTGGTTTCGAAGTTGTAAAATCACTATAAAAGGAGGGTTGGGGAGGAGTTTGATCATTGAGTTTTGTTTGCAAGACTGGGTGCTAGAAGGAGTCTCTCCGAGTTCGAGTTGTGGTGATGCACTTTTGTAAGAACTTGCATTGCAAGTGTATTGTAATCATCTTGATTTGGTAATACATTGTGTGGGTTTTGGAGGGTGGAGTTTTTCTCCCGAAAGGGTTTCCCCACGGTAATCACTATGTTGTGTTCATTGTTATTTTAATTATGCTTTATTGTGCATTTCTTGAGATCTTTGCGATATTTAAGTTGAGATTTGCATAACCGTCCTCTCAAGATTAGCGTAGGAAGCATTTCCGCACACCTTTACTTCCTTACAAGTGGAAATAAAAGGAGAGCTTGTCGCCCTTGTTCAGCATGTTGAATATGAGAAGAAATTGATGTGTGAGTTGCAGATCTGTTCTTGGCATTAGAGGACATCTATCCTCTCTTGTGACATTCTAGACGTCATTCCCTTGGGGTTTGGCCTTTGGAATCCATTACTATCAGCTTCATTATCAGGCAGATTGGGCGCGTTTCTAGCTACAGGCATATTTGATGTTTTGCTCATATCTTCTTCATTACACATCCGACGCTTATGCTACTTTGAAGGAATGATTTAATGAAGGTATTGGACTGTTTGAAAGACAAAGTATTGTAGCAGCATTGTTCACGCGAGTACCGTTCATGCGGCACTGTTCATGTCACCATAGCAACAGGTTTAAATAACATTTGCTGGAGCATTATGCCAATAATATCAGAGCAATTAGTGAGTTGAAATTCTACCATGTGTTTGATTTTATTAAATTCTGAAAATAACATCTTATCAGCAGCAATACAATTTCAAATCTGCATATCATTGGACTTTCTTTGGTTTATGTTAAGTGTTTTTTCAATTCCATGCAAGCAAACAATATAAACGTCCCATTTCCGAAGTCATAAGGATTAAATTAGTAAACAGAGGAATTAGGAGTTGGATGCAAACTGTTTGACAAAATTCCTATTAGCAGTTGGTTTAGTTTTTAGGCATTCAAGGGTGCCCATTACAATAAACTTGCCAGTCAATGTTAGTGATAGCTTTAGATTCTATATATTTGCTTTGCAAGTATATCTTCCTTCAATATGACTCTCTTTACAATATGTTCATGTCTTCATGAATAGATAAGACAACCTTTCCATTCCAAAGCATCAGTTTCATTTCACACCTATCAAAGATATTGTAGATAAGAGCAACAGCACAATTATTGACATAATTGCTATCCAGTTCTATAGAATTTGTGACTAATTCCTTTTAATTTAATTGCAAGAGTCTTCTTCCTTTCTATGACTTATATTCGATTCTTCATTTTGATGTGTCAACTTGATTATATAAATAACCTATATATAAAGGTTTATTCAGTTAAGTTGATAACCAAGACCACTCTCAATATTAATTACTTAGAAACATAATCTCATCAATATCAAGGACAGGAAGTGCCTTCTACAAAGTATGGCTCTATTTGAATCGTTCAATTTTTGTGGATCTAGTGTAGAACTTGCATATTCAAGAGGTACAACCCGTATTGCTATAGAGCACTCTACAAAACCAAGCAAAAAGTTTCCCTAATTCCTCTATGCTTGAGTGATGTAATATAATTTGAAATATCTCTATTGTTCACATATTATGTAGAGAGCATGTAATATAATTGATACTGATTAGTCTATGAATTTCGAATGATTACTTGTTCACTGTTCTGGAAATGATACTTTTTAGTTATGATGTGTATTGCTGTTCCAGATATCTAAAGATCTCCTTCCTATTACTTATGACAATGAAGTAATGATTGTGATTCCAATAGCACTTTTATAAGTAAAGATGTTGAGGTTGTTTTGGTCTGATCAGACCTCCCCCTTCATGGTAATTGTTTTCTGATCTTGATTTCAATGAAGGTTTCTCTGGGTGCTATTCCTTATCACTAACTTTAAACACATGCTACCAATTTGGTGTCATTAGATGTTTCTGTTTGATAGCCATCCAAACATAGATGAGCTAATGAAGTATTTGATTTCTAGTTCTAATCTGTCTGATCCATAGCAAGAAATGTATGCTGCTCTTCCTGACCTTGATCCTTGTGCTTATGCGATGTCTTTTTGTTAATCCGATTATACAATGTTCAGATTCTCATACCTATTATTATAGTTTATGTGAGATGTCCGGCACTTTAAGGGAATGTATTGCAGATTAGGCAATTCCACAAGCTATGAATATGGAGAATCATAGAGTACGTATTCCACAAGCTATGAATATGGATGATCGCATAGTATGTATTTCACCGGCTATGAATAATGATATATGTCTTAGTCAATCGGATATGTGATTGTCCCGAGTCTTCCAATTATATAGTGTTGAGTATGTGAAATCACAGGGTCTACACAAGCTCAGAAGTTGAGTGTTGTTCGCTATTCCATTTTCTTCCCCCATACTCAACTCCATCTACCAAGATTATATGTTGTATCAATCAGTAAGGTTGCGACCCCGTTTGGTTTTTTTTAATATTTACTATTTAATATTTGATATTTGTTATTATATATTCATTTTAGTATGCATATTATTATATGTTATTTTAATTATCTTATTATATTAATTATGTCATATAATATAATTATGTATTATATTATAATAATGGATCTATTTATATTTGAGTCATTATTATTATATTAATAAATAACATGTTAATAATATATTATTATTATATGTTGTTAATTATTATATTATGTTGTTAGTTAATATATTAATAGTATATTAATAATATGCATTGTTAATAATAGTTACTCTCATATATTGTAAATAATATATTATATTATTATTAGTAATTTTAATATTTTAGTCTTATCATCATTATTTATTATTACAGAGTTTTATTCAAGAAGGGGACATGACATCAACGCCAACAATAAAGAGAAAAGATGGGACAAAAGTTCCATGACGTACTATATGACTATCAGATAAGTCTGAAAAATTTATAGATCTTACTCTATGGGGGGCACTGACAAACAAGGAGGGTAGTCAAATAGGATAAAAGTTTAAACTACAAGAAGAAATTGTGCTCGCAATAAAAAATGGTTTTGTAAGTGAATACAAGGGAAAGGTGGTAACCGTATCAAATGCTGCTAATCTAACAATAGACCCAGATATACAAGAGACACTAGAGTTGAAGACTTGGTTTCCACAAAAGTAGGTCGAGCTTGCAATCATCTTCGTTGGGATCAACTTTTGCACCTACAACTGTAACAAGAATGACAATCATAGATATTCGAGAAAAAAATCAAAATGAATTTGAATCCCTCCATTGTACCTTGACGACGACCACATTATTTATCGAAACAGATGATATATCCATCCTACCCCACAAAGTCGAGCAAACACCAATTCAACAAGAGACTTATTCGAGACAAAGATGAAAAGTGGTATTTCACAAAGTGTAATGTACGACTTGCTGACTATAATTACAGATATATACCATAGACAAAGGTTCAGTATCATACAAACATAATGTGGGCAATTGTTGCATTCGATGAAGTGGCAACTCACCTTTTGGGAATGCCTGCAAAAGAGTTGTGTTCCTCAAAATTTCTATAGGAAGGTGGAAAAGACCTCCAAGAGGTAATAAGGGACGTATTGAATAGTGACAGTGTTCAACTTAATTTGCAAGAAAGGCATATACAATAATGCAGCTCGACTAAAAGCAATCGTCATAGGGCTCGAGCTAGTAGATTGTTGCAGAAAGTAATGACCTCTTGCATAAGATCGAGGAGATGTGTAACAATGACAATAGTTGACCCTGGAACTAAAACACTATAGAATTACACAGACACACCCATAACTATGATAGATATGGATACTGTAACATTTGTACATAGAATCAGATGTCTATTCCACTTGATGTAAAGCAGTTTTTTCTCAGAAAAAACAAATGTATACCTATAAAATTGTATACATTTTCAGATGTCTACTCCATTCACCGTAGAACTTATGCTTAAAAATATAAATTGTATATTTATTCATGCATACCGTATTGTTGTGTATATGTTTGCAACTTACTACCTTCACCAAAAGAGAAAAAAGGGACAAGATGGATGAAAAACACCTGTTGACCAACACAAAAATTACATTACCTTGCATTGGTTTTGTTATGATGTATGTACATCTGCATCTATAAAATTGTAAAAATATTATGTAATGCCCACCCCTTTACTGCCATTTATGTTTATAATGTCAACCTATTTAGACAACTTTTTATAAATATTAGATCTTCGATTGCATATAATGATTCAGTTCTATGATACTTTGATCATTTGATTTATATCATGTTAGTTAGATGATGAGGGTTATTTACATTTTATGATGTTACTTATGTTATAGTTTGTACTAACATGTGTATGATACTTGCATGTGTATGGTTGGCATGTATGTTTTATATTTTTGTTTGATGTGCCTGATGTGGTTGAAGGATGAAATTGTAGTTACTTACGAGATTCACACGATCAGCTGATCTTCGCCATTGTCTGTTATATATATACATGTTTGTACATACTTGTCTTTTATGCAGGATTTCAAGTACTAGACATTGACTTTCAAGAATTGTCAGGATGAGCGTTCTCTATCGCATTATCTCAATGGTAAGAGAGGGGAGATAACATCCAGGTCTAAATCCCAACCTAAGCCAATTATTGTCCTCAAATAGTGGACACATCTTATTCTGAATTTGTCAAGGTGATGTCATTTGTGAACCCTTTCTTTGAGCTTGATTATTACTTTATGGGTTTGGTCTATTTTTCCTTCGTGTTTGTTTGTTAGGTGTCTTGATGTGAATTTTGTGTTATTAATGCACTAAATATTTAATTAAGATTAATTATGAGATTAAAATAATTATATCTCAAATATGAAAATATATATATTATATATATATAAATTAATTAAATATCATTGATGACTTAAAAAACTTAATTAAAAGTCTAATTATGAAAAAAAGGGTTTAATTAAATATTAAATTAAAATCTAAATTAAATGTTCAAATAATATAAATTGATATTATTCATCAAGTGCTTATTAAGTGGTGCTAAAGATAGTAATTATAATTAAAATATAATAATGCGATTATATGTACATCAATTAAAAGAAATTGATTTATCAGTTCTAAATTAGAAGGTTGAGTTAAGAGACTTAACAGAGTGATTAGTTATAATTTATTATAATAAATTAATGAATTGGTATTTAATTATCAATTTACATATTATTAATATGCTAAAAATATTAATTGATTAATTAAATATTATTATACAATTAAATTTGGACATTCAGTTAATAAAATTGAAGTATAAATTTAAAATTAAAAGTTGAGTGATTTGCATGAATTAGAATTATTAATTAAATAAAAAATTCTTTTAAATAAATGATTGATATAAATGAGGTTGGAGTTGAGTTTTGATTTCTGTGATTTTGAGTTAATTGTTTTTATTGTCTTTAAGAGTTGAGTTCTAATTCTTGATTGTGAGTTGCATGTTTAAAGTTCGGTTTGTTGAGTTTTCTATATGAGTCTTTTTTGGTCATTTTAGATATACAGGTTTTAGGGAGATAAATTTTGACTCTAGATTAGAATTGAAGTAATTTATTGAAAGCGTGATTTTTGACGAGTTTTTGAATTGGCTTTGGTTGTTACAAATCAGCTGGTGGAATTAAGGTAGAGTTTGAAAACTTTTGTAAATCTTTCATTTCAAAAAGATTGTCTTCTTCATGTTTATTAAATTGTTTCTTTGAGAAATTCAAGTATTATGTTAAGATTTTGTTTTAAATATTTTTGGGCATGGTTTCGATTAAGGTTTTCATAAGAAATTGTGTTAATGTCATATCTGGTATTTTTATGAATATTAGTTGGAAACCTAGGATGAGGTTTATTAAAAAAATACAAGTTTTCCATTTAGGGTTTATACCAAATTTAACAATAATAATAATAATAATGTATGCCATGATGTAGCAGTTGTACTCTATAGATTGTATCTTTGATTGCATTGATGTGATAAATGTATCTTACTATTTAGTTGAAATGAATATGTTAGTGTACTTAATGATTTGATTTCTTTTCATTATGATTAAGTAAAGGATTATGAATACTTCAATTTGAGTTTTAAAATGAACCTAAGATATATCATGTGATTATGTGTTGGATTGTACTTAGTAGATTAGTTAACTTATATGTAATAATACATTACAGAACCCTTAAGACTTGTAATTTGTAAATGAGTTGCGTTTATGATTGTCTTATGTTATATTGCTTCCGCATTGTTATTCATTATTGTTTGTAAACTCTTAAGGAAAAAAAATTATTCGGTAAACTTAGTAACATGTTTTAAGTTAAATTCTCTTGGGTTCTCTGACGGGGCATTACACTTAGTATCAGAGCCCGAGTTTCTTCACTAGGAACTCTAGGGATTTGTACGCTTATTACGTGTCTAGTTGTTTAACTTGAAACAAAACATAGACACATAACTCTTTTTTATTTGAGAATCATTATATTGCAACTAAACATTTATGTATTTTCTTTCTCTCAAGCTTCTTAGAGACATTGCTTTATCTATTGACTGTCATAGGTGAAATACATATTGAGGCTTGATTCATTGTTAGGACTTGTGTTAGAACACTGAGATTTGTAGCCATGTTGTTGCCCATGAAGTTGGTAATCGTCTATGTGAATGTTTTATTGTGAGTGATTAGTCAGTCTGCTTCTTGTAGCCCTTGTGTGGCTTGTTCATATGAATGATTAAATATCATGGTTAGGTTGCCTTATTTGACTTAGCATGATACTTGATGAGTGATATTGTTTAGGATTTATATGATACTTCTTGGTAATGAGTGTCCTAGTTTGAGGAGCTCCTTATTGATAACCCATGTATCTCTTTAAAAATTATATGTCCTTTGAGTGATCATATTTCTCTGTCCTTGGTGACATGATATTATTGTTTGACTTGATGACTAGACTTGTATGTTATTTATTACATCATATTTGAGTGTTGCATATTGTATTATGTGAGTGTTATAAATCAGATTTGAAAGTATAGGATTGATTTCAACATTAGGAAATAATTAATAATAATTTCATTTATATTGAAATACATTGTGCATTAATTAGGAATAATGTATCATTTATTATGAGATGTGCATTTATAAGGTTAGATGGTTTTTTCTTCGTAGTAGACCAATTGGGTCAAGGAATTAGGTCCCCAATTGAATTAGGTATTGCATTCATATAAGAACCATTGTAACATATAAACTAATTGTAGCATTTTTGAAGAATTGAATAGATACATTTGCATATAGTTAAAAGATGATTGTAGCAAAGCATGTATGATTTAGTTGTCCATTGTGTTTGGGTACACTCTCTAACGTGTCTAGTATATTGGATCCATGATTTTCGTGAAGTGATTACTTCCTTGAGTGTGACTAACACCAGTCACCTTGTTATGTGAAATGTGTTACAATTTATAAATTATTTTTTGTTATTGATGAATTGTTTGTATTCTGTGTGGGCTAGCATTTAAATTTTGAACTTTCTTATGCTTGGACTGGTCACCTAACTCTCCTTTCGCTACCTATTTTGTGACATTGGTCACACTTGATTTGTTGTTGAAATTAGTGCACTATTTTTATGATTTAATGTTTAAACTTGGTATTTCCCCCACTTGTATTTTACCTTATTGATTTTTTGTGGTGGTTGTTGCAAATGTTTGGTTTTGTTGGCCTTGTGTTGTGATAAGTTTTATTTCTATCATGTTCTTTATGGACCTCTGATAGTATGTGCAAGGGAGGATATCACATAGATTGTACTATGTTTGTATATGAAAATGAAAAGCATTTTGTATCAAGTAGTCTTGTGTGAGTGTTGCATTAACTAGATTTGCATAAACTTCTTAACTCATTATTTGATGTAGATACGAATGTGTGCTTTATACAATTGATTACTAGATGTTTTATGTAATGAGGAATGAATAAAGATCTAGATCTATTAAAAAGTTGGTAAATGATGACTGATTGACCAATGTAATTTTTGGTTTACACTTAAATCATAATTATATTGCACTTAGTGATGGGATATACGTGTCTTGGTGTGGATGGATAATTATGGAATGTTTTGTATTAGTTTTGGTGTGAAGTGTGATTGAGTGATGGTTACATTCATTTTATTCTTTGTGTGAGATCTGTAGGTAGTAGATTTTGGCTTTTACTCTATCTTAGTCATTATTGTTGGCTTCCAAGAGTAAACCTAATTTAAGGGGAGAGGATGTAATGTGTTGTCCTCAATTTTGAGATCACAAAATTGTGGCAACCCTACGAAATTATTCTTGTCAATTCGTAGAAATATCTTCTATGTTTTGAACGTTTTGATAATGTGTTAATAAGAACGATTCATTATCCTTGAAAAAGTTCTTTATAACGCACGTTTCATGCGTTCTTTAAGTTTTTCCATTTGTTTTTAATCTTGATTTTCCTTAGAGTTGATAGCCCTTTAAATTACGCTCGTTTCGAGTTAACTTAGACATCAAATGGAGTTCTACAGCTCAAGTTATGATGAAAAAGGTGGGGTTTTTTAGGCTGATTGCATATTCTTTAAAATTCCTTATAAAAGTGGGGTTTTTGAAGTCAATTGCACAAGTTTGAATTATTTTTAATATATTAAATGAATTTCAAAGTTTGTTTTCAAATTTCAACTCATTTCGAGTTGATTTGACTATAGTTTTTAATGTTTTCGTGAAATTAGCTTTAAATCTTCTAATTTCATGTTACTTTATTTAAATATTATAGTTATGTATTAAATTAATTCAAATTTAAAAGACTTAAGTGTTAAAAGTGTGATTTTTGTTCTTCACTGCATATAATCCATGTGCAAAACGCTTTTAAAAACTCACTCCTAAGTCTTTTTGTATTAAATACATTGTTTTTATCAACGACTGCATGTACATTTCATGTTTGCAATCATATGCAGTTGTATTTCTAAAGAGCATATTTAATCCTTGTCAAATGTTGTTTTTATATGCGATTGTGTATTTAAAATGACGTATTTTAACTTCCCAGGTGGCTTTTTCTTTATAAAAGTCATGTTTTGAAAGATATGTATATGTATTTCGAAGGTGCATATTCATTTCGTTATTTTTTTTCCTTTCCTTGGTGTTGAATTTTAAGAGTATTGCATATTTTAAAAACATATGCAGATGCATTCTTATTCAACATTTTTATCTTCCCAAAAGTGTCAAATTTCTATGGGTTTGCATATACATCTTCATATGTAAACTCATTCTAAAAGAACGTTTTTAATACCTAAGCTAGGGCGTTGATTTTTAAAGTGATTGCATATGCTTTGGAGTTTATGCAAACTTATTTTAAAAGTGTGTCTTAACTTCTCTTTGCTATTTTCCCCGAAAGACGTCGAATTTAGAGGCCTTTGCATATACATTTTCATATGAAAAGACACTTTTTAAACATCATTTTTATGCTCTCCTTATGGGCATCGAATTTTGGAGTGGTTGCATGTGTTAAATTGATATGTAAAGACACTTTTTAAATAACATTTTTAACGCAAGTTATAGGGCGTCAATTTTTAATGCCCTTGCATATGTGTTGATTTTTGAAAAACAAGTTATTTGCAGCTCTCTTCTCAGGGCATTAATTCATGAAGGCATTACATGTGCTGAAAAGTATGTGTAATGGCTTATTAAAACAATATTTTTAATGCTGAGGCTAAGGCGTTAATCTTGAAGGGTTTTCGCATGTGTATACACTTGATTAAAGTGTGTTTTCAGCATTGGATTCATAGGCGTCGATTTTTATATGTATTGCACGTGTTGTTTGTTATATACAGCATATGTAATATGTTCAAAATAGTGCGCTTTGGAATCATTCTTCTTTCAAAAACGCCTTGTGGATGAAGAGTTTTCTACATCTTCAATCTTTTTCCAGCCTATGAATTGTTTTGGTAAGTTTTTTATAGATTTATTTCATTGTTTTTGTTTGGATTTATGCCCTAGACGTCGTTTTTCCTCTTCATTGCATATGCAAGAGAAATAGTCAACCGGTTGCTATTTCTTGGCATTTTTCTTCTCATTCTTCCCCACTTGGCTATGTATGCTTATTGACTGTCCAAATTTAAGGAAGAGAGACTAGGAATGTGATCTATTTATACTCTTTCTTTCCAATCTTTTCTAAATCCAGGAATCAATTGGATTTATTTTAGATTTGGCTCAAGATTTTGAGAGATTCTATCTTGAAGATTGAGGTAATTTCTTCCTTGCTCTTTTCCTTGTTTTTCTTCCAGATTTATTTAATTTACATGTAAAGCTTTAAATTTTGATTTACATGTGATTGAATCTATGTCTCTTCTACTTCCGTCTTCAATTCTCAAAGATGCATATGCAAGAGCCTCATCTTTTTTGCATATGCAGTCGGGATTAAAAATCTCATTCTATGAAAGAGACAAACCAAACGCAAGTTTATACATGTGCTATCTTCCAAATCCACTTGCATAAAGTCATTGTCCCTACCACTGCCATGTGATGTCAAACTCATAATGGTGGTCAATTTGACACTTCATCATAAAATGACATCCCTCCATTCACTCATTATCCATTCACTACATATCTCTTGCTGTTCCCATATGTTATTACCTATGAGAAACTTGTTCTTGAGTTCTCTTTGAGCTGAAAATCATCCATTTTCCTAAAATTAGTCATCTCCATACACCTTTTGTCATTCTCTGATGAATCCCTCTCAAGAAGATGTTCTTATTTTGTGGGATTTTTATGTCAGCTTCTCAGTCACATAAAGTTGCTATGTCTGAAGGGATCACACTTGCAAAGGAAAAAGGAAAAGAAACAGATGAAATATCAGTATGACATATCACAATTCTATTCCGCCTTCACAGATGATTTCATATTGTGATGAGGTTAAAGATACAAATGTTTCTCACATGAACTTTGAAGACTTTCTTCCAAGAGTAGATGTTGCGGTTACAAAGGACATGCTTTCAATCAAGCATAACAGTGTCCATCTTGTCTCTACATTTCCATTGGCTGCCTTGGAACCAGAGTTCGTATTTGCATGTGCAAAGAACTTCGATCCCACCTCCAGAACCATCAAGGACCAAGATGGTAAGACTATTATTAGCCTTGATCTAGAGACAGTGGATAGAATCTTCAAAGTACCATTAAGCCTTGTTACTATCAATATCACCAAGCAGAAAGCTCTTGATAGATGGAATGAGGACACTCCATGCACGAAGTTCATTAATGAAAACTAGCTGCTCAATAAGAGGCCAAACATTGCAAGATGGCCAAATGGAATTTAACGCACTAAATTCAAGGAAGAAATCAGTGACCTCATTACCTTATTTAGCCGCCTAGCAGAGTTAAAGACATCAAACACCTTTGAGCCCTGGATGTACAAGTACATTTCTCTCATTGTCCGGTCGAAGAAAAGGATTTTCTGAGGAGAGATGATCAGTGATATGTTGTGTGAATAGCTTTCCCAAGTTGTTGACACTTGCACTTTCTACATGAATTCATATCTTGTATATATCGCTACCTCTCTTGGTTCTTTCTCTGGACTATCTACTAAGGGGGATAGGTCATTGGTTCTTGTGCGAGAGTATTTTCCTTAGCTCATGTTGAAGGCTAGCCGTTCTCACTACCGCAGGGTACAGGATGCTTTTTATGGGCATTTGATGTGCTTGTTCGATAAAAGTCTCCTGAACAGGTGGGTGTCAGATGAGGCATGGGTTAAGGTTGATGAATATGACTATCTATTTCTTCAGTTTCCTAGCTTCACTTACATGCGGGTAGGCTATTTCAAGGGAGAGCCACATACACTTCCAAAATATCCTACAGATAAAATCATACTCATGGAGTTAGCCAGGCAACTCATGGTTGTTCAGATGCACCAGAATGCACTACATAGACTGGGTGTGGGGATTTCTTCACGAAATTCATTGAAGATTGGGGGATACTCCATAGACACAGTCCCTAAAGCCAAAAACATGGAGTATGAGCTTCAAAGGATCACCTTGAAGAAGTTCATGGCTAGGAGTCACTTCGACTGGCGAGGGCTCAACAACAAGATGAGAAGGCAATTCGTACATGTGTACAGGTTGGAGGACATATGGATTGACCTCCGCATTGAGACAGACATACGGAGGATGGATTATCACCGCCTATCCATCAAGCAGATTATTGACTTCAATCTTGCAGATATTCCTCCAGGGGTTAAAGATGATGATAACATTCTTGATCGTGATTATACTCGTAATCATGTTGAGGATTTTCCTATTGTGTCTCATTCTTGGTTAGGAAAAGAGAGTGTCTCTATTTGGGATCGGTTCCAGTCCATCCTTGCAAATACCGTCTGGTTAAAAAGAAGTGAGCTGAAAAGTATCAAGGTAAGAGCAGGTAAAGATTTTGATCATGGTGGTCCAGTTGGTAAGAGATCAGAAATCAAAGGAAGAACCAAAGATGGTGCATCTTCTTCAGCAGCTGATCCTCTCATTCCTATCATATCCACTCTTCCTAAGCTTACCATTAAGAGAGGCAAGGATATTGGAAGAGTTCTTGAGGTCAAAAGCACAGAACCTAAAAAGGTTCAAATTGTATCTAGTGATGATGAGATGCCTAGCTCACCTAAGGTATCCTCATCGGACGTACCTCCTCCTGCGGATAATTTAGCCACCACCATGATTCCTGATTCAGCACCAGCATCAGATGAGTCTCCCGACTCACCTTCGGGTATAGCTGCGAATGAATTTACTATGGAGCAGGCACCTCCTATAGATTCAGTCTTGGTGACACCTGCATTGCCTATCTCATCAGCTGCTCCTATTGTCATACAGGAGGATTCTTATCACAGCTTTGAGAGTGTGTTTGACGCATACTCTATGACCATTCCTTCCATGGCCATCTCCTCTATGACAGTGTTGGACACCACTTTAGTGTAGGTAGAGCAGTTCATATCTGAGGTTACACATGGTAGTCCTACCCCTATGGTAATCCTGACAGAGGCTCATCCCCTTGTTGCTACAGTTGCACAGACAGGCCCAGTTACCACTCTGGTCGTTACATCTACAGAAGCAACTTCTTTCTCTTTACCTCCTTGGCTCACTATCATAACACAAAAAAGAAAGAAATAAGAGATTCCATTGGAGGGCTTTGATTTCAAGCATGTTTCCAAGCTAAGAGCTCCACAGAATAAAAGGGCAAAGACAGTCTCAAGGATCGTGGTGGAGGACAATACTAAATATGCTAAGATTGCTGAACCTTTGGTTAATAGAATTATAGAAGATGGGCAACCCTCTGATTTTAGAATCACAAGGGTGGAACTGGGTAAGCAGAAACATTTGGATTGCCAACAGAATGCTCAAGACGTTGACGCAACTCTCACAAAGGAATGACCAGCTATGGGAGAAAAAGGATAAATTGAAGGAGGAGAATGCATGCTTGCTTGAAGTCATCAGCATGATGAACAATTCCCAGAATGCTGCTCCTATTTCAGTTTCACATCCTGAGGATTATGATAGAAAGCACAAAAGGGCAAAGGCAATTGATGAATGGTGTGCACAGATTGAGACACAGGGTACACAGGTGATTAAAGATTCATTGGAAGTCTTGAGGCATATACGCATCACTGCTAATGAAATAAGGGAACTTATTTCATCTTTCCATTAGCAGCTGGCAGTTCTAAGTGAGGATCTAAATGTATGGAAGACTATGCAAGGATTTGACCTCAAAAAGTTGTGCCAGTTTGAAGTTATCTCTTCTGCTGATTCATACTTTGAGTCTCTTGATTTAATGGTTAATAAGGAGAGAGTCTTGGGTAAGTTAATCACAGATTTGCAAACAATTTTGAACTCATGGGACGAACAAGAATGCCACATGATAAAAGAGTTCGAGAAATTGTCCTGTGAAGTTTCTTCAAAGGATGGTGAGCTGATTGAAGAAGGGATTGTGATGGCAGGGTTCTCGGAAATGGTTCACTTTCACCTGGATGCAGATGACTTCAGTTTAGCTACTTTTGATTGGTTTATGGAATGTAAAATATCCTTAAATCAGCTTCAGAGACAAGTAACAGGGTACACCAAATCTCATGTTTTGCGCAAGGTTATTGCAATTGCTCATCATACGGGTGCACCGGATCCAGCCATGATACACGAGTCTCTATGCAAGTTTGAGGCTTATGTAAATACTCCTTGATGTAATTTCCTAGTGTCTAAGACACTTTTTCTTTGTTTTATAGTATGTTTGACAGATTACATATAGTTCATGTGATGATTGTAAATATAGGAAAACATATTTTTGTATACAAGAGGTATGTAATCATGTTGCAAGTGCTTTAAGCCTTGTAACATTCAATAAGTCAAAACAGTTAGTTAAGTTGTTGAATAAGTCAAATTGGTTAAGGGTTTCCCCTTTTCTTTCCACTTTTCTCTCTTTTGTTTTCCTACATATTGGTCATGGTTAGTGACCAGGTGATTTTATGTATTTATATATCGTTATAGAAGTGGGTAGGAACTATAATGCAGTATGAAGAGGTGTCAATGATATATATGAGAAGATCTTATAAGTATTATAAATGATGAGATCAGAGAAGTGAGTTCATTAAATGACTGCTCTATTGGTTTACAAAATATTGACTTCAATGAATTGTTCATGATTTATGGAGCCAAAATCCAGTATTTTAGGTCTGCTTCTCTATGAGATTTATTTGGTAAACTTGTTACTCAGTGTATGATTGATAGAATTATATGAAAAATGGTTTTCGTTGGATATTTTTTAGATTTAGAGCATTGGGTTTCTGTAAATTGTTATCATATAATTTGACTAAAGATGATGTTAGAAACTTGTCTATTCATGTAATGTTTATGATGTTGTAAATTTTAAACTTTCAATATAAAAAAAAATTCTTACTATTGTAGGGCTTTCTATTTGTTGAACTAAACTTCTAAATTTGGGTACTATATTTCGATAACATGTTATATTTGGTTGAATAAGTTGACTTCTTTGAGTTGATGTATCTTTATTGAAAGTTTGGTCTATTGTATTTCTGGTATTGCATAATTCATTACTCGTGTGTGGACCCATAAATTTGTTCGTAGCAAAATTTGTTGTGTCATATATAAAACAATTTGTTCTCTTTTTAGAAACATATAATATTAGATCAACTGGGATTGATAAGCATAAATTGAATTATAAATTTAATAAAAGTTGCCCCAGAAAGTGAAATTAGGATATAGTATATCCAATACATGCTAGGCTACTTGAGTTCATGGCACCTTCTAGCTAGTTCTATCTTCATCTGATAGACTTCATTTGAGTGAATTAACAAGACTAACATAATTGCTTAACATGTCAATAAAGTATAGTATAGTTATTTCAGAGACTAAACATAATTATTACGACTTTGATAACAAAAATATCTATTGTATTTCCATCTGAATGAAAGCAGTATATGATAATTGTTTCAACAACAACAAAATAGATTACAATCACTGAGTCTCAACAGACAGTAAAGTTTCCCATAAAATGGTTATTGTTACTAAGTTTATACGTCTTTTAAAAGGATTGAATGTTTTGCAACTTCAGAGTTCATAATCTAAGAATCATGTATACATATTTGTGATTTCAATGAAGAATGTACAATAATGATACAAAAAAAAATTAATATTCTGTTAACGCGTTTAAGCGTCTCTCTTCTTCTTTCCACCTTGTAACATTTACATTTTTTTGCATGCGTGAATATCTTTCAAAATTGAAAGCTGGATGAATATGAAGTCCTGAAAGTTCATGAACTCTTGAAAGAGGTATAAAGGTTAATCATTGCCATTATGTGCTTCCAATGTCAATTATTGCTTTTACAAGCGACAAACCCTATTATTTGTGTATTGTTAAAGCCCATGACATGTGAAGAGGTATTTGATGATGGAAACCCCTTTTAATTGGTGTGATAGGAATATTCTTTGGATTAGTATCATCCCAAGCTAGACCAATGTAGTTAAAAAATTGAACCACAACTATCAATGGCAGTTGAGGAGGCTTTTCACCATCATTATATACAATAGCTTTAATTTCTCCTATAGCACCATTAACTAGCCCTATTTGTACACATAAATTAGTACATAGCATAACTTGTTGCCCTATACATAAAAGAATGTGAGATTGAAGTTGTTCTTCATCTGCATTCGAGCTCTCAAAATTTTTTTGTTGTTCTACTATTGAAAGAGCCACAGGTTGATGTAGAGATAATAACATACACTTATTATGAAGAGCTACCATTTCATTAGTTGCAAAAAGGTGTACTTTAGAATGAAAATCTTCTTGTTCCTCTTTACTAAGAGCAGTACTTGTCCATGACATGAGTAGAGTCCAATCTTCAATTGTTGGTTCTACATTTCTTAGATTTGTAAGAAGAGAACAAAATTGTACCTGAACATCTATATTACCAATCTGGTGAAAGTTAGCCTCTAAAGTGATTACTTTTCTGAATGATTGTCATAATTGTCCACCATATGAATTTGAAGCATACATTGGAATATCTTTAATTGGAGGAAGCTGACCCAAATCACCAAAGAGAATCATTGAACGACCTCCAAAAGGAATATGGTTTCTATTTGGAAATACTTCTCTCAATCTCATATCAATTCTTTCAAATAATTTAAGACCAATAAAACTCATTTCATCTATAATAATGTACTAAACATAATACAGATTTTCATGTAACTTTGCCAGTTATTGACCTTGTAATTGTACCATCTCTTTGATAGGAATGTGTAGTGCTGAATGAATTGTAGATGCCTTGATGTTAAATGTTGCAACTCTTGTTGGTGCAAGAAGTATAACAGGTGGTTGTCCATTGGGTGCTGATTGAGTGAGACTAGCTTTGATTTGAGCTATCAGATGAGATTTTCCAATGCCAGCAGTTCCTTGTACAATTAGCTATAATGGTTGTTATACAGTACTTCTTTGGCTATGTGATATAATCATATCATATGCTTTTTTTTGTTGGACAAACAATTTATAATAACTTTGATGATGCATAACTGGATTCTGTTGAAAAATTTCTTGATTTGATTGAATGAAATTTGTAGCTGTAGCTTTTTGTAAAGCAGTAATATTATTTTCCAACCAATTATTTCCTGAATCAAAATATTGATATCCAAGCATATCTAAATCATTTAAATGTATAGGCATGCCTAGATATAAACGACACAAAACTTTCCATTCATTTGGTTAACTATCTTGCATTGCATCTAGATCTGTTGTAGGGCTTGTAGGATCATCTGCTTCTTCTACATCTGAATGTGTTCTACGTACATGTCATGCTTCATATGATCTTGAAAAAGATTCCCATTTTTATATTATTCCTTCATCTGATGCTACAAATTCTATTTCAATATTGCGGAATGGTTTGTATAATAAAAGTTCACTCCAACAAAAATTTGGATAAGAAATATCCTCTCTAGAAGGAATACTGATAAATCTAGGGGAGACTCTAACTATACAAGGTGATCTTCTTTCTTTCCATTTGTCTTGCATTCGAGTAGCTCTAAATGTACATCTTTGGGTTATGTCAATAAGGGAAAATATTTCTAAACTTGGTGGACGTTCCATATAATTATCAATTTGGTTATGGCATAAGCTTGTTGGCATGTCATATATAGGTAGACGTTGAAGATTTTTTTGGTTCACATTCAAAGATACAAATTGCCTACTACAGAGGATAAGGGAAGCTTTTGTAGAAGATGGCAGGTTTCTTGGGCACCTATATCGCGGTCAACAATATTTTCAAGAAGCATTCTCTGAAGTGCAGCTAGTGCAGGCATTGTACCATTGAAAGTTGAAGATATTCTACTTAACATTGCACGATATGTTTCTGATTTTTGTTCTGCTTTTGCTACATATTTTGCTATATACTTGATAACTGCATCAATTGAAAGAACGGGTTGACAATCGATATTACCTCTCCAAATGGAAAGCATTTGTATGTTATGTAAGTTTAGTCGATCATCATTGCGTGCTATTGTATGTTTAGGTTCGGCTTTTTCTATAAGTGTTAATTCAGATTTTTCTTCTGTGGCCCATGGAGCTTTATAACAACATGAAATAGCATCACCTTTTCTTCTGAAACATGTCTGCAGAGAACATTTTGTGTGACGTTGAACATGATTAACCAAATCACTGTAATCAGAAGCCACATCTGTTACATATATCATATGTGTAGTCATCAGACAAGGATCATGAAAAGATTTGGAAAAGATCCCTTGATTTCTTTCTTGTATGCTTTATGGATTCCATGTAGATACATACTAGTCTATGTAATCTAAAGCTTTCTGCACTGATAGATCGTTATTCCATTCTAAACTTTTAATATCTGGTGCATTTGGCAACCAAATAAACCCATGAATATGTGGAGAACCTCTATTTTGCCATTCAAACCTGATATAAATTTAAGTCAGTAAATAAACATGAAATTGCATAGGAATTAATAACTTTTTAAATAGATTGTTTACCTGTACCAATAGTCAGTTGGGCCAAGCAATTTCTCCAAGACTTCCTCTCAAAATGCTATGAATCTATGATGCATATATACAGCTGTCAAATGAGGATTTTCAATAATATTTTGTATTCACCATCTTGTAGCCATAGATGGATTTGTTGGTGTGCTGGATGGCATGACATTGTGTAAATCAGACCATTTGGTATTTGCAACACTCAGGGTAAAGAAAAGTGTAGGACAACCAATTTGAATAACCATATCTATCAGTTCTATTCTTCGTTGATTCCAAAAAGATCTAGTTCCACGTACAGAAGAGCCAAATCTCATCAACTGATCTGCCAATTTATCATCAGGTACATCCCTTAGCTTTTGACGAAGATCTGCAATTGTTACAGGTAAAGATCCATCCAATTGTTTGCAAACAAACATAGATGTTGTGGTCTGGCTTCGATGATGCATGATAATATTCAATATAAAGTACCGGAAACTTGAATGCTACCCAAATCTGTTATCATAGTACCATAGAAGGTGAAGAGCATAATCATGGAATTTGACTTCTTTGATATGTGGTTGTTTGAATGCAGTCATTCCATTGGGAAACAAATTTGGAAATGCCATTACAAATAAACCTTCAGTTGTGTATTCATTTATAAGAAAAGGTGTGATAGGAGGCCATGCAATAGATTCTATTGTTCGACCTTCACCTAAATGCAACAAAGAACGTATTTCTTCTATTTCTCTACATGGAGTAGGTAGATTACAAACAAATGAACTGTTAAATTCTTGACTTTCATCAAACTCATTTTCTTCTATCTCATCTAACATGGATGAGTTATCTTCAATAGGATGTCTATTTTCCACTGCATTACAAATTAGGTCTAAAATATTAGAAGATTTTAAAGGCAATGATGCTAATGCATTTTCATCTATTTGTACATCCCTATAGTATGAGTCATTCAATGTTTTATATTTCAATGCTTCATAAACATGGGATTTGCTAACATAAAAAATATATTTTTTATTTTTTATACTCTATTTGTTAACAATGATTATATCCAATGCATCTATACGTCTTGGCAACAATGTTGTGATACTAGAAATATTTTGAGGAAAACAAATAGTATGACCACTATATTTGTGTTGACCACCTTTTGCATATGTAACTTGCAAAATAGGACTTATTTTTTCTATCAGCATTTGTTCAATTTGTGTTAAGATTTTCAAACACAATGGTTGTTCACCTGGATCCATAATGTTCCACTTTGAGAATCGATGGCCATCTTTTTCTAAATTGCATCTATAGCATATTAAAGTTTCGTCTGACATGCGCATTTTAATTCTAGAATATCTTTCCATACAAATAGAACACTTTGTATAGTTTGAAATATCATCTATCTTTCTACGGAATTCTTTTCTAGCACTGTAATAATTTTCAGAGAAAGGTGAACTAAGAAAATGGTCAGTTGTATTCATGGATGTTGTATGATCCTCAATACAATTAGGTATTTGAAGTTCTAGCAAGGAAGGATTTTGCATAATAGAATTTGGTAGACGATAAGAATTTGGAAGTTCAATTGCTTCTAAATGAGGTGAGGTGTTCGAACAATGTAAATCTGATGCAGAAATTGCAAGTTCAATATTTTGAAAGGTTTCTCGTCTTCTTTTGTTAATAACAATTTTTTTGGCATCGTATCTAGCTCTTTGCATCTGATTTATGTGATTGCGCTTAGCTTCTCTTTCATTATTTGCATTATCCATGACTGCATATATAATTATCTCTTATATCTGTAATAATTGAAAATCATAAAGTTAAAAACAATATTGAGATATGGAAATGTAATCAAAAAATAATCATGGCAAATTTGGAAATATTGGTTCTTTATAAGTTTTATGCAGTGCATATATAATTGTCATTTATATCTGTAATAATTGAAAATCGTTAAATTAAAAACAATACTGAGATATGGAAATGTAAACTAAAAAGAAACATGGTAAATTTGGAAATATTGATTCTTTATAAGATCTATGCATATTATATTCACAGAAAGTAAATGCCAAGTTATTAGACAAAATAGAATAATAATGTAAAATGTAAACATATACTAATATTAAAGTAAATTATATAAAGATTTAAAGAAATTCAATATATCAGTACTACATAGTTTATTTTATGGAAATATAATCAAAAAAGAATCATGGTAAATTTAGAAATATTGGTTCTTTATAAGTTGTACGCAGTGCATATATAATTGTCATTTATATCTATAATAACTGAAAATCATAAATTTGAAAAGAATACTGATATATGGAAATGTAATCTAAAAAGAAACATGGTAAATTTGCAAATATTGATTCTTTATAAGATCTATGCATATTGTAAACACAGAAAGTAAATGGCATGTTATTAGACAAAATAGAATAATAATGTAAAACATAAACATATACTAATATTAAAGTAAATTGTATAAAGATCAAAAGAAATTCAGTATATCAATACTACATAGTTTTAAAAGATCTAAAAACATTTATATATTTCACAATAACTGAAACAACATAACATTAACATGACACAGTTTATTGTCGAATATACATATATACATAAACATATGATTAGATATGTTCAATATTACAAGTAAACTATTGTCTTAAGAAAGCTTCAAAGCCAGAACAATTATGCTTTGAGTTTCTTGCCCGGCAAAAGAAGATGTTTTAATAGTTAGATCAAATACAAACTCAGAATCATACAGATTATCCAAAAGTTGTTTATCTGCACTGGGTTCAACAAGCAGTAGCTGAAAATCTTTTGCATCCACACCCAATAAAGCATTTGCAGGGCCTTCAAAGGAAGTAACATTGTGAGGTTCACCTAATGGATTGTGCAAATACATAATAAGCATGTAGGTGAAATCACATATTGGAATATGAAGACAACATTTAGGACATTCATATGTCCCAGTATGATTTTGAATAACTTTTTTTTTACATTTTTTGCCATCCACGATTCGTGGACATGACAGATAATAAAAGTTATCCAAATCAAGTCTACAAATTTGTGTTGTTACGCAAACAGGAATCATGGAATGAAAGTCTTTTTTTACAAATGGTAGACATTGTCTGTTTATTGGTAAATCTAGCAAGTATTGTTGGCTCTTTAGTCAGAGAAATAGAAGATTGATCTTCTCCTATTCATGTACACAATGTCAACAGAGCATTAACCTCAATCAAATTTGGATTGATAAGAACATTGGTCGAAAAAATAGTATCCAAACACTTACCACACCATGAAAGTAAACGAGCAGATTTAATTAAAACAACAATTGTTTTACTTTCCCTGAACAAATTGAGAATTTGTTGTCCTTCATTCTCACAATGATGTCCCCATAGAGTTACTTCAATAGAGTAGCCAGATATATCTTTGATATGTGTATTATATTTTTTTATTTCTATACCATTTTTTTTTTCTAATGATACTTGACGTATTTGATAGAAACAATAATTCCAATCACATCTACTAGTGAATTAACAGGAAAATTTTCAAGAGATTCAATGGTTTTGATATGGTAATCATGTTAGGGAACTGCAGATTGAACACATGTGGAAGGTACAATTGTTGAAGAATTTTGAAGAACTATTTCATATGGATTGGTTGAACTATTGAATTTTGTATTTGCAACTTTTACAGAACCATTAGAAATCAAATAAAGATTATTTTATTGAATAATTTCATAAAAATTATCAACCAATTCATTGAAACAAGTTATATGTATACCAGTTCCTTGTTTGTCTATAAAGTCAAATCCGAATACTTTACCCTCTTTAGACATTTTTTTGAAACAATGGATAGGTGATTTTTGTAAAGCACGACCCTCAATGGTCCATAACTTGTGGTATAGGGTCAAGAGTTTTATGGGAATTATGTTACATGAAGAAGCATCTAAAACTCCACGACTACTAGACGATGCTATCTGTTTAGTACCTTGTACTATAGGTATTGGAGATCCAATAATGTCTCCATTATTTGACACTATATGCAAATTATCAATTAGGATAGCCCTGCAAGTAGAAAGAAAATAGATATTTAATAAAGTTTTATAATAGAATTTTCATAAGTACAATAAAATATAGTAAAATAATTGGCATACATGTAATTGTGGAGTTGCTTGCAAGAGTATTCTTTGATGCAAACAATGGAACCTTTAACTAAAGACTCCTCCACTACAAGTGTGTTAAATTGTTCCGACAAAAGGGCAAAGTGTGTATGCACACCATCAGAACGTTCCAGATGATATTTTGTACTTGTAGTATGTTGTTGTTCAATAGAATGTAATGATACAATTTGAAAACATGGTTCCTTGATGGAAATACCATCCATTATTTGACTAATTGCTCCTTTTGTTAATAAGACCATTTTTGTTACCTATTTAATGGCAGATAGTCTGATGTTAGTAATCAAAACTATATCACAAACATATACAGTATATTTCTCAGTGATGCATTCTTGAAAAAAATATGTACACATCGTTTTCTGACACAAATAATTTTTGCAATGTTGAAATCATATAAATTACTTATTTAGTGTTAATTTTTAAAATTCTAATTTTGTAAAATAATTTCTAAACTGTAATAAAATGTGAAAGTTTGAGCAAAATATATGAAAACTTAAAAAATGTAAATTGATAGAATTTAAAAATTCAAGAAAAAACACAACTCTAAAAATAAAACTGTTTTTAATCAGGATTGCGCCTATAGCTTGATGCGAAATCTAGCTATCATGTTGAAACATGGAAACGTTCTCGTTGATGGGGAAGAGAACGAATCTCTGGATTCTAGGCCGGTTCCTCTTGAATTTGGAATATCACTTATGCACAAATTTATATAAGGAAAGGGATGAAAGGAATAATGTAATGAATTCTAAACCTAAACAGGGTGATACACCAATAAATAATATGTAACTTAAACTAATCCAGCATAGAACTTTAAAGATAATTATGGCTCTCAGTACCCAGACAAACATGCAACTATAAAAGTATTTCTATGTAAGGACCTGCAATATTTTGCACAGATAAGGAAACAATGCTTCACCAAATCACTACAAAAGTTAGGACACAAACAAAAGACCTATAATAGCAAGTATCGAGATTCGAAAATGTAACAAGGAATGCAGCTAAGATGAAGGCTAATACAACATCAAAGCAATTAAACTCACAGTATTACACTTTGAAACAAATGGGAAGGAAATTATATCTGTATTTATCAATACTGGAATAAATCTCTACTACAATTGCCTTACAATTCTCTCTCAAGTTTGCAATATGAAAAACAGGTAAGCCCAAAAGAAGATCCCCATAATGAGGTAAAAAATCAGATAAATAGAGCTCTCAAAAAACCCTAATCCATATGTATGAGAAAACCCTCCAAAATGAGGAGTCAAACTGCCCAAAAATGAAGTCAAAGTGGCCTTTGAACTCCCTCAAGTCATGTCTAATTGGACTGCCACTCAAAATCCCCTTGAAACTGCTCCATAACTCCAAAAATCATGCAAATATGTGAGGGGTCGGATATGGAAGGAAAAGCCTGTCAAAATATGAGCATAACTACTAGAAACCATGAGTGAATTGCTCCAAAGAGACCCTCAACTGACACTATCTGATGCTGAACTCAAAAAAGAACTCTAGGAAGCTAGAACTGTCCCTAAACTGCCTTCAGAATTGAAGATAACTGAAAAAACTCCTTCTTTCAACCAAATGATTATCTTAAAATAAGTCAACCTCGTTTACATATTTATTTATTAATATATTTTGTAAAGGTTTTATATATATACTTTTCCAACCTATATTTATTATATTTTATATTTAATAAACGACAAATCTTATACTTAATATATACAAATAGAATTAAAAATAATTCTATCAAATATATTAAGTATAAGTTTAAATTTGTTCTTTATTTAATATAAAATAAAATTAATTTAAATTTAATTTAAATTTAAATCACATAAATTATAATAAAAAATCTACCTAAGTTAAATAGATAATAAAATTATCTACTTAACTTAGGACTATATTATAATATATATGTGATTTAAATTTAAAAGAAAGAAAATATAAATAAAACCTAAAACATACTATATCAATAAACTAAGGTATCTTATATTAAGGTCGACATGACCTATCAACAAATATCTCTGTTTTGAAGAACAAAGCCATGTGACTTTGCAGTCATGGCATGCTTGGAAAAAACCGTGCACTGATGCCTTGCAGACTCCAAAGTTTTGTTATAATATAGCAAAGGCATTTTGGTTTATGTCTTTGTGTTTCTCATACTTACGCATTTTTGCATTGGAGAAGAGGAAAACCCTAGGGTTTGATGTTGCCGCCATGTATCTGAACTTTATCTCTGGTTTCTCTCTATTTTTTTTCTAGACTGTTGAAGTCTCGGCTTTAGCTTGCTAGGCTCGAACCCTGCTTGTATATACTCGGCTATGACTATTTTTCATTATTGAGCCATGACTGGTGCTTGTTCATGTGCTCGAACTCTCTATAGGCATGTGACTTTGTAACACGGGCTGGACTTGAAGTTCACGGTTCCTCCTGCAAGCTTGAAGTTTAGCTTTCTTCACATGGGTTTGAGATAAGTATTACTTACCATTTCCCCTCTTCATTTTGCCTTGTATTATCTGTGACATAACCCTGAGGTTTGGCAACACTTGACTCTTGAAAACCTGCCATCTTTGGAATTCTTGGGCTGTTGAATAGCTCAGGGTTTGAATATATATGCAACCGCTTTAACTTGGATTGCCTCCTTCTTTGCAATATTTTTTGATTTATTAATACACTGTATTCTTCATTATTTGGTGTGAAAATCCTGTGTAGAAGCATGTAACCACTATTTTGACTGTGATACATTTTCATGTGAGCTATTCATGAAGATTTTTCTGAAAATGAATAAAAGTTTAACATGCTTATGTGGGTATTTCTAAAAAATGAAAAATGAACCTCATGTATCCATCTGGGCATTGTAGGAATATTTGCAACTTTTACACATTCAAACTTTTTAGAACCTGTACATTAGTTTCTTTTCCTTTTCCAACTTTCCCATATAAAATTTGTTCATGTAAATGAAATAACAATTAATAACTTTTTGAACAGTCTCTAAAACTAGCAGTTCATCAATCCTCCTTAATATGATAGTATTTGATATCCTCTTTATTTCTGTCCAGACACATAGCCATGTAATCAATATTTCATAAGATATTCCTCTATTCATGACCATGCTTACAGTAACCTCTATATTCTTCTCTCATCATCATCTTTGTAACAGCAACCTTATGAACCGTATCTTGATGCTTCCAAAAGATTCTTAGACTGTAGTTTGCCCTTTAAATGGTGACAAAAATTATCGCTGTTTGAACTCCCTATACTGAAATAATTTTGATGTTTTAACTCATTGCACATGTTTTGCATTTTTATGGACTAGTTTAAACTGGAAAAGAACCACCACAATAAAAAAATAAAAAAATAACTACTTACTTGTAGATTTCTAAATAAATGAGCATATCTATTCTGTGATATGATGATATTCATAGTTGTTCTTTATACTGCTCAAGCTCTAATTTGACTGCTACTATCCTAATAAATACAGTTGTCTCCATGTTTATCATTTATGAATTCATGGGCTTTGACTGCTTCTCATTTTCAGCTGCTAGTGTATGCTCTCTTCCATTACTTTTAAGTAAATAGCTCCAGCTGATAACTCATCTTTAATCCCATTGTATTATTCTTTAGAACTATGCTATTCACTGCTATTTGAATCTTTATCAGCATATACTATGACTCAGCAATGTTCAACTATAAATTTTAGAGCTTTTGCTTGATATTAACCTTTACTAAAGTTGGACATATTATCCTTCTGTTGCAAACAACTGGATTCATGTAGCATGTTATCTCTGTATTGAAAATTAATTCTCTTGTACTGTATTTCTTTTAAGCACACTCATCCCTTATAACAGCAACACTAATATTTTATCCTATACATGCCTACTGTTATAAAATAAATATCTATGTATGATTTTTGATCTTTGATGACAAGATAGTTAAGTATTTCACATATGCACTGTGATCTGCAACAGTATTACCTTATTTCCTTGCAAATTTGATCCCTTGTTTGTTGTCATATCCTTTATGCACTGTCTCATCTTATTTCTTAGGTTATGCCATTATGTTTTTGATACTTGATAATTTATCTTAGCCTCTTTATTACACTGAATATCACTCATAGGGTTCGAGCACAGGCTCGTGACTCCTATGAGTCGTATTCATGATTTTTGTCTTTTAAATACTCTTATTCTGTAACCATGTACATCTGATCTACTTGGCTGAAAGGTTTCATGACAGAAATCATGTCCCTTCACCAGCCCATCTTTTACAGCTCCATGATTTGGCCAGAAGGTCCCATGCCTAAAACTTATGCATGCCCCCTCGACAGCCTCCTCTAGTCCACTGATCTTCATATCTTCGCCTCTTCATAGCTTCAGTCAAAAAGTTTCGTGCATGAAGTGTATGCACATCCTTTCAACGACCTACTTAATCTTCGAACCTAAATCTGCACATGAAGCAAACAATGTTAAAAAATAAAGTGTTTTCCTATGATATGATCATTCTTTCCACCAGCTCCATAAATGCTTTCTGATTTTTTCATTTCTGTAAATGCAATCAAGTAGATAGCTAGGATGATAGACTAGGCCTTCACCATTGCTCAATTCATATGAACTAACCCATTTTATCACTCTTCTTATGCAAGATGATTTTTGGAAAATCTCGGGATGCGGGACCAAAGATGCAGCAACTGTTCAACTCTCCACGAAACACCAGGCAATGGGGGGGCCTAACCTGTCTTCTTCTCTTCTTCTTTACATTTACAGAAATGTGAATTGTAATTTTAGTTCTTGCATTCAATTTCTGCATTCAATTAATAAAACCAAAATGCATGCCTGTATTAACCTATTGCCACGAGATGTGTGGCTTCATATGAATTTCTCATTTATTACATATCTTTGAAAAGTACTTTCCATTGATGTTTTTGAGAGCAACCACTGCTTGTGTGGTTAATTTAAAACTGTACTTTAATTTTCTAAAATTCATACATATATAATATCTCTGTTAAACTCAAAAAATCTGAATAGTGTTTTTGTTCAAAAATCTGAAAAAGTGTACCTTGATGTGAGTTTTTCTGATTTTTACAATAAAAATGTTGCATATGTACTTTCTTTCTCTGCATTTTTTACCATTCTGCAATTTTAAAACAACAACTCTAAAATTCAAACTCGTACAAAAAAACACTTATCAGTATATCAATTTAGTGTGAACTAAAATGATAACAATAACTTAAAAGAACTTATGTTAACAATGCCTCCATAATGATGAACTTGAAATGTCGATGCTAAGGAGAATGTATATATTGAAATCTGTATAAACGTTTCTGTAAAATATGTTGGTGGTTCAAAATATTATTAGCAGAATAGTTCTTATATAGGCTATGATGACGGTCAATTAAGGCGGTCATCTTGTACAGGAAAAGGAAAAACTGTTACCAACCAAACCATTTAACATTGAATGCAATTTAATGCATTTTCAACAACTCTCAGCTATACAAGGAAAAAGTGCAAATACAGCGAGGACGAGTAGTAATTGAGTAGCAATAAATAGTCGTTCTCAATCATCGAAGAGCTATTTATGTTGATATAAAAAAGTCTTATATATTTAAACATAATAAATATCTTGATACATATTGGAAAATGTAATTATTCACAGATATAAAAAGTATCGTTTTAATTTATGGCACTATAAACCATTATGAGAGAGTACGTCTACAAATACTTCAAAGTGGAACGTGTCTTCAGATCAATCCAGATGTATATTTTTTTAATGTATACAATTATATTAATCGTAATATTTAATCTATGGTTGTTGATAGATATTAAATGCCAATAAATTTGAAAAGGAATACGTATGGTCTTTGCTTTCTTGTTGTACTTTCTTGTTGTTCAATGAATAATTTGCATGTTGATCCTATGTTGTATGGTCAACAATTTGGAAGAGTATTAATTAAAAAATCTTTCTTAGATTTGTGATGGATGTGCTTTAATTGTTCTGATTGTTGTCAGTTAATTTTATGTATAATATCGATGTCCTCTAATGAAAAATCTGACACTATTAATTTATGTGACACAAACAAGTTTCATTATTGTTCAACTTAAATTGGGCACATGCTTATTGTATGAAAATCCATAGGAAGAAATTAAAACATATATTGTTAAATGCCTTGTATGTTGCTTGCAGTTTGAATAGAAGCTTACAAGAGTATAACATAAAACCTTTGTCAATTAGAAATTACAATTCAAATATATATAGTTAAAACATCTTCGAATCCTTTGTAGAATAAGAATGCAACAAGCTTCGAATATTTTCAATCTTCAATCTAAAAACAAGAAAAAAAATAAAAAAAATTGATGCTTTCAAGCGATGGAAACGTGCAAAACTTTTGGAGTCATATGATCTTCCTTAATTGATAATTGACACCTTTGTGTTTGATGACTGAAAAATGACTTGATAACACACATCTAATTTATTTTATTAAAAATAAGCATGTTTCTATACATACAAAATTTTAAGTTCAGATTGTTAGGCAGAGATAAGAAATCTGTTCTGCACAAATTATATTCAACATTCAACCTTTCTCAATAACATATTACAATTCAAAAATATATAGTTAAAACATCTTGGAATCCTTTTTAGAATAAGAATCCAACAAGCTTCGAATATTTGTAGCCCTAAACCTAAAAACAAGAAAAAATAAAAAACAATTGAGGCTATCAGGTGATGGAAAGACCAAAAACTTGTGGATTCATTTGATTTTAGTTAATTAATAACCGACACCTTTGTCTGGAGATTTTCTTGATAACTTCATTGAGTTATTACAAGATATAGTGACGCCATTACAAGCTAACCTACACCATTCTTCATAAATAGTTACCATTCCTGTACTCATAGGTCAAGTGTCAGATTTCTAGGTGAGTTGTTCATTCTTCATCAAGAATGTCGAGATCAACCGCTAGAGGCCTTTTCTTCTTGGGATTTGTAAGGGCATCCCATGCAGCTATTTTCTCCTTTGTGGGCCAGTGAAATTCTTGAATGCTCTGTAGTTGTGCCTTTTGTCTATGCCATCTTGCATCTACAATTTGTTTAACATCTGAAATGAACTTAATGAAGTCCATTTCAACCTTAATAACTTCATCAAGAGTTGAATTGAAGCAATCCATATCTAATACATTGGTATCATTAATAAACACCTCTTTCTTAGGTAGTAGTGTATCAAATTCTGATCTCCATGTATTTAAATCCTTTACTGCTCCATCTTCTGCCTTGATATATGGGATAAACCTGTTCGAATTAGGTCCAAACATTATTGCCCTTGCCTCAATCTAATTTGCTTTACCCTTAAAAAAGGATAATGTTAGTCCTATCTGATCAATCTATTCATTTACTTGCAAAACTATCTGTGGAATATTTGTCCTTAAGTGTTGTGCAGCTGCTAGTCTTTCAAACAATGAGATCCTTGCTAACCAAGTTCCAAAATAGCTATTCAAAATAGTAACAAAATTGTTAACCTCTACTTGTAATCTAGGTAATTTATTATAGGAAGTGTAAACAATATCTTCTTTTTCCTTTAAAACTTGTACTATGTGTTCCAAAATTTTATTCAGCCATTGCAGTACTGTCTCATTCTTCTCGATAGTGCTTTTCTCTCTCACTACAACTTATTCTTCTCCCTCTACACCTTGGGTCTCTGATGCCATAGATTGTTCAGGGGGTGGAGGGGTAATCACATGCATGCATATTATTTGTTGATTCAAATCCTCTACTATTTTCTCTAATGCCCTTTCTTTCATGATGTGCAACTCTCTATCTCTAACAATTGCACTGTAATCCTTAAAAAGTTGCTCGTATCTATCTGAGAGCTACTTTGATTTGTCTTCATTTAATCTTGCAAAATGAGTGAGCACTTGAGAAATCTCAAGGTCACCAGTGTTATGTATTGACCATATTATTTTGTCTCCATCCATCTTCTCTTGCACATTTAAGAGAGAGGGCTTTTGTTCCTTGGGATACAGGCTCCACATAGCAAATGCTTGATTTTTGGGCTATACCCAAATCCTTTGATTATATCCCCTACTTGGGTTTCTGAACACAAATTAATTTATGGTTTCGTTCTTATTTGGTCTATTATAAATGCATAAGAAAGATCCCAACCAGGTACAAGTAACATTTTTCTTATCTTTACTAACCTCCTTGCTTCTTCAGGAGTGATTGTTTATGATTCAAGATCATAATCCTTCAAAGCTTGAATGGCTTCTTCTGGCACTTGGCCTTCCTGTTTTATCTGCATAGTAGAAGCAACCTGTTGTTGTTTATGCCATAACAAGAAGTTTTTGAATTCATTAGTTTTTATGAATTCATCATCTTTTAAGAAAGCTTCTTGATGAAGAAATCTTTCATTTTGGCACAGAGCTAGAGGCAACTCAATTTCCTCTACTATATTTTTATTTTTTTTCCTATCCTCTTTGATCTTCTTCCTCAATTAGTGATCATAGGCCCTCATTCCATTAATTAGAGTTCCAACTCTATCTTTTCTATTCTCAGTAGCGCATACTTGAGAAGGGTCTCTTGTTTGGATTTTTGACCTTTTAAAAGGAGGGTAATCAGTAACCTCAGAATTTGGAAGTTCTGTAAAATTCACAACTACATTTTCATCCGCTTCTTGTTCAATAAGAAGTGGTTGTTCCATTCCAGGAATGTTATGCACTGAGTAACCATCATCACTATCTTCTTCATATTCTAAAGAAGAATGGTTCTCATTTTCCCTCTCCTTATCATCAATTAATCCCTCCATAGAGTTGATCAAAGCATTGAAATTTTCCATCATTTGATCTAGCCTTTGCAAATAAGGCAATCTAGGGAAAAAGCCTCCAAATGGAATTTCCTTTTTCTTCAGGTGTTTTTCTAAGGACAACAATTCCTTTAATTGTTGTGTCCTTCTTTGTATGTCATTTTCGTCGAGGATATTCCTAATGATATCCTCTTCAGGAAATTGCTCATGTCTATTGCTAATTGGAATGGTGGGAGTATAAAATTTCCTTGCATTAACAATAAAATATTATGTATCTACAAAATGCAGCATTCATCTTAAAGTGGCCTAACCACTCATTTACTTTGTTCAATGCATTCTTTCCAATTATGAAGTTGGAAACTTTGAACTGTCTAAGGGTAAAAGTACCCTTTCTGTGTGGAGCCAAGAGCTCCTTATCAGTCAACATGAGTTGCCAAATGAACTCTAGCAGTGCAATCCTTGGTGGCACATAAAATGGGAGAAGATGAGGTGGTTGGGGGAAACCATAGACTCTGATAATTATAAATGTTCTTTCATAATAAAAATCTCCCCAATTGTGATTTCCAGTCCACTTCTCAGCAAATTGACAAGGCCTTAATAATTGCAAAACCTTAATCAGCAATCTAGGCAGATTTAACCCCAAGCTTAACAAGATTGGTTGCACCATGCAATTGTGAAAAGCACAAAAATCACACCCGCTTGAAGTAAAATTCCATGCCTTTATCCAAAACTAGACTGGATTAGATTGACCATTCCACATCATCTTAGGCTGAAGGTATTCTAAATGCATGATATTATAATTGTGATACAAAATAAGATGCATTAACAAAGAGTAATGCATAAACCTAGGAGATGGCTCCTTCTTTCAAATAGACTCAATATCTTCATGCATCCTACTTATTACATATCCTACGTATTTATAACCTCTATTTACGTGAGGACTCTGTAAATCCATTACCATCATTAGAATATCAAACGAAATTCTATCTGCACCACCATCCACCCCCAACACTCTGCACAATCCATATGCAATATATTTGATATAAAAATTCAAGTCCTTATAGAAGTATGGCACAGACCCTGGTGTTGCCGCAATGTAATTTTTGTTGGGTCTAGGAACATGAAGATGAATATCTCTTGCAACTAGGGTTGACTCCCTAACGTATCTATTTGCTTGAACCTGCAAATTGATCTCAGTAGCCATTGGGATATTTATACCAAAAGCTTGCATGAAAAAATTTCTATCTAAAGTCACCAGGGCTAAGTGATCATCTTTCCTTATTATTTTTGACAAAGGGTCATATATGTTTGCCAATTCAATTAGCAAATCTATATCTAAAAAGATGTCTGGTACTATCAGCCTAGCCAATCCCAAGGTCCAAGGGTTTGATATGGGCATCGGGATTTCAGAATTTTAATAGAAATATCTAAACAAATGCATTCCAAATACATCATGTGTTTTTGCATCTCTATAAAATGCTAGATCATCAGTGAAAATTTCATCACTGACCTTTTTGTTTTGTGTAGACCCCGGGAGAAAACTGAGGAACTCATCTGAATAACTCTCTTTCCCTATATCCTTGGCTCCCTTATTAGAAGAAGCCCCAGTCATTGTAGCCTAACTGATACTGATGAACTATTAAAAAAAATTCTAGGAATTTTGAACTCGTCAATTTCCACAACGGTGCAAACTCAGATAATCTAACAATTTCCTCACTCCGCTTTTTTGAATGCAACATAAATTTAGAATGAGTAACACCTAATTTTACAATTTCCTCGCTTTGGGTCTTTCAATGCTTGGTAAATTTAGAATTATTAACAGTCAGCTGTATTTATTTTGAAGAATTGAATGCATTACACCGTTTATTACTGAAGCTCTGTAATTGATGTCACTTCCATCATTACTTGGCACGATCAAAACTCAATTTAGTACCCAAGAGTGAACAAACTGACAGCTAACCTATTTTTTATTTTTAGCAACTACATAGTTTATTGTAGGCACTAAAATACTTGTCCTCTTTTAATAATTTTTGGAGATTAAGCGAGCCAACAAAAGCTTGCAGGACGCTAAATGATATAATCTTTTAAAACTTATCTCGAGACTTAGTGACTGTGGGAAGAAAAAAGAGGTGCTGAATATTTTAGCTTCTAATGATTTTTGCTAACGATTTAGAAACTACAATGACTCTCTTAATCGCCAAAACTTTGTTGACTTTTATAAATTTCATGGACATTACCCGATCTTGGTTATTTTTTAGATATAACAACTACAGAGTATTCTTTTAATTTTGTAAACATTTGTCTGTACTATCTGTTGAGATTTACTGACTATAGTGTATATCGTTGTCACTAGAAGATTTATTATTCAACGAGAGATTAAGCGACTGCAACGAGTCTGTTAATCAACAAAGCGGATTTATATGTTACTAATTGGATTTATATGTTATTCATTGCTAATTGTGACTTTGCATTTTAAGGTGTTTGCCTTGTTCACTACTAAATGAAAGTGGGTTTCGAAGGTTCTAAATACTAAATATGATGCTATTTCATTATGAATTTTGAGGTGGTTAAATTGTAAATCTGATATGTCAAATAAAAGAATTGTACTATAATATTGGCAATAATATAAAGATGAACAATGATGGAACATGTTAATGATTATTCAAGAAAATACATTTGTACTTTCTGCAGGATTGACAAGTCACCCATTTACCGGTGTGGCATTAAATTATTCTATTTTGCAGGAAGGTGGTGAGATGACAAGGATAGAGTTGGCAACGTGCCCGTCGGTCACCTGTGTTGTACATGAACACAGTGGTGAAGGACAACTTTAGAAATCTGGCGATGAATTTAGTCAGCGAATCTTGAAATAGTTTGACGATTACAGAACACATTTGGAGAACTTGAGATAACCTTGGTCTCAAAATCTCCAATTAATCATGGAAATACCTTGCCGTTAGGATCTCTGTTGTTCTTTTCATACTGTCTCTTGTGATCTCAAATTCAATTAGGTCCTTAACGAATGCACAAGTATTTGTCAGTTGTGCATCCACAATATGTTGACTCTTAATGGTAGAAAAGATAGACTCTCAATGCTTGAATTGGATCATGTTCACCCAACCTCTTCTTTAAGTTTGCAATTAATATATCCTTTTCATATATCCTCTATTTTAACTCTGGATAAGCCCTCAACACCATTTCCAACCTTACTGTCAGTTCCTCTTTATGCTTGGGCTCTTTCTATGCCACCCTTGCTATGAGCTGGGTTGTTGCTACTGCCAGTGCGTGATGCCTCAACTAAAGAGGTGTCAATGACCCTTTTGACTATAATACTGTAATATAGCAGTATAGGTTTAGAGCTACAAATATCCCAAACTTGTTGCATTCTTAATCTAAAAAGAATTCCAAGATGCTTTAACTATATATTTTTGAAATGTAATCTCTTATTGAGCAATGTTGGATATTAAATACAATTATGAAGTTATCAAGAATATCTCCAGACAAAAGTGTCAGTTATCAATTAAGGAAGATTTTTTAGGTTTAGAGCTACAAATATGTAAGGGTTTCAATAAGTTTTAAATTTTGTATGGATACAAACATGCTTATTTTCATTAAAATATATTACAGTTTTTGTTTTATTTTGTTATTTTTTCATTACTTTTATATTATACTCTTCTATGTTTTTATGTTATTTTGTTGTATGCTTCTATTCAAACTGCAAGTAATCTGCAAGGCATTTTACATTATCTGGTTTGATTTTTTTCTATGGATTTTAATTTATGCTATGTCTAAAGCTTATTTAATTTGATTCTGGATCAGACCTGAAGAATATCAACTCATAAACAAATAATATCCATGCAATGAATTTTGACAACTCATAACTCAAATAGAAATACGCAAAGGACTGATATAAATTTGGGATTTTATTCAAATGTTATATCAATATCATGTATACAAAATGCTTTAAAATGCAACAGACTGGATATTTTTCTTCAACCAGTAATATTGCTCTTTACAAAAATTTGCCTAATACAGTCTATAATATTCTAGACTCAAAATTTGTCAGCATGTATTTCTAAGTTCCGGTCCTTACAAAATGATCCTGGTAATCCTTTTCTAAAAAAAATAATTGCATACAAGTTTCGGATCTTTCTTAGAAAAGACAAAAAGTATCCACCACATAAGACAAAGAAGGTAAATATTACACCTTACTATTTTACAAAATGGCTTGTAGATATGAGCCCCAAAATTTGCAACAATTCTCAAGGGCAACTCAACTTCTGCAAGGTGTACCCTTCGTGCTTGCTTTAACTATTTGAGGTTTTTGCACTGTTTGTTTTCTTTTAAGGAGTTGAGGCACTGCCTTCTCTTTCTTCCTCATGAACGGATGTTTCTTCTTCTTTGGTAATCTCTGAACAATATGTTATTTCCCAAGATGCATAAACATCTTCAGTTGGCCAATTAAAAGCCTGAACTTCATCCCTTTTAGGCAGTAACTTGTTCCATTCCATAAGTACTTATTGTACCTCATTCCTTACATTAATGAAATGTATTCTGACATCTTGCTTATTTCAATTAATTGTACAAAGGGGGCATTGTCTTGTGTATTCAAAACGGTATTTATTCTACCAGACACTTCACCATCAATTTGTTCTAACCATTGATCATTGTCCTTTATAGTTCCATATGCCTTAATAAAACCAGGAAACAATTGAAAATTGTCTTGGAAATACCTTGTGTGTGTGTGAATTTTGTACCTGATCTGTAGACACAACACTTCAGTAAAACATTAGAGGTTAGCAAAAATGAAATCGTGCAATGAATTGAAAGCTAAACTAACCAGGTGATTTATTGCCTTCTAATAGGTGTGAGTATGATGTTCTCAGATTGTTATCGAGATCAGTGACCTTGACAACACCTAAATGAAGGATTTGAATGCAAAACTGATATAAAATATGAATGCAATTAATCTATTTTTTTGGATTTTAGATGCAATGATATGATGAAAACTTTATATGAATCTATGCTAATATAGAAATTGATATGCTAAAATGATCTAACAATAAAATGAAAACAAAAGTGATCTCACAAAACGTGGTTGATTCGCAAAGAAGCTCTGATTCTCCAGATAGCAATTCACCAGCATATGTTCACAAATTATGAGATGTTTTGAGATGAGCTAAAGCCTTAATTTATAGAAATCCAGGGCTTTAGAGGTGCATGGATAAAATCCATAAATCACTCAAATAACTCAGCTTGATTTTTGAGTTATTTTTAAATAAAGATAATTTAATTCACAAAAACATGCAAATCATGCAAAAATAGCTTTTTAACTCAAATTAGAAGTTTAGATCAACTTTAAAACTCAAAAATGATGTTGAATACCAAAAAGTCAATAACTTGCATTGATTTTCTGATTTGGAGTTTAACTGCTCTTTGATTGTGCACATGGATAATTATGAATTAATAAATAAATAAAGTGATTTATTTCCAACTTAACTAATTTTGAAAAATAAAACAATTGATTTATGGGTTAATCAATCATTTAATCAAACTTTTATTCAAAAATAATATTATTAAAAATTGACAACTTGCTTTAATTAATTAAATAAGAATTTAATCAATTATTCATAGGATTTTAGATTTATAGTCAAAATTAAATAATACGATTTAGGAATAAATAGAATTAACTTCAATTAAATAATTAAGTGGCAGAATTAAATCTAATTAATTAAATATTTAGAATATTCAATTAATCAAACTTTAGGATAAATAAGATTTATCGCCAAATAATCATTAAATTAAAGATAATTATGATGATTAGGAATATTACTAAGAATATTCCCCGATGCAGAATTTAAGATAATCAATTATGATTTGATGATGTGCAGATGTGCCTTTAGTTAGGACTTTGATATCGATTTCGTTCGATGTGTCGATATAGAGGTTAATGAACCTATAGCCCATTTTTGGGGTATTACATTTTGCCCCTCTTTGAATTAGTGTGCGAAGCGTAGTGTTTCAAAGACAGTCTGTGTATGATGTTTGAAACTGATGATCTGATATGAGATTGCAATTGATATGAAACAAAAACTATGATATGAGACAAAGATTGATTGAAAGATTCGAAGATATTAAGTCCTGAATGACCAAAGATAATGGAAACTATAAAAGTAATGAACCAATGATTGCAAAGAAGTGTCAAAATGCCTGATTCCGAACCTTATGATTGTGAAGAAGTGAGTGACCAATTCCAGACTTAATTGTCCTTAGAAGAATCACGTAGGTATCACATCTGAACTCTTCAGTTACCGAAGAATCAAGGAAATAACACAATTGAACTGATATTTGCAAAAACTGATACAATTTACAAGATTAAGAGAATACCAGATTGATATGGATCTCGATGAATTTGATATGCCCTGAGTGATGATTGATTTGCCCCAAGCGATGAGGACTTTTGATGAATCAGTAACTAGACGTGGTTGTTATCTTGATTACTGAGGAAAGATATGATATCAATAAAGATATGATTTCAAATTAGATTACAGACTTTGAATGATATGCAATACCATGCCCCCTTCGGGATTAAAATTGAAATCTGACAAGAAAAGTCAGCATTGATAGTTTAGAAGCATGTTAATTGATTTGAGAAGTGGTTAAACACATCCAGGAATGCATTCTGCATCGTTTAGAGGTCCAGACAACCAAGTTTGACTAGGTTTGACCATGAGTTGACCATGGTTGAAATTTTGATAGTTTGATGGAAGATAATCACTTAAGTTGAAAAATGGATTTCTACTATGATTGAAGGTTGATTATGCAAGTAGTTAATAATATAAACAATCTCAGATTTTGATTTTGATCCCGAAAAAAAAATTCTACTTGTTGTTTCATTAGAGGAACCTTCATGTGAGGTGTTAGCTCTTTTTAGATTTGAATAGGTGATTGAAGAATCGTTTAAGCATTGAAGTTTATCCAACCATTGTGAGATCATACAAACATGCAAAAATGCAAAGAGACATGCAGTATGAAATGCAACCTAAGACCTAGGACCTAGTCACTGATCATGTGTCGATTTGTTATCATCATTGAACTTTTAGGTAACCAGATAAATCAATACAATGCCCACTAGTTACGAAACCATAGACATATGAATATCGATTTGTATGCGTAAGAATCAATACAACACCCACTGGTCAACAACCATGAATATATGAATATTGATTTTGTTTTCAAAATGTCAGATTAGATATAAGAACCAAGGCACAAGCGCTAGGATGACCTGAATATCATGTCCATTTTGATATAGCAATTTGTATAAGCATCAAAACATAAATGTCGTGATGACCTGAATACGCCTTGCATACAAACACATCAAGCAGTCAAGAGATCATTCTAAATCCAATGTGAATTACCCATAGTGACCATTTATCGTTCACATCTTTAGGTAAGATCGCATTCACAATAGGAGAAAGAACTCACTCAAAAAGATAATAGTTAGATCAAACTTCCTTGAATTTTCTGGGTATCAATGGTTGAGGTACGCATGGCTATCCAATTTGAGATAGAGGCTCTTATAGTCAAACACCATTTCAATCCAGAATTTTCAAAGTTGTTAGATTTTCACATACAAGCAGAAGACAAAGAAAATATTAGGCCCCCAGTCATCACTCTCTAAATCCTGTAAAGGACATCATCGAAGAGCTTGAAGGGACACAATATGCAAAAATCTCAATGCGAATCAGTAAGCATACAAGGAGATAAAAGCATGTAAAAAGAATAGACTGTTTTCAGTTTGTGTTTGATTGCGTTGTTGTAGATGTAAAATCCTTTCTGGAGACAAGACAAATTGACTGACTCGGATGAAGCTTCAAAAGACTTTGACTGGATATGATACGTCTAAGATATACTAGAGACCATAGGATATGACTGTGATTGCCTCCAAGTGTTAAATATTGATAGGATACATACGCTTGAGCTAATTGGTGTACAAACTGACTTATTGAAAACAAACTGGGAGATATGTAAAAACTAAAGCAAGACTGAAAGCTGGGAAAGACCAAGATTGCGCTGATAGATGGACCGTTTTGAAACAAGTGGCACCCATTTGCTGGGTTTTCACCATCTTGGCAGAGATTCTATTTTTGCTACCAAGGCACCTGTTTCCAGGTTTTCACCAAGGCACTTTTTTCTTTTTCTCATTTTTTTTTACTTTTCATTTTTTCAATTTTTTTTTGTGAATCATCAAGGTGCCTATTGCTAGGTTTTCACCAAGATGTTCATTTTTTTAGGACTTTTTCAGATTTTTAAGATTTTTTCAAGACATTTTACCATAGACTGAATGCTTTAGGCATAAAATTTCTTCAGAAGGAGAACGTTGATTGGTTCTCAGAGCTACTCTCCTTCAGTCATTGAGAGTTGATAGGCACCAGAGCCAAAAGTAGCAGTGATTACAAAGGGACCCGGCCAGTTGGGTTCAAACTTCCCCTTGCGTTCTCGATGTGATTGATTTTTAAGATTTTCTCTCAAGACTAGATCACCAACCTGAAATTCTCTATGTCTGACTTTCTTGTTGTAGCCTCTAGACATTCTCTTATGATATACTCTGAGATGATCATACGCTGCTTGTCTACGCTCATCTAGTAGTTCAAGTTCTTGCAACCTAGACACTCTGTAGTCATCATCAGTTACTAGACCATGCATTTTGATTCTTAGTGATGGGATTTCAACCTCAATAGGTAGTACCGCTTCAGACCCATAAACTAAAGTGAAAGGTGTAGCCCCAGTGGGAGTTCTGATACTTGATCCGATACTTGTTCTAATACTTGTTCTGATACTGGTTCTGATACTTGTTCTGATACTGGTTCTGATACTTGTTCTGATACTGGTATACTTGATAGCATCTTTTTTCATTGCAAACTCCCAAGCAAGATCATATCGTACAGTCCCAATGTCTAGCAAGGTGGAGAACAAGAGGGATTGGCAAGCTGGTGGAAGAGATGGAAGACAAGATAATGAAGAAGAATGAAGGGAAGAAATCCTCAAGGGTACCCAAGCTAGGGAAAAATTGTCATGTAAAGTGCATTTGGACAAGCAATGAAAGGCCAGCATAGGATAAGTCACAAAAGTGTGATGTCAAAGAAGGAAAGGATGTAGTCCAAAGGAGTAGACATGTCAAGAGGCTTCACAACACCGTGTTTTACTCTCTTTTTTTTATTAGATCAAGACCAAAGGGGAAAGGATAGCGAAAGGCTAGAATGAATGGAGGAAAATAGACATGAAGGCTAAGCACGAAGGGAATGAAAGCAAGATCGTCATAAGATAGCTCACAAAATAGCTAAATGTTCATGTATAGATCAACATTGTCAAGATCAAAAAGAGAAGATGGAATGGATGAAATATGTAGAAGAACTACGGATGATGCCTGATTGTCAGGTTTTCATCACGGTACTTATCCAAGGTGCCACAAGGGAGTGGTTTTCACCATAGGATGAATTTATTTCTCTTTACTTTTGCTACCAAGGCGCATGTTTCCAGGTTTTCACTAAGGCACAGTTTCAAAAAAAAAAATTCATTTTTTTTTTTTCCTTTTTTTTTTAAAGAAGGCAAGCTTTTTAGATAATGCTCCTTGAAAGGATAAACCATGATATGCCAAAGATTCAAATGATATGCTCAAAGATGCTGATAGGGAAAGGAATGTGGAAGAGAAAAATAGAGGATAAAGTTTTATGTAAAGCGAGTGAGGTTGGAAGATAGGAGGAATAGGCAAATGAGGAAAAAGGATAGAAGGTAGAAGGATAATGAATGGAAGGATTGTGAAAGGGTAAATGGAAAGAAAGGAAAGATCAACATCAACACACACCTTGAAGGGTGGCGAGAGGGTGGAGAAAACGTGAATGAAGGAATACGTGAAGGAATATGGTGAATGGATAGCAGAGGTTGTGGTTTAGGCACATGGAATGGAAGAATGTTTTTGGAAGAAGATGAAGTGGAAGTCTTTGGAAGCTTGAATGTCAACTTCACTTTTTGCTCAACACCACTCTTTCAAGAGAGACTTTGGAATCCATATAGTCGTAGGCTTTTTATTTCTTTTTGATGATCTAGAGAGAATATCTTTAATGATGGATTTTGGAACCCATACTTGTCTTGTAATTTTTTTCTGAGATATCTCTTTTGACTTTATGTTTCCATGTCTATTAGAGGAGACATGGTGATCTTTTTTTTATGAATTTTTGTATTACTTCTTTTTCTTGTATTGAACATTCAAGTTACTTCCAAAAGACTTGGGACTTGTGGAAGAAAAAGGAGGATATGATTGGTTTAGATGGGTGGGTGGATGAAAAGGATTAAAGAGTATGCATCTATGTTGATCTTGAGGAAAGATAGGAGATGGAGGTATGTAAGGACCCAAGATGGATGGCAAATTAGGAAAGTTAAGAGGGGAAAGTGAAGGGACATAAGGACCCAAGATGGAAGGCAGACGTGAAGCCCTTTGTAGTGGTGGAAGAGGTCCAAGGATGAAAGTGGAAGACACAAAAGAATAATCAATAAGTTCATCAGCATCTATATGACAACCAAGGATATCAACATCTTTAGAGTGAGCATTAGAATTTTCAATAGAATCGTGGACATCTTGAATATGAGCACCTTCTTTGATAGGATTGTTCAAATCTTGCAAAGACTTAGGAAGAGTAGAAAGTGAAAACAAACATGGAGTGGTAGAATAAGAAGATGGAAGACTTTGATCTTAACAATGATCTTTGGATAGCATAAGCTCATAATTTTTCTCTTGATTTTCAATAGGCTTAACATTAGAAGTAACAACACTATTTTTACCAACCTTAATGGAAGTATCATCTTTGGAAAGCGCAAGTGTAGTAAAGTCATTTTAATTATCAATAAGCTCAACAATGTAAGTAGTAGCTTGATCTTGCTTAGGAGAAGACTTAAGACATGGTGGAATGCATGAAAAAAGATGTGCAGGATCAAAAGAATCCTGAAGCGAATAAAAGACATCATGAAAAGGATTGGATGACATGGAGGGTTCTTGATCTTGATCTTTCTTTATGTTCTTTTCTTTATCATTTTTAGAGTCCTCTTGACATGGAGCCACTTCTAAGGACAAGGAATCATGTTGGGATTGTATGGAAGACTTTGGAAGAGATGGTGAAGGACTAGCTGAAGTAGGCATTATAGCATATGAAGGATTAGGCTCTTTAGTTTTAGCATTATTGAAAGTATTTGCAGCCAAGTGAAGGTTAGCTTGAGTTTCTTTGAGAGGTAGCCCTTGAGGATAACTATAGGGAATTGTATGAAAAGTATCAGGACTTTCGTTGGATGAAGGATTTGTGAAAGATTTGGAAGACTCAGAAGCTTTAGGAAGTGTATGGTTATTGGAGGAAGTAGGGGATGGAAGGGAACCATCACAAGACAAAGGTTCAGCATTAACATGATCTTTCTTGAGAGTGTAATCTTTATTTTCAGCATGACAGTTCTTAGAGGAGAGATCCTTGTAGTATTGATGCTTCAAGCTAGCACAATGCATTTTATAGTCCTCAGCAGTATTAGATGGATCATAATCAAGGTATTGTTCACAAAAATCATCAAAGTCTTTTTCAAAATCAGAATCATATGGATCACCATCACGATCTATCCAATGTGACATCCCATTTTTAGTAAGCAGGAACACACGACGAGGACTCTTAGGAACAGAGGTGTCATAGGTATCATTATATTGTCCATCATCATAGTCATCATAGTCTCCAAAGATGGATGTGTCACTCTCCATGGAAGAGGTATCATAAGGATTATCACATTGCTCAAATTCTATCTAGGGGCATGGTGACATGTACAAGTCTTTATCAAATGGAAAAGGACATAGAGCTTCTATGGAGAACTCTTTAGGTTCATTTTCTTTCTCAAGTTTGTTAAGTTTGACTTGCATAGCTTGCATCTGCTTCATCATAGCTGTGATTAGAATTTCTTCCTCATGTGTACTGATTCTTTGAGACATGTGTATTGATTCTCAATAGCTACTGCTCTATTCCTGACACAGTGATTTGTTTGATAGATTCTGGAACTAGGCTGAAAAAGCTAAGTATTTGGCAATTCTGAACATTTTCTGACAACTTTTCAAAATTTTCCCAAATGACACTCTGCAGGCTCATACGACAGTGGGTATGCTATGAAATGATAGTTGAAAAGCTCATACGACAATTGAAAAACTCGCACAACAGTTGCTAGCAGGATTTGACTTTTTGAATTTGACTGGTAGAAAGACTCGTACGACACTGGGTTCTTTACCATACGACAGATGGGCAGTAATGAAACAATAATTGATAGAAACTTGTATGACTTTCTGACCTCTTGAGATGACTTTTGACTCCAGAAAAGAATTTTACTTTAGATTTTGCAAATTTTGAGTTTTCAGATTTGGATTATTTGCAAATTTTAATGTCCAGATTTGAGGATTGTAACAGATTTGTCCATTTTCAATAACCAGATAGATAAACAAGCACGCAACACAACAAGAAAGTGATTTCAAGCATGTCTGAAAATAATGAACAAGGGCAAAAGCAACCTTGCGCATGAACAATCAAGTGACTTATTCGTTCTAATCCTCTGAAGTGCTAATTATGTATGTTCCAAAAATGTTTTGCAATAATGCACATATACCCTAGAAAATAAAAATTTGGCCTCGCTAAGGTTTTTAGTAATGGTTTGACTCTGCAACTTTTATGATCCAAAGGGGTGAACTCCAATCCTGGCGCACCAAGGTTTTGACACGGTCTGAGAATTTAATCAATCAAGAGCTGCTAGGGAGATCTGACAACCCAACAATGAACCACACCTGTGAAGATTTCTTCCACAAGGACATTTATATAGCGGTTGTCACTACCATGGAAAAAATGGCTATTACCGCTTGAGGTTCCGTCAACGTGGTTGACCCAATTAAGGGAATGTCCACTATAGTTAACCCTCTCTAAAGGTGACTCACAAGATATACCACATGGAGGCTGGTTCCAGATTCAAGGATTTGGGTTTCTAGTACTATCCCAAAAAGGAAGTAGAGCATAATCCCCTAACCTTTTCACTTTTAACCCAAATAAAGCAAAAAGATTAATCTAACATGCTAAGACCAGAATTATCTCACAAAGATCTATGACGTCAACCCCTTAGGATCTATCAACCTCTCCGGAGAGAGAATGCCTCGATCAAAAGTTGAAGAGACACGGATCTAGTGGAACATGAGACTCCCTCAATATCCTCCCCACCTACAAGGGATCCTTCGTTGAGAAGAGTTTCGCTGGAAACCAACTCTCTCAAGATCCACAAATAGTGTTCATGGGGCCTAATTACTATGTGTAACAAAGATGCTGAAAGCAAACTATGTTCATTTTTATAGCCCAAATGAAGTCTGTGATAGGAAAGCAATAAAAGTCACTCAAGCTAGACACATGAGATGTTCATTTTAGATCCAAAATCGAAGTCTTATCAGCTGAGAAGATTACCTGAATTCCTCGCAACGTGCTTAGTAGATTTTTACCTATTTTTAGCAATTCTTGAGCATTTGTCTTCTATCTTTTGTACCCACAAGATGTACCTGCACCTGCACCTACAACCCACTGTTATGAAAAACTTACCTATTCTTGTACATGAAACCCAATGTTATAAAAATCTATCAAAAAAATAAACACAACTTGTCAACCCCGCATGGTAGAAAATCAGGTTAGTCAAAGATAATATGTCATTTGATAATCGAAAAACCTGTTGTCATAAAAAATCAGATTCTGACCAGTCTGCACTAAATCAATAATAACTTTTTCAAATCAAAATAAAATTAATCCAACCCAATGGAAAATGAAAGCTAACTCAAATACCTTTCCATAAATATAAATTTTAGATCTGTATCATATCATATGTGCATGTACCAATAAAAATATCAGTCATATTTCATAAAATCAGGTTCAGACTAGTCTTCACTAAAATGATCATAAATTTTGCAAATCAAAATAAAATTAATCCAAACCAATGGAAAATGAAAGCTAACTCAAATAAATTTCCAAAAATATAAATTTTGAATCTGTATCATATCATATGTGCATGTACCAATAAAAACATCAGTCGGATTTCATAAAATCAAGTTCAGACCAGTTTTCACTAAAATGATCATAACTTTTGCAAATCAAAACAAAATTAATCCAAACCAATGGAAAATGAAAGCTAACTCAAATAGCTTTCCAAAAATATAAATTTTGGATTTTTATTATGTCATATGTGCATGTACCAATAAAAACATCAGTCAGATTTCTGGAAAAATAGCCCAGAAATTTATCACAAAACTCACAAAAATTAACCTTGTGGTCCTACGTTCGAGAAAAATGATAGAAATTTGATAGAATAGAATGGAAACCCATTTTAGGGCCCCACGGTGGGTGCCAAAAATGTGTGTGTGAATTTTGTACCTGATCTGTAGACACAACACTTCAGTAAAACATTAGAGGTTAGCAAAAATGAAATCGTGTAATGAATTGAAAGTTAAACTAACCAGGTGATTTACTACCTTCTAATAGGTGCGAGTATGATGTTCTCAGATTGTTATCAAGATCAGTGACCTTGATGACACCTAAATGAAGGATTTGAATGCAAAACTGATATAAAATATGAATGCAATTAATCTATTTTTTTAGATTTTAGATGCAATGATATGATGAAAACTTGATATGAATCTATGCTAATATAGAAATTGATATGCTAAAATGATCTAACAATAAAATGAAAATAAAAGTGATCTCACAAAATGTGGTTGATTCGCAAAGAAGCTCTGATTCTCCAGATAGCAATTCACCAGCATAAGTTCGCAAATTATGAGATGTTTTGGGATGAGATGAAGCCTTAATTTATAGAAATCCAGGGCTTTAAAGGTGCATGGATAAAAACCATAAATCACTCAAATAACTCAGCTTGATTTTTGAGTTATTTTTAAATAAAGATAATTTAATTCACAAAAATATGCAAATCATGCAAAAATAGCTTTTTAACTCAAATTAGAAGTTTAGATCAACTTTAAAACTCAAAAATGATGTTGAGTTCCAAAAAGTCAATAACTTGCATTGATTTTCTGATTTGGAGTTTAACTGCTCTTTGATTGTGCACATGGATAATTATGAATTAATAAATAAATAAAGTGATTTATTTCCAACTTAACTGATTTTAAAAAATAAAATAATTGATTTATGGGTTAATCAATCATTTAATCAAACTTTTATTCAAAAATAATATTATTAAAAATTGACAACTTGCTTTAATTAATTAAATAAGAATTTAATCAATTATTCATAGGATTTTGGATTTATTGTCAAAATTAAATAATACAATTTAGGAATAAATAGAATTAACTTCAATTAAATAATTAAGTGGCAGAATTAAATCTAATTAATTAAATATTTAGAATATTCAATTAATCAAACTTTAGGATAAATGAGATTTATCGCCAAATAATCATTAAATTAAAGATAATTATGATGATTAGGAATATTACTAGGAATATTCTCCGATGCAAAATTTAAGATAATCAATTAGGATTCGATGATGTGCAGATGTGCCTTTGGTTTGGATTTGATGTTGATTTCATTCGATGTGTCGATATAGAGGTTAATGAAACTATAGCCCATTTTTGGGGTATTACACCTTGCCCTTAGCATCTCTGCCCTTCTTTTCAAACTATCCCTCTTGATTTCAAATTCAATTAGGTCTTTAACAAAATCATAAGTATTTGTCAGTTGTGCATCCACAATATGCTGACTCTCAATTGTAGAAAAGAAATATTTTAATTTATTTTCTCTTACGACCCACCTATCCAAAATTGGGTTGACAATGGCGCTTTCTTTCCTAAAAGTGATCAAAATGTTTGATAATTGCTTACCCATCCTATAAGTTTCCTTGGGCTTTACATTTGCAACAAAATGTAGTATTGTATTCTTTATTACTTTCTCATATCTCTGCTTCTCTCTTTGCTCTATGTCTTCATCACCTATGAAAGGGGGAAGAGGCAAAAGGGGGTACTCAATGATAGGGCTTGAAGAAGAAGGCATAGCAGGGGAACAAGCAATCTGTAATTGTGTTGATGATTGAATAGAGCCATGTTCATGCACTCTCTTCTTTAGGTCTACAATTAATATATCCCTTTCATATATCCCCTATTTTAATTCTCCATAAGCCTTCAACACTGTTTCCAGCCTTAGTGTGAGCTCCTCTTTTACCTTAGCTTATTTTTTTGTCACCCTTGCTGTAAGTTGGGATGTTGCTACTACCATGCCTGATGCCTCAACTAAAGAGGTATCAGTGACCCTCTTGACTATTAGACTACTTGAAAGATCATCCTTGGTAATCTGTTTTGCTTTGTTATTTTCATTTTTCTTTAAGGACCACATAACCAGGGCTTGATGGTCATTACTAAAAGTGACTCCTTTAATTTCTTGTTCTACCTCCTCCTTGGTCTTGTGAATGGGTGTGGTCTCTTTTTTTACTGCATCTAAAACCACTGCATCAGCTATATCCCACTCTGGGAGGATAAGCACTCCATAATTTATGACCAAGTCTCTCCCCTGCTCTAGAGTAATCTTTCCAAATCTGTTAGTCATTTCCTTCCTCACCTCACTTTCTATGATTTTCACATCCTTATCTAGATATTCCTCTTGTCTCTTCTCACAAATTTCTTGAAATTGACTGATGTTTAACTTCCATAGGAATTGCATGAAGGCCCTAGCCTTTACAAAGGCATCATCAGCTAAGAACTCATCACATACTTGTTTTAATATTGGTTCCACCTTTGTACCTGCCATCTCTCCCACTGTCAAATCTAATTCAAGTTCCTTGGGTGGCTCTGGCATCCCCTCATTGATCTCCTCATAGGTCATAAAGATTTGACCTAGAGCTCCCAATTGTTGTACTTGCTATGTAACCTCCTGATGATCCATGATGTTTAGAGGTGATTGGGATGGAGAATAATCCTCCTCAATATGCACAGGCCTCTCTTCTAATTTTTGTTTCTTTGAGGGAGGTGGGAAATCAAGAAAATCTTGAACAGCTTCAGCCTGAAGTGAGTCTGGAATTTGTACAACCTCATCATGTTTCTCCACCTGTTGTGATGTAGAAGGGACATCTTGTTTTCTTTTGATTTGTTTGTGCTTCTCATGTCTTGGCACTACCACATTATAACCACTCTTCTTGTGTACCATTTATCTACCCGGTGGCAATACTTTAGTAAATGCAGGTTTGCTCAATATTGACTAAGCCTTCTCAGGGTTATCTTTCATGGCTTTCTCCTTCTTCTCATTTAGCATTTCAAAAATACACTGAAAATAATCCATAAGAGTGTCTATCTTCTTCCCAAAAGGACTAATACTTTTTAGGGGATCATATTTCTTGTCAAACTGTTGGACAAAGTCTAGTGTCTTCTTGTATACCAACCATTTCTCCTTTCTGATCTCTTGTTCTTGTATATCTTGGACATTTTTGATGATATCTTCAGGGTAGTTAAAGATGTGATCTATCAATGAACACTTGACCTTCTTTTTGAGCATTTCATTATAAAAACCCTTTGGATCTGTTGTCCAAGCAACTAAAGTAGTCATATGATATGGTTTCAGGACTTGATCCATATGAAGTCATCCACCCTTTGTAATTATAAACTAGTGTGCAATTGTAACATTTGGGAACAGAGTACCTCTGTGTTTACCTGTGAGGGTATTCTTTTCAATGTCCCCCAATTGTCTAATGAACTCTACAACACCAATCTTAAGGGGTACTTGATATGGAAATATGAATGGAGCCCCTCTAAAGCCATATAGTCTGATAATAGTAGAAACAGGACAAAAAATGAAATCCCCCCAATTATGCACAATTTTGAGGTCCTTAGCAAACTGTTTTGGCCTGACAAGTTCAGCCAAGGCTCTTGGGATTCTTGGGTTCTCACGGATAAAAAAATAGCTTGAGCCTAGCTGCAAAACACCTATCAAAATTGATAAATCCAAAGTGTCAAGTGGGTCCTGGGTGATACGATTAAACATTTACTGTCAATGCATCTTGATTGAACAATTGTTGTATGCTTGTAAGGAATGTTTTCAACCCTTGCAATAGGTGTTAGATTATGTTTTAAAGAAGATCGACAATCCATTTTCAAAGTTGAGGCAAAACTAGTGCAAAATTGAACTTTCCCATTGAGTGATGGCAGCTCGATTTGTCAGAGAAGTAATGGGAAGATCGTGTGAAGTAAACTCCTGAAAAGATTGTGTTTGATCGCTAATAAATTGAAAAGCATCTTTGGGAACATATGACAATTGTTAGATTATTCACTCGTTGATGATTTCTTAAGTTACCGGTCCCACCTAGCTCCGACCAGTCAGAAATGCCTATGTCACCATATCCGCCAAGCGGACCTGTTAGATTTTCTTATTGAGCGTGATTCGCATTGACAATTTCCACATCATCAAATATCGCAACCAATCAGGAACGAACACTTGTGTACACCTCACAACGGACACACCTTTTTCAAATGCCTGATAATAAATTAAGATCAACGAATGGTGCATGATCACAAGAGTAAAAACATACCTTGCGAACACACAACAACCATTGATTATATGCATCGTGTAAGTCCTGCAGAAAATTTAGACACTGGGCCCATGCACTAACTTGTCAACAAAATGAACAGTTATCGCAGGAGCACAAAGACCTAAAAGATTCCTTGCGATCTTATGACAACCGTTAGATCAAGATAAGATTCATAGCGTATATGTGATGCCAAAACTTTTGTGAATGAATTATTAAATACCTAAGAATATTAAATAATATCAACGGGTTTTAGACTTTGCAAAATTTAAAAGGGGCCTAGGTAAAAACAAATGTTAAGAATAAGCCCCTGCCCGATGACATAATTAAAACACATGCGTGTAAATAATTTCAGATTTAGTAGGCATTATCAGCTAAATCCGATATGCCAACCAAAATCATTTCATCGCCAATTGTACCCTTTTGTCATGATCTCTAAATTAAACTTCTAATCAGCAAGAATTTAGGAGAATGACCGACTAAGCCATTCTCCCACTGTCGAGATGGTTGGAACTTAACCGATTGAACTGGGAGATTTCAAGATTTAGGTTATCTCCAGTTCTCCAAATTAAAATGCTCTATTACGTTTACAGACTTAACAAATATTTGGGCTCTTATAAAATCCACCAACTTTAGTCAGTCTCCTTATCACTGAAAACTTCAAGTATACCTAATTTCATGTTTAGATTGGATGCATCACCACTGTTAGATCCTGCATCTAATGGCCAATATTATTTCCTTTTTCTAAGTCGACATAAAGCAAGACACCGTGGCCTTGATAGTAGATCAACAACTAGCACATGATCGCAAGGGTTGCAAAGATACTTAGCGAACACATGACAATCATTAGATCTGACATTCACTGTTGATCCCTTAAGTAACTGGTCCCACCTAGGTCGACCAATTACAAGTGTCCACATCATAACTTTTGGCAAGTGGGCATCCTTTTTTTCTTCCTATTCAACACCAGTTCCTATGACAGCTACCACATCATTAAATAACGCAAGCAATCAGGAACGAACACCGGTGCACAGCTGGCAGCGGTCCCACCCTTTCCAAACGCACGGTAATAAAGTAAGATAGACGATGGGTGCATGATCGGTAAATCTAAAGAGTTTCCTTGCGAACACATGACAATCATTGATTACACATGTGCTAACCTTTCATTCTCCCATTCTCCTACCATTTGCGAGATGTTTGCGACTTAACCAATTTAATTGGAAAATTTCAAGACCAAGGTCATCTCCAGTTCTCCAAATGTGTTCTCTAACAAGAAGACTATTTCGAGATTCGCCGACTAAAGTCTTCACCAGATCTCTAAATTTGTCCTTCACCACTGTGTTCATCTACTGCACAAGTGACCGGGTTCCACATTGGCAACTCTGTCCTTGTCATCTCGCCAGCTTCCTGCAAAGTATAATAATATAATGCCACATCGGTAAATGGACAAAAAGTCAAAACACACTCAAATTGCCACTGCCTCGTACTTCTGTCACTTTCGACGAATTCATCAGCACTGCAAAAAGTAAAATCGAAGGAAGTACCACTTCTGACGAATTCATCAGTCCTGCAGAAAGTAAAATAGACAGCAACGAAGAAATAAGCAACGCATGTCTTCTAAACCGCAAACCTAACTCCAGTTTCTAGAGAGTTAATTCATAGCTTTGCAATTGTTTCACACAACGAAAATGTTACAATTTTTGGTTTTTTCAAAATTTGCAGACGATCTCGATGATTTCAATCGTCTTGCATGTGTACGGCATGATGGACGGCCATCGATTGAATTAACCCAGGCCGATGCGTTTCATATAAGAAAAATTCCACATCGGTAAATGGACGACTCGTCAGAACACACTCGAACTGCCACTGCCTCATACTTCTATCACTTTCGATGAATTCATCAGCACTGCAGAAAGTAAAATCGAAGGAAGTAGCACTTCTGACGAATTTGTCAACCCTGCAAAAAGTAAAATAGACAGCAACGAAGAAATAAGCAGTGCATGTCTTCTAAACCGCAAACCTAACTCCAGTTGCTAGAGAGTTAATTCATAGCTTTGCAGTCACTTCACACTGCGAAAATGTTACAATTTCTGGATTTTTCAAAATCCGCAGACGATCTCGATGATTTCAATCATCTTGCATGTGTACGGCATGCTGGATGGCCATCAATAGAATTAACCTAGGCTGATGCATTTCATATAAGAAATGCCTTCGGTATAAATATGACTGAATTTTGTAATGCGTTTAACAAATTTTAAGTAACATAAACAATTTTTTTATTTTTTAAAATTAAATAAATAAATTATATTTTTAAAAATTATTTTTTTATATAAAAGCATGATGAAATTTAATTTAGTAATTATTTAACATATTAAATTTGTATTTATGTTTATTATTTTTTCTTGATAAAATCTATTCTATTTTTGTTTCCTTACAAAAAAAATATCAAGGATATGATTGAGAATAAGGAGTTCATTGTCAAATTAAATACTCATCAATTTGTTGAAAGGAGAGAATACTCTAATTTTCTCTTCTAATTTTATATTTTTTAATTTAAAATAATATTATAATTGAAAATATATTTGATTAAATTGAATAACATATTATATAATATAATTATTATAATACCCAACATGAAGAAGATTAGTTATTTAGATATAAAATAAATAATAAATATAAATAGCTATATAATACATAATATTAAAATTATAATGATATGACTATTATACATTTCTTATTGTATTATTTTCAAAAAAAATTGACTTACTATATATAAAATATAATATATAATAATTGAAATATATTATTTTAAAAAAATTTAAAAGTATTTTAAATAATTTGAAATCTAAATAATAGTATATAGATTGAAATAAATCAAACATAAAATATGAATTATACTTATCATATGATATTAGGAAACATTAGCCATTCTAAAATCTTATTGTTTAACCTTTTTTACACTTAGAAAAGAGCTATGAGGGAGAAAAATCATATTTATATCAAATATTATAATAATAATAATAAATTGGCCAAAGTGCACGATTGTATTTTTGTTTTCTTATGCAGGGGTATGTGTATACCAGATTAAGTGGCAAGTGTCAAACATGCAGCTCTTCTTTTCCTTGTGATAAGACAAGTAGCAAAATTGACCAGGAACACATGCAACTCTTCTTTTCTTTGTGATAGGACAAGTAGAAAACTATAGTCTTCACTAATTAGCTAACTGTCATCAAAATGTGGGAGCATTCACTTAAATTGTTTGAAAAATTGTCGAGAGATGAAGATTTATGGAATGCAATGGCTGCAAGATGTGCATATATTGGTTTCCTTGAGGAGGCAAATGCATCAAACAAACTGTTAGTGTTAGTTTCTTGACAATCTTTACTGTTCTATATCTTTACCGTATTTTTCTCTATCAGTGGTGGTCTTCCATTTTAATATTCTATAATTTCATCTATTCTTTCAATTAACGATGGAGTTAGTTTTCCATTATTTATGCTTTTTTTTTTTTTTCTTTGTGTTCTCTGCAAAATCTCTATTTTCTTTCTTTCGGCCAGACCTTGTCTAGGTTTGGATTAATCTGTACGCAAATGTGATCTCATGGAATTTAATGATTGCAGACTATAACAAAATGGATTGGTTAAAAAAACCTCTATAATTGCAATCATAGCTTATAGAAATGCAGAAACCCTAGAAACTATAACAATCTTTATCACAAGAGGATTGTAGTTGTGATCATCTACCGAGGTCTTCTACATAAATGGTTTTAAAAACTTCATGTATCTCCATTTTTCTTGCAGGTAAGAAGGTACTCTTTTTGAATGCCCAACAGGAAATGACAATTTTGGAAAATTAGGAGATTACAGTTCTTTTCTGAGTGGGTTTTGGTTTTGTGTGATAAATAAAATTTATAGCGGCACAAATAGCTAGACATGTACTCGCGTCAGCGGTTTAAAAATGAACATGTTTTATAGAATCTTTATATTATTATTTTATATATTTTCCCATATGGTTGAAGTTTCTTTTATAAAACCCATTTGTAACTGTGATACCTTTTTATACTAATTAAAACACCTAACAACCTCTGTATTTGTTTTTATTCCTCTTTCTATATATATATATATATATATATAACACATCTGACAAGATGCTCAACAAAACTATCAACAAAACGGCTTGAATTTGCAACAATTCATTAATCAGAGTCCTTTCCTTGAAATGGACAAAGCCCTTCATGTGTTGATGTTTTATGTGGCTGGCGCAGGGCCACATCTCTCCTTTTCTGGAGCTTTCCAAAAGACTTGCAGATCAGGGGCTGAGGATCTCCTTTCTCTCCACTCCGCCCAATATTTCAAAGATCAAGTCTTCGCTTCATGAAAAGTGGGCGGGAAAAATCGATATGGAGGAGCTGCCTCTGGCCTCTGTGGAGGGTCTCCTTCTTGCCGCCGACAACGCCGCCGATATTCCCCTCAAAATGGCAGATCTCTTGAAGATCTCTCTTGACGGCCTCGAGAAACCATTTGAAAACCTTCTGCGGCGGATTCAACCGGACTATGTAATTCATGATTTTTCCCAGCACTGGGCTGCCACTGTAGCCGCTAAGCTTGGTATCCTAGCCATTTATTTCTGCATTTATAGTGCCATGATCAGTGGTTACTGTAGAGCACCAAGAAGAATGAAGGGTGGGGAAACTACTGTTGAGGATCTAAGTGTGCCACCGCCGGGTTATGCATCGTCTGTCGTAGCTTTCAAAGCATTTGAAGCGAGGTCAATGGTAGCTAAGCCCCCATCACAGCGTTTCAATGATGCAACAACACTTTGTTTCCCAACTTTCCTTAATGGAGACATCACCATCTCCATTTCCAATATTCTCGTACTCATACTGGCTACGACAGAGAACAAGTCCGGGAAAACTGGCTGAGCCCGCGGCCACAAAGAGCGATGCTCCCAACACGTCTAAACTCCAATTATAACCCAACCATCGTAAGAAAGTTTAACGTCACCCTATGACCATGGTTAAGACATTCCCTTCAGCCTGTAATCCACCGACAGCATTTATTTTTTCACTGCAGAATAAATTAATTTAAAACTGTAGAAAATTATCAACAGTGCGTAACGATTCAATCGTCTTGCACGGCTATTGGAGCATGTGCACGCTCGATCTTTTAACTCAGTCGGATGTGTTTCATATAAGAAATGCCTTCGGCGTAATAAATGTGGAGGAAAAAAAACAAAGTGAGTGGACAATCCGACGGCGAGCAGTAGTTCAATCGTCTTGCACGCCGCCCACTCGTGTGTTGTGAACCATCCATGTCCATATAGGGAACACCTTTGGTGCAATAAACAAATGTGTGTATAATTTATTGTAAAGTACATATATTTAAAGGTAATTATTTACATTCATTTAATTATAATTTTCATATATACACATTCAAAGAGAAAAAAAAAATTATGGGGGTGGGGAACAAGGTAATTATTAGTGCATAGAGGTCTAGAAACTCATCCTCGAAGCATTTTTAGAGTTGAGGTTTATTATTTTCAATCAATGGTACAATAATAAACCTAATATAAAGGTAACCAACCTAGATAGTGAAGTTAATAAAAATAAATCTTGCACATCAAGGAGATTGTAAATAGATAGTTGCATTAATTAGTGCATAGAGGTCTAGAAACTCATCCTAGAAGCATTTTTAGAGTTGAGGTTTAATATTTTCAATCAATGGTACAATAATAAACCCAATATAAAGGTAACCAACCTAGATAGTGAAGTTAATAAACAAAAATCTTGCACATCGAGGAGATTGTAAATAGATAGTTGCATTAATTGTTACAAAAGAGGTTTATATAGATTTTAACCCTCACAAAGCTCACAATCTATTTATATTATGAGTCAAATTAAGTGTACAAAGGATCCATTTTTAATCAATGACATAAATAGAATTTTATTTTATGAATCAAAATAAATATACAAAGGATCCATTTTTAATCAATAATCAATGACATAAATAGAATTTAATATCATATTAGGAATATTTGTCTATATCTACTATTACATCTATGAAAACCATACTCACTTCAAATTTAGTTTCCTAGATTGCATTTAGCCTAGAGCTACATATGATTGTAACTCTTAAATTTATTATTATAAATTTGTATTCATCTTATTACATTAGCATAGATTAAGCTTACAAAAATATAATTTTCCTTTACAATATTTTGAATTTTGTAAATATAAATATGTGTATATGAATATAAAATAATGTTTATTTCTTAACATACTAATGCCTCTTGAAATGTAGTAACTTTTTCAATATGAAAAGTTAGTCAATTTTTTTTAATATTCTTTTAAAATTTGAATAACAAAAAGAGTGCTAACAAATTACCAAAAGACACATAATTATAGTCTCATCAGCCAAATACTATATATTTGTATTTTTGGGAGTCATTCTATACAACGCTTTACCAAGAGAGCAATACTTCTTGATAGTATATTTTCTTTCTATAAGTAGTTTTTAAGAATTTCGTAAGTGCACAAATTTAGGAAATCTTAGATTATGTACACAAAATAAATAAAGATATTTTAATTTATTACCAATGATGATTATTTATCAAAACTTCATCAGTAATCCCACATTTAATTTGTCATCAAATGCCAACTTTGATACTAGGTCCTATGTCATGGGCCTTGATATTTAGGTTTCCCCTTTGGGGGCACATTTACATTTTAGGTGTACCTCAATGCCCATCATCCATGTCCTAATACAATGACCCAAAAAAGTGGTCATTTCAAGTGTTACCATTTTCCTTTTTTATCTAATCTTTTTTTTTAATTACCATGTACTAGGTTCTTATAAATAAACAAAAAATTAACCTTGTGATCCATATATAAGCTAGTAGCTTTTTCATTGTGAAACAAAAATTTGTTTTGATAGTGAAGCTCTACCAAATTGATCACTCAACTCTATAATTATGATTATCACCTATATAAACTTCTGAATAAGTGTAGTATCATAAACTGTATCCCTTTACAATTTCACATTCATGTTGGTGGTTGTGCCTAATGTACCTAATTTATATCTGATTGTGCTTCATTTTATGACCATTTTTGAAATATTGATACACTCCTACTCGCAACCTTTGTTCTGGCTCAAATGGATAGGACTAGGTTGTCTAGCATCTCTATCTTAGTGGACTAGAGTGTCCACAACTCCTATCTAGGTAGTTTGGCCCCAAATTTGAAATTACAATGGTCATTGTTAGGAAAATGTGTCTCAACCTTCCATTTAGATATGGTTACTATTTATAGTAAGTTTTTGTTTGAGCATGAATTTTCCCTAAACTTTCCTAAAAGCTTTGGATGAGCTAGATAAGCATGCTAATAAATTTTGTTACAAGATCATGTATATTTTTTAAGATATTAAAGTGTCTATTTTTTAAGTTGTCAAATAAATTTATGAATTTAATTCTGAAGGCTTTGAAGGCTTCAAAATGCCCTAGAAATGTTAATAATTAGCATAGAAATTACTAGGTGATAAAGCACATTGCAATATTTCTAGTGTTTGAAACACTTCATCAAATGAACAACCAATTTAAAATGTATGCCCTTCAGAAGCTGGATCTCCTAAAATAGGAATTATAAAAATATGTTGAACACATATATATAAGTTTAAAAATGGAGTTACATATGTTGATATATTTTTTGGCATATTATACGACATCTTTTATTGGAGATAAGATAGGTGCCTCAAGTTATAAGTGGTTTTTAAGCCCATGGTTTTGTAATATAATTTGGTGGCTTCGTGTATTGTATCTCTTATATAGTAGGTGCATGAGATGGAGAGTATGTGTAAGAGCCTTATAGCTATTCAATTACCGGTAGATCTCTAGTTGGTGATACTTGTGAGAGAATTTTGTTTTGTAAGTATGTTGTAATTTGTTATTATTTTTGAATAATATATTGGTTATCTTTTCGAATGTAGGGTATTTCTCATGAAAGGGTTTCCCCATGTAAATCATTGTGTTGTGGTATGCATGTTATTTATGTTAAGTTTTTTGTAACTATTGTAAAGATATGAGAGTGTTTACATGATTCTCCTCTCAAGGTTAGTATAGGAAGTTGTTTTTATGACTTAATCTCCTTACAAGTGGTATCAAAGTCTGATCGCCATTGGTTTCAGTTGTGGGTTGTTGGGTTTTTTTGAACTAATTCAAATTTGAGCGGGAACTTTTTTAGAAGATACTTTATGATCTTGTTTTGTAGGAATTTTTTGATGGAGATTTCATCAATGCGAAAAGAGGTGGGAGAAAATTGGAAATAATTTTGAAATGTGGAAGTTGAAGATGGACTATTTGTTTATAGATTGAGATATGTGAGATGTGTTGGTGAGAATTTTGTGAGACCTAAAGATCTAGATGAGAAGTTACTAAATATGTTTTTATGGACTATAAAGCCAAGGGTCTAATAATTAGCATAGAAATTACTAGGTGATAAAGCACATTGCAATATTTCTAGCATTTCAAACATTGCGTCAAATGAACAACCAATTCAAAATGCATGCCCTTCAGAAGTTGGATCTCCTAAAATAGGAATTGTAAAAACATGTTGAACTCATATAAGTTTTAAAACAGAGTTACACTTATTGATGTATTTTTTGGCATATTATAGGACATCTTTTATTGGAGATAAGATGGGTGCCTCAAGTTATAAGGGGTTTTTTAGCCCATGGTTTGTAATATAATTTGGTGGCTTCGTGTATTGTATATCTTATATAGTAGGTGCATGAGATGGAGAGCATGTGTAAGAGCCTTATAGCTATTCAATTACCTCTAGATCTCTAGTTGATGATACTTATGAGAGAATCTTGTTTTGCAAGTATTTGTATAATTTTTTATTATTTTTTAATAATATATTGGGCATCTTTTAGAATGTAGGGTATTTCTCATGAAAGGGTTTCCCCGTGTAAATCAATGTGTTGTGGTACGCATGTTATTTGTGTTAAGTTTTTGTAACTATTGTAAAGATCTGAGAACGTTTACATGATCCTCCTCTTAAGGTTAGTATAGGAAGTTATTTTGCTAACTTAATCTCCTTACAAGTGGTATCAGAGTCTCATCACCATTGGTTTCAGTTGTGGGTTGTTCCCAAGGGTTTTTTGAACTAATTCAAGTTTGAGTGGGAACATTTTTAGAAGATACTTTATTATCTTATTACGTAGGAATTATTAGATGGAGATTTCATCAATGAGAAAAGGGGTGGGGGAAAATTAGAAATAATTTTAAAATGTGTAAGTTGAAGATGGCGTATTTGTTAATAGATTGAGATTTGTGAGATGTGTTGGTGAGAATTTTGTAAGACTTAAAGATCTAGATGAGGCTACTAAATATATTTTTATGGACTATAAATCCAATGGTCTAATATAAGATTGATCCTTGAAAACTCTTTTAATTAATTTCCATTAAGAGTCGTCTACAAAGAATCTATGGAAGAATCTTGGTGAGATGTATCAAGCAAAATCTTTAGTAAATAAGATCTTCTTGAGGAAGAAACTATATTCCTTGAAAATGGAGGAGGGTGGATAAATTATAGACCATGTGGAAGCATTCAATATGTTTGTGTCTTAATTGGCATTAGTTTGTGTTAGGATAGATGAGGAGGAGAAATGTTAGATGTTTCTTTATTCTTTTCCTAAATTATGGGATTATCTTATTATGACCATTGATATTACTTCTATTATCTTGAAGACTGGAGATGTAGTGAGTTCTTTTATTTTTGAAGAGATGAGGAGGGAGGTATCCATCAATTATAAGGAAGCCAAGCTAGTTGTCCATGGAATACCTAAGGAAAAGGGTAAGAAGGATGAGAAGTGTATAAATCCAAATCTAGTGGGAGAGATCCAAATCTCCTAGAAAATATGAAATTATTTGCTAGAATTATGGTTAACCTAGACATATCCATAAGGACTACAAAGAGAAAAAAGAAGAAAAGAAATAAATTTGATTTAGATTCTAAGTCTTATAAGTAATAGAGTGATGCATTAATCATAGCTTTGGTCTCCCGTGCATGTAATGATGCATGGTTAAAGATTGGTTTTTTGAATATGAAGATTTTGATGGAGGTAAGGTGTACTTGGGTAATAATTCTCATTTAAATATTGTTTGGCATAGTGAAGTTAGAATCAGGTTTCCAAATGGTTATTAATAAATATTAATGGTATGTTCCATCTCCTTGGTGTAATACAAAAAAATTTATCTATGTAAAAATAAATATATTTGGGTATGAAAATAGTCTTTTCTAATGCATGATGCAAAAAAGTGGCAAGTGCTATAGTGATTTCTAGAGGTGTCAATTGGTGCATTGTATTAGTTGTATGCATACACTACTAAGTGTAATAGTACTCCTATAAGGACCAAATTTGTGGCTACTTTTTTAAGAAAATGTGAGGATCTCACCTTTAGAAAATGGCCATGGATTTTGGGTGCCTAAGGGTTTTTTTCTTCTAAATCAAAGTTATACACAAATAAGACTATGTTCTGGCACCAGAGAATAGCAGCATTAGACAAAAGGGTCTAAGGACCTTTAAAAATAAAAATCTTGTCTAAGGTTTGAATGATTGTAATCTTAATTTTGATTTATGTGAGCATGGAAAATTTATAAAATTGTATTTAGTTTTACTCGAGTTCTCACATATCTTGTGGTATATTATATCTTATTCATGTTGATGTGTTTGGTCCTATAGATGTTCCTTCCATTGTAAAATCTACATTTTAAGTTTTCATTTATTGGCTAGTCTAGCAAAAGGGCATGGGTGTATTTTATAAAGAGTAAAAATGATGTTTTTAGTTGATTTAAAGAATTTAAAGAAATGATTAAGTTTCCGATTAGAAGAAAAATAAAATATGAGACTGATAATGGTGGTGAATTTTTCTCTAATAATTTTAATAGATTCTATAAATATTGTGACATTCATAGGCATAACAACTATGTATTCTTTATAGAAGAATGGAATTCTCGAAAGGATGAATATTATATTGATGGTTAAGGCTAGGAGTATGCTGAGAGGTACCAGTCTAGAGAAAAGGTTTCAGAATGAAGTTGTCACCACTACCTATTGCTTGATTAACAAGTCTCCTACAATAGCTCTTTTTGATAAATAAATAAAAAACCTATGGAAGCATGGTTGGGTCACAAGCCTTCATTGAGAGATATTAGAGTTTTTGGTTATGAGTTATATGCATATGTGCCAAAGGAGAAGTGAAAATGTGTTGGAGAGAGAGGTTGTGAAATGTATCTTCATAGGATATAATTATGGTATGAAAGGATTGAAGCTTTCAGACCCTAATGCACAGAAGGTGATACATAGTAGAAATGGTAAATTAGGTTGGAGGCATGGTCAGGTCAGGTCATAGGACTTGTTTATCATCATCTCTTGTTGATAAAACACCTATGGAGGCATGGTCAGGTCATAAGACTTTATTAAGACCATATTAGAGTTTTTGGTCGCAAGGAATATACCTATGTGCCAAACGAGAAGCGAATAAAGTTGGAGAAAAACCTGGATGTGAAATGCATCTTCATTTGATACAATTATGGTGTGAAAGGTAGAAGTACTATTTTTAGAGAAACTAACCTTCCTTCAGTTACATTGTATCGAAACTAAAAAGGACCATATGATCAAACTAGCTTATATGCCTAAGAAAGTTGAATCTATATGAACTAAATATGGGCCTCTAATTTAGCTCCACACTTCAACATAGTCATTATTCACCAGTTGCGGCCAAGAATGAATATGAGATTATTCATCTTGACTATCTGAATGATTCAACCTATTGCCTTCTATCTAGGTAGGGTTTGAAATTTTGCTCTCAAAATTGAGAGTCCTGCAACCATAGACTAACACTAGAATGAAGGATTTGATTGAAAGCACAATGCAGATTTAATCTAGAATGAGTATGCAATTAATCTAGAAATGGTCAAATTAATCTAAGAACAATGAAAGAAAACTAGATTAAGAAATGAAATGCATGATTAAGCTAAATATGATATATTAATCTAAGAATGAAGATTATACTAAGAATTGAAAGCTTTAATGCAAAAGAAGTTATGGTGACAATACGGTAGCACTTCGTTGCTCAAAAAGTTGGGGGTCCTTTGAATGAGAAAAGATGGTTCTTTTATAGAATCCTAGGTTCAATCGACGGTCGAGATTGAATCAGATGAACGGTGGAGATTGAATGAGAGATCAGTTCAGAATAGAAAGTTTTCTGCAGAAAGGCAATCAGCTACCTGTTTTTGTCTTTTTTAAAGCTGTTAACTATTTTATTTCCTCTTTTTGATTTTCAATTAAATCAAAGTTTCCTTTTCTGAACTGAAGAGAAGATTTGGAGAGAATATTTAATTCAAATAAATACAATATTGCCTCATAAGTGGATTTTCTCAATTATTTGAATAATTAAATTCAATTTTTAAGAAGAGGATATTTATTTAAAATCAAATATTTATTTAATTCCTTTTTCATGTGTATTAGCTAAAGGGGTGAATTTAATTTAATTAAAGTGCTAGGACTTTATAATTAAATTAATCAATCATAGGGTTTATTTAGCCAATTATAGTCGATATTTAGGAATTAAATATGTTATGTGATTGATGCAAATTTAAGGTTTTCTGCATTTGACACTAAGTCAAGTAGAGTCAATCAGAAGATAGAATTTCCTAGTACAATAGGACTTTGATGATTCAGAATTGAGAGAATGAGACTAAATGCAACAAAATTGGTTAGGATAGCAAGAGGCCAATTTTGGGGTATTACAGGATCAAGGCCCCCTAGATAGACAAGAATTTGAGGAGGGCTCATCTAGCTCTGAATCTTTAGAAGAGGAGGAAGAAACTCCAACTCAGCTTGTTCAAAAGTCTACAAGGCACAAACAACCACCTTAAATGTATTCTAGTGATTATTATAGATTTATTTTTTCTTTGAATCCTAGTGTGGATGAACCTAGATCTATAGAAGAGGCATTAGGTATGAATGATGTAGAATCCTAGAAAATTACTATAGATGAAGAAATTGCATATTTAAAAAAAATACATGGGTTCTTGTACTATTGCCTGAAGGATGAAAACCTATTGGTTGTAAATGGGTATTCAAGAAAAATATTATTTTATATGGAAGCATTGAGAAGTATAAAGAAAGGTTGGTTGTGAAAGTTTACTCTCAAATTGAGGGTGTTAATTATGGTGAGATATTGTATCTTTTTTCAAAAATGACATCCATTATATTTTAGTTTTCTATTGCTATTTCTTATGGTTTAGAGGTTGAGCAAATGGATGTGAAAACTACTTTCCTTCATGGTGATTTAGATGAGGATATTTATATGAAAAATTGGAGGAGGATATTTATATGACAAACCTAGAAAACTTTGTGGTAAAGGTAAAAGTAACTTAGTTTCTAAATTGAATAAATATTTTTATGGCCTCAAGAAGATTCCTAGGATGTGCTACCATGAATTTGATACATATATGTTGATTTTGGGATTTGAGCATTCTAAATCATATCACTATGTTTATTATAAATATGATGGTGGTCATTTCTTGTACATTGCATTATATGTTGATGATATGTTATTTATTGATAAAGGGAAATGTATTATTGTACAACTAAATTCTTAGCTTGTTACTGAATTTGAAATGAAAAATCTTGGTTGAGTGAAATACATTCTTGGGTTGGAAATCAGAAAAGATAGAGTGAATAGAAATTTATGGATAAGGTAGACTAAGTATGTGAACTCAATTTTATAGAGGTTTAACATGCAAGATTCAAGACCACTATGTGTCCCTGTTATAGTTGGAAAAAGGTTGTCTATTTCAAATTATCCTACATCCCCATCAGAGATGGAAGACATGAGTAGAGTACCTTACTAGAGTGAAATTAGAAGTTTGATGTACGCTATAGTTTGTAATAAACTACACCTTTCCCAATCAATGAGATTTATTTCCCAATATATGTTAATCCTAGAAAAGTTCATTGGGATGTAGTTAAAAGAGTCTTCAAATATTTTAAGGTAGTCTTTCTCATATGTGTTATAATGGTAATATAATAGCAGATAAAAAATTCCTTTATGTTTGTGGTTATATAGATTCAAATAGAGCGTGTGATATCGATAGCAGAAGATTCAACAATGCACATGTCTTTACATTATTTGGTGGTGCAATTAGTTGGATGAGTAAGCAGTAGGCTTATTTGGTGGTGTCATTTGACTTAAGAGGTTCTGTTTAGATATTGGAATAAAACAACGAGCATTGACAATTTATTGTGATGATCACGGTGCCATCTTCCTAGATAGGGACCTAGCATTTCATGCAAGTACCAAGCACATTGATGTTCAGTATCATTTTGTCAGAGATATGGTTGAGGATGGCGGGGTGAATTTGGTTGAGGTAGAGACTTTGATGAATGTTATAGATTTATTAACTAAGACTATGAGCACAAAGAAGTTCAAATGGTGTTCAAATGCTATGGGACTCATAGAACCTAGTAATTAAATTATGGTGTAGATACTCCCTTTTCTCTTGCAACGTGTTTGATAAGTGTGAGATTATTAGGGAAATGTGTCTCAACCTTTCATTTAAATATGGTTTCTATTTATAAATAAGTTTTCATTTGAGCTTGAATTTTCCCTAAAATTTCCAAAAACTTTTGGATGGGATAGATAAGGATGCTAGTACATTTTTAGGTACAAGATCATGTCCAATTTTGAAGATATCAAAGATTCTTTCTTTGAAGTTTCCAAATAAATTTTATGAATTTAATTTTGAAGGCTTTGGAGGCTCCAAAATGACTTGGAAATGTATGTAACTAGTGTAATGAATTCCTAAATGATATAAAATGTTGTGATCTTTCCAATGCTTCCAATAATTTATCAATCGGATGCCCGATTTGAAAGTTGTGGCCTCCACATATTGGGTCTCCTAAAATATGAAATATAAATATGTGTTGAACACATAAATGAGATGTAAAAGGGAGTTACACATGCTAGGGTGATTTTTGACACATCATAGGGCATCTTTGATTGGAAATAATATGGGCAGTGTTGATCCCTATGAGGCTCACACCTAAATAAGGGCAATTAGGAAGTTTTACTAGAGTGGGACATATTGTGCTCTATAAAACAACCTCCATGATTTTAGAATTCAAATCTTAATATGGGTTTGGATGAAAGGAAAGAGGGAAACCTTTCACAAGAAAAATAAGCTAATGGGAGGCAATTTTCCATAACAAATCTTTTTCATGACATAGTTAGGAATATGCAGGATGACATTCATAGAAATATAAGCCTTCTTGATCATAAATTCAAATCTTCATGTGATAGACATGATGCACCACTGACCCTTCATTATTGGTTAAGATAACAAGACATATAAATTCTCCATGACATAGAATGTAATATTAAGATATTAGCCTTGGGAAGTATCTACGAGGGTCTGAATAAAGACTCAAGCCCCTGTAGGGATTCATTATTCCTTAAACCCAAAAACACAATATAAGAAAACTATATATGACTAACACCCATGTAAGAAGCACTAAGAATGGGCTCTTGCTTCCAAACATAAATATTTCATATAAGGATTAAGTGAAAGAAGAATAACCCCCAAAACAAGTCTTACTAAGGAGCGGGCTACAAATGGTAAAATTCATCATCTACTCTAGATGCATTGTGAGGGGGGAAAAACATTCAGGATCACAAATATACTAGACTAAACATAAAACAATTGCACCAACATAGGAAAACTAGATCAAACGTAAAGGAATTCAGCACATGATATTTTAAATAACAAAAAATGAAAGGCTACAAGGGTATTATCCTTTTATTTCATTAAGATCAAACATGTCAAGGCTAGACAATAAGCTCCAAAATAATAACACTACAACATACATCTTTGGTCAAAAAGACATGGATCCCCTTTGAACAGAAACTAAATTTTCTATTAATTTACAAGTATTTCCTAAAAAATCTTCTTAGTCTTCTTCTAATTGGGAAAATCAAGAGGAATCAAACTAGAACTAGATCAGAACTTCCTTAATAATACATACCTCTACGATTTTATAAGTGTATCCTAATTTTTGTTATCAAGTCAATCAGGTTGAGTTGGTCATGTGTTTTCAATTAGTATCTAAGGTTTACAATTCGGTTTCATTATTAAATATTGTACTAAAAATAAAATATTGCTAAAAGAAATATTACATCATGATATGCAAGTGTAACATCAGAATATTACACATGTTTTCATTTAAAGTTCTTTTATTTATCAAAAGAAATTACAAAGCCCACATAAGTCGTGGGGATAAGTCTAAAGATAGATGCATTTACAAAGTAAATATGTATGAAAGATTAAGTGAAGAAAAGGAAGAGAGACTCGTCATTGCCTAGAATGATGAATCCTACATCTGTTAGAAACACCTTGCCTTTATCTTTAGCTTCAGCTTTAGTTGCCTTAACATGATCACATCACCTATAGGGAGAGAGAGAAAATGTTTTCTTAGAGCTTGAGGTCATAATTCCATGTCAACATGTTATCAATGCATGCATAACTTACTCACATAAGCGCATCAAATTAGATTGAAGGAACTAGAAAGGAAACATATCATCACTTCATCTTTTTATCTAACGAGTTTATTTCATATGTAGGTATAGGTATCATAATCAGAATTTAACATCTTAAGTTGATATTAATCACATTTTAACAGGTGGGTTAAAATGGGCTCCCACAAGGTTTGAGCCCAGCATGCTACGATTGGGAATTTGTTGATCATAAAAGGGTGAATTTTCTCCATTATTCATGCTACCTCATCTAGAAAAGATGGGTTATTCATAATAGAAAATCATTCTAGTTTATTGTTACATATTACACATATTTTCTTGAATGGTTTTACTGAGCATGGATGATGCAATCATCCAGTTATGGTTAACAAAGTTTTAAACTTGGAAATGTAACCTATACATGACTACAAGATATCAAGTGCAACTCCAAGTTCTTGTCAAATTTGTGCCAGGTAACATGTCTAACTACATTCAAGAAATATCAAAAGAGTACATCCATGAATAACTAGAACTAAAGTGAAAATACATGTAGAATGATATCATATCATGCAAGTAATAGTGGAATTCACTGATAAATTCAATCTGAGAGAAGGAGGTTTCAACGAGCACTATGATCATCTATAGGTACCTATTACTAATGCAAGGACAAGATAGTACATATTTAGGAAATTGAAATACAATTATAATTGCTAATTCACTTTGCATTCTAGAAAAATACTAATGAGAATAGCCAGGTATATCAGCTACAAAAACATATGATCTTACAATGTTAAGGAAAGGACATCATAATGTAGATCAAAAGATAACATACTTCAAGAAAAATGAAAGTAATAAAAAGGCAAGATCAGGTCATGCAAGTACTATGTTTCATGTCTTTTATCTCACAGATTAAGGTGTAGTCTATGTGCTAAAATGTTGACACACTTCTATGAGTCATTATATCCAAGATTGCTCAAGAATGAGGTCTCAAATAGCAACTCATAGCTCTTTATTTATGGAGTGCAAGAGTTTATAATGGAGGCCCTCAAATTAGACCTAGTTTTTGCCCATGCAAGTGCACCATAAAATGAGACATTAAAAGAGGAAAAGAAAGAATGCTAGTCTCCATGATCATCAAGTATGCATGCAAATAAAAATGGAAGCTATTCTATATGATAACAATACATGAAAGCAAACTAATCTATGAAAGGAAATGCTTATGCAAGATTATTCTATGAAATGAAATATGAGTCTAATCTAATATGCAAGTGCAATATTAATCTAAATGGATTTCCATGGAGGCATGAAAGAAGAAAACAAGAAAAGAGAAGTTGCAATGTTCAAGCTCAAGTGCTCAAATTCTCCTCCAAAATCACTCTCCAAACTTACATAACAATAACATAAATATTGATCTCTAAAATCTCCATACCTAAATGAGAAGAAGATGGCTCCTTAGAAAGGATTTTAGAAATGAATGGATGGTCAAGATTAAGAGGAAAAAAGAAATGAGCAATGGTGGAGATTAAATCTTGGTTGATCCATGTGCTCAAGATTCTCAAGAGGCAAAATCAATAGACATGATTAAGAGGCTAAAAGATGTGTGGAAGAGATTAAGAGGCAAAAAGAGATTACACTCATCTTGTAGGAAAGTGTGCATTCAATGTGTAGACAAAAAGTCTTTTTCTTTTTATTTTTATTTTATGATTTATTTATTATTTTTAGCAAAGTGGTTTCCATTATTTAATTTTAAAAAAAATTTACTTATTTAAAAGATATTTGTTCTTTTAATTAAATGTGGCTTAAGATAAAGTGATTTTATTATTTAATTAAAAGATTTTTTTATTTAATTAAAAGGGAGCATGTTCTCTTAATTAAATAAAACTTAGGATAAAATGATCAAACCTTAGGAAATATTGAAATAATTAAATTAATTACGATTTGATCAAGGAAATTGTTTTAAATTGAAAATATTGCAAAGCATTGATTCAGAAAATTGATAAATTGATGAATGGGGGTCCAAATTCTAGGCGACTATTTTAGGGTGCATACATTTGCCCCTCTTTGACTAATGTGTGATCTTCATGGGAACACATGTAGTCAAAGAATGAAGTTGAAGTGTGAGATCGATTTGGGATCACAAAACAACTCAGACATGTGATCGACGGATGGGAACACATCAAGACAAAGATAAGCTAATTGAAAAATACAAGGCCAATACCCCTGTAAATAGGTAATTGTCAAGTCTCAAGCAAGGTTTCCCCAAGTGAAGCAATTAATAGGATTAATAAAGCTGAATCAAGGATTGAAGTTTGATAGGTACTACCCCCTCATGATCGAAATCAAAAGGAGATAGAGGAGAAATAGTAAATTGAAAAATTTGATCGAATCGAACTAAAGATAAGGTTCTTAATGTAAGATGAAAGATATAAGGATCACAGAACCAAGGTAGATCATCAAGAAATATTATGCCCCAAGGTTGAATTAGAAGAAAAGAAGTGGGGTGAAAGTGAATGGAAGATAGAAGTTTGGAAGAGGTGAAAAGAAATGGAGAGAAGAAAGAGAATGTGCCTCAAGAAAGAGAATGCCCTATAATCTATCAACTATTTAAGATAGGAAATTTCTATTGAGATCACGAAAGAATATAAGAAAATGAGGATCAAAACGTGATCACAGTTGTTTAAAAGTCCAAAAGAAAGATGAAGGAAAACCCTGTCAAACTCTTAATGCAGCCTAAAAATGCAAATTAACATGAAGTCTAACAATGCAAGCTACATGAAAATGCAAAGGTGTACTTGCAATAGAGCGACTGTAACATAGGATCTTGTGTTCATCATTCATTAGAGAACGTTAAGGAACTTATTTTCATCATTGGGCCATTATTAACGGACATCGAAAAATCACACAATCATCACTAGTCGCAAGTGCAACTATAAAGATATAAATGTAATTTATATTAGATTGGAATGTGAAAAGATTCTAACATAAGCATCAAAGACATAAAGGTCAATATGACTTTGATGTTAGCTTACCCAATTTAATATAGCAAAACCATTCTCGCATCAAGGCACAGATGTCGAGATGACCATAAGAACGGTTGTGCAAAAATAGTCAAGGATGATGCCTAAAATCTCCTACGTGTTTCAAGGGGACAATAAGAGACACTCTAGAGCTTCAAGACCACACCCACAAGCAGAAAGAAAATGAAAACATGCCCCATGCCCCAATTCCTCTAGTTATGCATTCCAGAGAGACTTATTAGACAAGGACACTCAACGAAAATCAATAACAGTCAGCACACAAAGAAAAGATCATGACATAGCTCAAGCATTAAGTGTTGTGTTAAAAAATTTAAGTCTGTTAAGTGATACTGAGTTCCGAGGATAAGGATCAAATGCTTGTCAGCAGGTAAGATCACATGACAAAACTAGGTAAGACCAAACCGATAAGTGTTGAAAAACACTTAGTGTCAGGGGTTGTGTTGAAAACAACAGTTGGGGTGGTGTTTAAAAACACTATTTACGAGGTGTCCTAAAGACTAACGCATCTGAGAGACCAAAGCTAACACAATTATGCCCCCTAGACAAAAACAAAGACCAATTCCAAACCAAGGCAACAAGGACAAGGCATTATGGAGAAAGGCTAAGTGTCGAGGTCGCATGCTAAGAAACAGGGGTGCAAAAGCTTCAAGTAGCGCTCGTTTCCAAGTTTTCACCACTTGGGTTTTATTGTAATTTTTTTTTCAGGACTTTTTATAATTTTTTTGTATTTTTGCTACCAAGGCGCCTATTTCCAAGTTTTCACCAAGGCACTTTTTCAATTTTTTTTAAATTTTTTATTTTTTTTATTTTTTTGGTATTTTTGGAATATATAATTTTTTTTAGATACATCAAAGCGCATATTGCTAAGTTTTCACTAAGATGATCATTTTTCAGGACATTTTCAAATTTTTAGAATTTTTGACAATATATCAGTTTTTTGGATTTTTTCAGGATCAATAAGTATGTACAAAGGATGCCCCTAGACAGAATGGGCATCAAACTCCAAAGCAAGATCACATCATGTAGTCCCAATGTCTAGCAAGGTGGAGAACAAGAGGAATTAGAAAGCACTGGTGGAAGAGATGGAAAATAAGAGAATGAAGGAGAATGAAGGGAAGAAATCCTCAAGGGAAAACTCCTCAAGAGTACCCAAGCTAGGGAAAAATTGTCATGTAAAGCACATTTGGACAAGCAATGAAAGGCCAACATAGGATAAGTCACAAAGGTGTAATGCAAAAGAAGGAAAGGATGTAGTCCAAAGGAGTAGACATGTCAAGAGGCTTCATAGCATCGTGTTTTACTCTTTTTTATTAGATCAAGACCAAAGGGGAAAAAGATAGCGAAAGGCTAGAATGAATGGAGGAAAATAAATATGAAGGTCAACATTGTCAAGATCAAAAAGAGAAGACGAAATAGATGAAATATGTAGAAGAACTACGCATGATGCCTGATTGTCAGGTTTTCATCACAGTACTTATCCAAGGCACCACAAGGGAGTGGTTTATACCATAGGATGAATTTATTTCTCTTTACTTTTGCTACCAAGGCACCTGTTTCTAGGTTTCCACCAAGGCACATTTTTAATTTTTTCATTTTTTTTTAATTTTTATTTTTAATTTTTCTATTTTTTTAATTTATTTGTTTTTGGAAGAAGGCAAGCTTTTTAGATAATGCTCCTTGAAAGGATAAATCATGATATGTCAAGGATTAAAAATGATATGCTCAAAGATGCTGATAGGGAAAGAAAGATGGAAGAGAAAAATGGAGGATAAGGTTTTATGTAAAGCGAGTGAGGTTGGAAGATAGGAGGAATAGGCAAATGAGGAAAAAGGATAGAAGGTAGAAGGATAATGAATGGAAGGATTGTGAAAGGGTAGATGGAAAAGAAGGCAAGATCAACATCAACACACATCTTGAAGGGTGGCGAGAGGATGGAGAAAACGTGAATGAAGGAATACATGAAGGAATATGGTGAATGGATAGCAGAGGTTGTGGTTTAGGCGCATGGAATGGAAGAATGTTTTTGGAAGAAGATGAAGTGGAAGCCTTTGGAAGCTTGAATGTCAACTTCACTTGTTGTTCAACATCAGACGCTTTCAAGAGAGACTTTGGAATCCATATAGTCGTAGGCTTTTCATTTCTTTTTGATGATTTAGAGAGAATATCTTCAATGATAGATTTTGGAACCCATACTTGTCTTGTATTTTTCTTCTTAGCTATCTTTTTTGACTTTATGCCTCCATGTCGATTAGAGGAGACATGATGATCTTCTTTTTTTGAAGGATTCTTGTATTGCTTCTTTCTCTTGTTTTGAACATTCAAGTTACTTCCAAAAGACTTCGAACTTGTGGAAGAAGAAGGGGGATATGACTAGTTTAGATGGGTGAGTAGATGAAAAGGATTTAAGGGTATGTATCTATGTTGATCTTGAGGAAAGATAGGAGATGGAGGGACATAAGGACCCAAGATGGATGATGAATTAGGAGAGTTAGGAAGGAAAAATGAAGGGACATAAGGGCCCAAGATGGAAGGAAGACATGAATCCCTTAGTATTGGTGGAGGAGGTCCAAGGATGGACGTGGAAGAGACAAAAGGATAATCAATAAGTTCATCAACATCTATATGACAACCAAGGACATCAGCATCTTTCGAGTGAGCATTAGGATTTTCAATAGGATCATGAACATCTTGAATAGGAGCAACTTCTTTGATAGGATTGTTCGGAGCTTGAAAAGACTTAAGAAGAGTAGAAAGTGGAAGCGAACATGGAGTGGTAGAACAAGAAGATGGAAGACTTTGATCTTGACAAGGAGCTTTGGATATCATAAGCATATAATTTTTCTCTTGACTTTCAATAGGCTTAACATTGGAAGGAACAACACTATTTTTAATAACCTTAATGGAATTATCATCTTTGGAAAGCGCAAGTGTAGTAAGGTTATTTTGATTGTCAATAAGCTCAACGGTGTAAGTAGTAGCTTGAGCTTGCTTATGAGAAGACTTAAGACATGGTGGAATGAATGAAAAAGGGCGTGCAAGATCAAAAGAACCATGAAACAGATAAGAGACATCATGAAAAGGATTGGATGACATGGAGGGTTCTTGATCTTGATCTTTCTTTATGTTTTTTTCTTTATCATTTTTAGATTCATTTTGACGTGGAGCCACTTCTAAGGACAAGGAAACATCTTGGAATTGTATGGAAGACTTTGGAAGAGATGGTGAAGGACTAGCTAAAGTAGGCATTATAGCGTATAAAGGCTTAGGTTCTTTAGGTTTAGCATTATTGAAAGTATTTGCAGCCAAGTGAAGGTTAGCTTGATTTTCTTTAAGAGGTAGCCCATGAGGACAACTATAGGGAACCACGTGAAAAGTATTAGGACCTTTGTTGGATGAAGGATTTGTGAAAGATTTGAAAGACTTGGAAGCTTTAGGAAATGTATGGGTATTGGAGTAAGTAGGGGATGGAAGGGAACCATCACAAGACAAAGGTTCATCATTAACATAATCTTGCTCAAGAGTGTAATCTTTATTTTCAACATGAGAGTTCTTAGAGGAGAGATTCTTATAGTATTTACATTTATAATCAGCGTGGAAAGCTTTCTCTTCTTCAATAGAAGTAGATGTATCATCTAGGTACTGTTCACAGGAATCATCAAAGTCTCTTTCAAAATCAGAATCATATGGGTCACCATCATGATCTATCCAATGTGATGACCCATTTCTAGTAAGCACGAGCACACAACTAGGAGAACTCTTAGGAATAGAGGTGTCATAGGTATCACTACATTGTCCATAATTATAGTCATCAAAGATGGGTGTGTCACTCTTCATGGAAGAGGTATCACAAGGATTGTCACATTTCTCATTATGGTATGTCTTGAGAAGAGAAATAAGACTCTTGGGAGAAGTAGAAGAGGAACGAGATTGTGAAGAAGAGGAAAGTGAAGACCTAGTGGAGGAAGAAGACTTGGATAATGAGGAATGTGAATAATGTCTAGAAGAGTCATGGTAAGACTTGGAAGATGAGGAAGGATGAGAAGACTTAGAAGATGAAAAATGTTTGGAAGAAGGAGGTCGTGAAAGGATCATGTGTATGATCCTAGCAAAGGCATCTGATTCAATCAATTTTTCTTTTATTTTTGTCATAAATTTATTACCCATGTGATTTTTGGAGGAATAATACTCTTTGAATTAAGGAATGAGTTCGAGATCATCTATTTTCAAGAGAGGTTCCATAACAAGATAGTTAAAATTCATGGTTCTGGAAGAGGAGGAATCAAGCATGGAAGTGACAGAAGAGATTAATAGAAGAAGGTAGACTAGATAATAAGAGGAAAAGAATCAAGAAGACGTGAAGAGTTTAGGAAGAAGAGGAAGAAGTGTGAAGGAAGAAGAGAAAGGATGGAAATGGGAGACTAGGAAGACATGGGAGATGTGGAAGAAAGAAGACCAAGAGTCATTTTGTGCAACTTGATACCATTTAAGTTCATTTGGATGTTGAGCAACATGTCATAGCAATTTTGGGGAGATCTTTGAAGCTTTTATCACTCGAGAACTCAGAGTTGTTTGTTTAATGTGACCAACTAGATGCATTAATACATTTTTATCACTAATCAGGCACGTAAGACAACAATCAGGGAGTTCAAGAAAATAATTATCTTCAAACAATGAGCAAGGGACAAATAAACCTTTCACATGAACAAGAATAGTGACGTAGTATTCTACTCCCTAAAGATGCTATTTATATATGTTCTCAAAATGTTTTTCAGTCACACACATAGTCCTAGAAAGAAAAATTTGGTTGCACTATGGTTCGTAGTAATGGTCAACTCTGCAAATTTTGCAATCTCAAGAGGGCGAACTCCAATCCAAGCGCACCAGGGTTTTTACACATTCTGAGAATTTAATCAATCAGAGATGCTGAAGAGATCTGATAACCCAACAAGAAACTACACCTGTGGAGATTTCTTCCACAAGGATATTTATATAGCAGTTGTTGCTACCACGGTGAAAATGGCTATTACCGCTTGAGGTTCTATCCATGTGGTTGACCCAATAAAGGGAGTGTCCACTACGGTTAACCCTCTCTAACAAGGTGACTCACAAAAAATACCACATGGGGACTTGGTTTAGATTCAAGGATCTGAGTTTCTGATACTACCCAAAAAGGGAGTAGAGCATAATCTTCTAGCCTCTTCACTTCACCCAAACATAGAAAATAGATTCTTTGACACGTTAAAATTGAAATCACCTCACCAAGGTTTGTATGTCAATAACAATGTCTACCGATCTCTCTAAACAGGTCCAAGAGAGAACGTACCAATCAAAATTGAGGACTAAACCAAGTAAGACCGTGAGATAATAATGACTTCCTTCCTTACTTATAAGGGGTTCTATCGTCAAGAAGAGCTTCGCATGTAAGACAAGTGAATGAAGCCCACTCTCTCAAGAATGCCACAAATAGTGTTCATCGGACCTAATTACTATGTGAGACATATATGCAAGAAAGCAAATCTAGATTCATTGTCTCCTTTATAGAAAAATTGAAGTGTGATCTATGAAAGCAAGAAATCACTCAAGTAAGACACATGAGAGGTTCATTTTAATTTCCAAAATCTAAATTTTATAGAAATGCAACAAAATACCTCGAGTCCAAAGCAACGCACTTAGTAGATTTTACCTCATTTTTATTTTTGTTGAGCTTTTCTGTGCAAGCAAGCCACAAACTCTCCAACAAGCAAACAAGCAAATAAGATAGACAATGTATATACAACTCATGCAAACCCTAGGGTTAGATCTGAAAATCAATTGTTATGAGCAATAATAGCCAGCAAATAATCCAAATGACAACTCATATCATGCATTGAACCATGAAAAATAAGTGCATACTCATCACAAAATTTTATTTTTTTTGCATTTAACCTAGTCAACAAGATCTAATTTTTTTGATATGATTTTGGCCACAAAAATAGAAATGCAAAACAAAGACCCCTACTAAAAAATAGAAAGCTTTCCAAAAATGTAAAAATTTCATAAAAATCTCTTCATTTGTGCCCTAGAGACTCATTTTACCAAAACAAACCAATTTTTGTAAATCAACTATTTGAGCTATGATATTGCATCAAAATTTAAAACACAAAAAATGAACCCCCTGTAGAATTTAAAGAGCTTTCTAAAAATGTAAATTTTTTTGAAAAATATGCTAATTTGCGCTGAAAATTAATTTTTTATTAAAAATTATAAAAAATTCACAATAGCTCAAAAAATTTTGAATTTTTTACTGAATCTTTTTTGATATGTCATCAACTTGCAAAAAACATTTCAGACCAAAACTCCAAGCCGTTTGGGAGATATGATCAAATCTTTGAAACTCTAGGGTTTTAGTCTCCAAGCAAATCTACATAAGGGGGTTAGCTCCAAAAATAACCAAAATAAGCATATAAAGGTGGGTTGCCCCATGGTGGGCACCAAAAATGGGTGCTAAAATGTTGACACAGTTCTATGAGTCATTATATCCAAGATTGGTCAAGAATGAGGTCTCAAATGGGGACTCATAGCTCTCTATTCATAGAGTGCAATGGTTTATAATGGAGGCCCTCATATTAGACCTAGTTTGTGACCATGCAAGTATACCATAAAATGAGACATTCAAAGAGGAAAAGAAAGAATGCTAGTCTACATGATCATCAAGTATGCATGCAAATGAAAATGGAAGCTAATCTATATGATAACAATGCATGAAAGAAAACTAATCTATGAAAGGAAATGCTTATACAAGATTATTCTATGAAATGAAATATGAGTCTAATATAATATGCAAGTGCAATATTAATCTAAATGGATTGTCATGGAGGCATGAGAGAAGAAGACAAGAAAAGAGAAGTTGCAATGTTCAAGCTCAAGTGCTCAAATTCTCCTCCAAAATCGCTCTCTAAATCTGCATAACAATAACATAAATATTGATCTCTAAAATCTCCATGCCTAAATGAGAAGGAGAGGGCTCCTTATAAAGGATTTCAGAAATGAATGGACGGTCAAGATTAAGAGGCAAAAATAAATGAGCAATGGTGAAGATTAAATCTTGGTTGATCCATGTGCTCAAGATTCTCAAGAGGCAAAATCAATGGACATGGTTCAGAAGCTAAAAGATGTGTGGAAGAGATGAAGAGGCAAAAGGAGATTTCACTCATCTTGCAAAAAAGTGTGCATTTAATGTGTAGACAAAAAGTCTTTTTTTTTTTTATTATTATTATTTATTTATTATTTTTAGCAAAGTGGTTTCCATTATTTAATTTAAAAGATTTTTTATTTATTTAAAAGAGATTTGTTATTTTAAAATGTGGCTTAGGATAAAGTGATTTTATTTTTTAATTAAAAGATTTTTTTATTTAATTAAAAAAGAGCATGTTCTCTTAATTAAATAAAACTTAGGATAAAATGATCAAACCTTAGAAAATATTGAAATAATTAAATTAATTACGATTTGATCAAGGAAATTATTTTAAATTAAAAATATTGCAAAGCATTGATTCATAAAATTGATAAATTGATGAATGGGGGCCCAAAGTCTAGGCGACCATTTTAGGGTGCATACACAGTCCATGTTTATAACAAGTAATGCATCAAGAATAGTAGGATTGTCCAAGTACAAATAGTGGTACAACTTTAAAACATAGCATGCTACAAGAGAGAAAAATTATGATATTCTCAAGATGTAGGAAAAATATTACATTATAAGGGATGCATAATTATGATAGTATGTCAGTATAGTGACATTCAATGCCAAGTGATAATAAAGGGATACCACAGGAACACAAATGCCCAAATCTAAGAATCAATAAGAATTAAAGAAAATATTAATGCCATAAAGAAGTGATATTTTTATGGTGAGCTCATATTAGTATAAACATAGTAAAGGTCAATAATAGCACCTTCAAATGCTATTCATTTCACATAATAGATTAAAGGACATGTGCATTGAAATATACAAGATGAGCATAAAGAATGCAGAAAGATAATAAGAGTACAAGAAGATTCATAAAGCAGTTGATATTACATATCATACGCGTTTGTAGTTAACATATATAGAAAATCAAATAACCTTCAACACAAGAGGACATCTAAACTACAAGGAACCCATTATCATGTGAGTGACAACATTTGATGATTATCATTAAGTAAAGCATTAGTAAAATAAGAATTAGATCATACCCTTTGACATGAGTATCCATTGTTCAGATAAGTACAAAATATTTAGGGAAATAAAGTGCAATGCTTTAAAATATTAATAAGAAGAAAGAGTATATGTCTAAAACAAAAACATGACAGATCTATTCAAATAAGTGACAGAATAGAAATTTAGGTTTTCTTTCATATATTGCATCAAATGATAAGAAAAAATATACAAACTAGTAGTATCATATCTTCCAGCAACTAAATGAAAGGAATCGGATATAGTGTTATAAACCGTAAAAGCTAATGATAGTCAATAGAGAGTCTTTGATCACAAGAATCAATAGACAGAGTGAATGGCCAATGCCAATGACCAAATATTTCATGCTAAGACAAAAAAACAAAAATTATTTTTCAATGTTATTCATCAAGAGTTAAAGCTACATATAGGTAATACAAAAGAGCACCAGGGTATTGACTTGCATCAAGAGCAGCAGGGTATTGACTCGCACCAAACTAGCAGTCAATAAATTATTAAAATCATAAAAGAAACCCCATCAAATAGAAAATCCAAAATATTTCCATGGTATGAAAATGGCTACAACTAGAAATATAAATATCAGAAGGGCATGAAGATAGCAGTGATTTTTATGAAGGAAAGAGTGGTATTTAATACTGTAATCACCTAAAAATGGACAAGATCAATTAAATGAGAAACCAAGGCAAAAATCAATACAATTAAATCAAATCAAGCTAGAATCAAAGCTAAATTGCAATCAAGCTATAATTTAAATTTAATAAAAAATTAAAAGCCATAAAATCAATTAAAATCAAATAAATCATGATAAATCAATTAATTATGCAATTAATCTAATTAATTACATAGTTCATTTAAATCAAATTAACCCATTCAAGGGGTACACATGGCTAAAGATATTAATTAAATCCTATTTTCCCTCAACCACCAAATGGGAGGAAAATTCATCAACCAATAGGATTTGAAAACCAAGCTCACATGGATCAAGCTCACATCGAATCTCCACCACCCATAGGGAGAAAGCATCTTGTCCACTCATTTTGTCCTCTTGTCGCAAGCTTTGAGGACAAAATATTTAAATGGTCTCTAAAGGTGGAACCATGGACTCAACCCTCATCAAACCATGATCAAATCAACTACACCCCCTACCCTTGCCAAAATCTATAAAAGCAAGGCATAATTGAAGTAATAATCATCCACAATTTTTGAGAAGCATCAAACCTCTTGCAATTTTAAGCTAGAAAGGCAATTTTAGAGCTAAATAGTTGTATTTTCAATTGGAATTAATCTTTTAGCTTGTTTATCATTTCTTTCTCATATTAGGACTGTCACTAGTGAGAGCTTGTTGAGAGCTCATCATTAGAATCCCTAATTAGAGAGCTATAGAGTGCTCAATCGTCTTTAATTTTGCTTAATTGAATTGCATTTGTGGTAATTTAATTATTATTTTGAATTATTGATGATACTAACCCTATGAAGGTACTAATCCTAGTACACAAAATGGCGCCCACCATGGGGTTTTAGGCCTCATTAATTTTTAAATTTGGAGGAGTAATTTTTTTCTTGCAAATCCTTTTATTGTTCTTTGTTTTGTAGGTTTTTCAGCGCTTTTGCAGGTTTCTCCGGCATGTACAACACTTTCTCCAGAGCGTACAAGGTCTGAAATAGCGCATCCACAGCAAAGTTGTGCACCTTTGCATAGAGTTTCGGTGCTTTCAATCTTTCTACTTTTTTGTATTACTTCTTTCAACACGTGTGCCCTGACTCTACAGCACTTTCAATCTATTCTCCAGCGCATTCAAGGATTTCTCTATACGCCTTTGCTTAATTAAACACCACATTTAATTTATGTTCCTTCTTGTTTAATATTTTTCTGCAGCACATTTAATAGTTTAAATAGTGCTTTCAATCATTTTAACAGCGCATTTAATAGATTCTGATGTGCATTCAATTAAACTGCAAATTTTCAGAATCTAACATTCAGAAAATGATTTTTATAGGTTTGCAGGATGACTGCTCATAAAAGAGTCAAAAAGTCAGAGACTAGAAATAATTGTGAAGGAAAATCATTGGCCAAAAGGATCAAGGAGGAGAACATAGTAAATATCAAGCTAGTTTTGGAGGATTCACAACAAGAAACAAAGGTATATGAATATTATTTAAAACTTGTAGAAGCCTATAAATCTAAATTTGCTTCATTAAATTGGATTTATTTACCTTAATTAATTTATCTCAAATTTGATAAATAAGGTTAGATTTCCAAATTTGTTCTTGTTTTCCTTCATTGTGCTTATTGGTGTTGACTAATTTGTTGGAGGAAAAGTGAAAAGGAAGGAATGATCACCACTAGGTAAGCATAAATGATGGAAAAATCATCAAAAATGTCCCTAGCCTTTGCTAGCTTTGATTAAAGGTAAGCCTAAACTTGGTCAATTTTTCTTTAAATTGTGGCCTTGTGTTTTTTTCTCAAATCTGTAATTAAATAGCATAAAGGATAAAATCAAGCACTTAATCAAACAACCCCTTGTGTGTGGAAAAGAGTAGAAATACTCGATTCCCATTAGTTAGTGGGTTTTGGAAATTGAACCTTAGTAAAAGTGTTTGGGAATCAAGAAATAGATAGGGATATGCTCTTCACCTTTTGGTGAATCAAACTCCCACAACCTATCTCTTAATTCCATTTTTATTGCTTTCAATATGAACATGCTAGATCTTTAGTGGGCTCGCCTCTCGAGATTTGCCTTAACGAGCCCGATGAGAGGGACAGCCCAAAGTGGGATACAATTGCCTTTGCCATAATAATCCAACCCACTATAAAATAAAATGCATGTGTCCTTAATGGGGTGTGTGACAAAAGGGTGTTAAGATTTCAAACTTCCTCGAGTAGTCCTTCGAGATTGCGCAAAACTCCGACATACCGGTGGTGGGAAGCCTCCTAAGTTTTGGAGGATAAAAACTTGATATCCATTTTGAACAGAATCTTGATTAAATACCTTGTTAAAATAGCAAAGCCTACCTTGTAGAGCCATGTTTATGAACCAACTTGTGAACTAGGTAGATTGCTTGAAGTGCTTTTTGGTGAAAAACTCATGATAACATCCTTACAAATTCAAACACCTTTTGTGTAGAAGGGTTTAAAAGAACAAATGTATTTGTGATTGCTTTGTTTGGAAAATACATACAACAAGTAAGAGATGTCCATTTGAAAATTCAACTTATATTTTTAATCTCTTCATAAAAGAAAATAATTACCAAGTTTGGGGGAAACAATTCAAAATTAAACCTTGTTGAATGTTGGTTTTTACACGCTCTCATATACTCAAACTATCTTTACAAGAAGACGGAACTTGCATTGCAAAAGAGGTCCCCAAATTTGAATCTCAAAGCTCTTTCATAAATCACAACCAAGGGGATAGTCTCCCAAATCTTTTTGAAAAGAGAACTGATCCAATGGATAGAAACTCTACATTTCATGATTATCTCCATGGAGGAAACAATGATAATATTAATAATGCCAATCAAGGGCCTAAAGAAACACTTGAAGATAAAGCTAATAGGGTGGCTCAAGACATTTAATTTCTTGAAGTCATGGACAAACTAATAGAAAAAGATAGGGAAAAATATTTCCTAAACTTAGCCCAAGCAGGGGTGAAACTTCCACATGATTATGATGTTGATCAACTTAAGAAAGACAAGGAAGATGATAATCTGATGGGTGCGGTGAGTAAAAAATTGAAAATGTTCCAAGCACAAATCGACCTAATGAAGAAGGTAGTTGAACCTAAGCCATTTTCTATCGAGGCCTTGTGCCCATTTCCTTTTGACAAAAGCTTGGTTATGACACCTTTTCCGATAAAAGTGGTCTTTCCTAAGTATGATAAATACACAGGTAAATCAGAACCACAAGATCACCTTAGAGAATTTTGCACTCTAAGTATCGAATTTATGCATGATACAACTTATCTAATGAGACTTTTTCCAAGAAGTGCAGGAGGTCAAGCCATGGAATGGTTCTCAAAGCTTCCACAAGGGATAAAGACATTTGAGGAATTAGCCTCCAAATTCGTAACCCATTATTCTTACAACATTGAACACGAGATCACCATGCTCAACCTATGTGACAGTAAACAAAGAGATGGTGAATCTTTCTTAGGGTTTCTTCAAAGGTGGAGAACAATTTTCGCAAGATATCCACGAAGCATACCTGAAAAGGAGAAAATGGAAATATTTATGAATAACCTAAATGTGGAGATGAACTATAGGCTCCAACTTCAATGTCCCCCTACTTTTGAAAAACTTATCGAGAATGGGATTAAAATTGAATATGTGTTGGTTAAGAGAGGAGAAATCAAATTATTCAAAGATAATAAACCCTATACCAACTCTAATAACAATCATAATGTATATAGTTATAACAATAATAAAGGAGCCAACAATCACAATGATAAACCTAGACTATGGTTGAAAAATTGTAAAGGATAAAATATGGATGGGGTCATAGAACAATGGTTTGCACAGGAAAGAGACCCGAAGACCAATATTTTAAACATACATTTGAATTGTAAGGGGATGAAATGTAAATCTGGAAATGCTAGTGTTGAAATAAAGAAATAAAGGTACTTACCTCTGAAAAAGAATCGGCTGAAAACCCTATCAGACAGTCTCAGAAACTATTGATTTCCACTCCCTTTACTTGAAACTGTGAGATCTACAAAACCCAGAAATCTTTTTCTTTTATGAGTCAGGTCATCTTTGACCCAGATAGCGGGGCAAGGCCTTACCCTGTAGCAGGATCCTACCCCTCACTGAAGGTTGTCCTTGACCCAACTGCTCCAACGGAAATTTTGTTCACGGATCCTAGAAGTTCGGTGAAAAGGGTATCCAGATTTGCACTTTAATTTATCGTCCCACACCTGTACCTACAAGAAAAATGGTTTTTTTTGTTGGGGGAGGGGTTTGCCTTAGTCAAACCCTGGTTTGGAATCAACCTTAATAATGAAATTGAAATAGAGAATACTAGCAAGTAGTAGAAGTAGATCTAACAACGAAGCTATGATATTTAATAGATATGCAATTGTATTTCAAATGTAAACAAGTATATTGATATGAAAGCTTGGACTTAACAATGTAAATGTAAATCTAAACCTCCATGATTGTATGCTTGGAATCCACCTTGAGAGAAGAATGAATAGATCTTGAAGATGAACAAAGTATCTTGAAGGAAGATCACACCACCATGATGGCTAGATCTAGGGTTTTGAATGATGAATCTTGAATGCTTGAACCAAATCCCTTCAAAGGCTTGAATGCTTGAATCCTTGATCTTCAATGGAGAACTTAGATGAAAATGATGGCTTGAATGGAAGATTTCTTGAATGGAATGCTTGCTTGAGAATGGATGCTTGATGGAATGCTTCCTTGATCTCCTTGAGAAAACCTTGAGCACTTGATCTCCCAAAAACTTGATGCCTTGATCATGAAAGTGGATTGAAACTTGATGGAGAAAATGAGAGAGGAAGGCTTTCTTTTATAGTGATCTAGGGCACAATCCTCTAGAGGGGCCACCTTGGGGAATTAAATTCCAATTAGGCCTCAACCCTTTAGAAATGGACCTAAATTAAATATAATTAAGATTTTACTGTTTCGGAGACCAAAACAGCCGACCCAGAAGCGGGAAAACAATTATTTCCAAAACCCAACGTCCAAAAATCATGGAAACTTGAAATTTGGACCTAGGGTCAGGGATGAGGTAGACCCTACCCTAGGTTAGGGTCGAGGTATTCCTTGACCCAAAAATGTCACCCTTGACCCAAAAGTCAAGAATCTCAGAATTTCAGTTCAGGATGCCAAAATTATGCAGAAAAGAAGTAGAAAATGGGGAAAAAGCCAAATCCAAGCAAAGACCAACTCAAAGCATTCGACATGACCCCAAACCACTTACTCGAAGGGCTAAACACTCTTAACATGGAAGTGCTTCCATTTTAAGATGATACAAAAACAATAATAAAAATCTTGTGAATGATGGAGTTGTGGAAGCACACAACCTAAAGGCTACCCCCTTTAATTTATCGAGTGGGGAAAATTCAACGTATAACGTAAATAAAACAAACAAAGCCCCTTTCAATAATAACAATCCCAACAACAACAACAACAACAATGCTAACAACAACAATCCCTTTAATAACTCCAATGTTGCTAAACCTAAACCTTTCTTTTCCACATATCAAAAGAGAAAATTCATCTTTTTAGGTGAACCATTGGAAAATGCATTAAGGACTTTGGTAGCTAACAAAATCATTACCTTACCCAAATCGAGGCCATATGAACCCCAAGTCAAGCCTAATTGGTGGAATGATTCGCATCATTGCGAATACCATCGTAACAAAGGACATAAAACAAATGAATGCATGAAATTGAAACATCTTGTCCAAGACCTAATTGATGATGGAACAATAAAAGTGGAAGGGCCTCAAAATAATGAAGACCATATGGCTTTTAAAAACCCCTTCTTAAATCATGAAAAAGGGGAATCATCAAACACCAACCCTAACAACAAAAGAGGTAATGAGAAGGTTAACTTTTCTCATACCTATGATAACACCATTAATACTCTAAGTGGTGATGAAAACACCATAAATGTGATTCTGGTGAAAGAGAAGCCAAGGAAAGAAACATCTAATGGTGTAACTAGGGGGCAAGCATCAAAGATTACTTTACCGGGACATGCCCCAAGAATTGTCTTACCAAATCAAACTTCATCTTCATCTTCAAAATAATATAATTTGGTAGACCAATTACAAAGAACCCCTGCCCAGATCTCTATTCTATAATTACTCAAGCTTTCACCAACTCATAAAGAGATTCTAGAAAAAGCCTTAGTGGAGACTAATGTGCCTCTAAATTTAGATGCGGATAAATTTCAAAACATGGTAGGACATCTTATTGCACCCCATTGTCTATCCTTTTTAGAACAAGATGATATGTCTCTAAACCACCCGCAAAATATGCCCTTGCATATAGAGGTCCTAATCTACAAGCATAGAGTGAAAGGAGTCCTCATTGATGGAGGAGCCGACATGAATATTTGCACCTTAAACTTGGTTAAAGGCTTAGGATTTTTTGAGGAGGCTATTGACCCAAAGAAAAAGATAACCATAAAAGCCTATGATGATGAAGAAAGAGCTTCCAAAGGTGTCATAGTACTTCCTATCAGAGTTGCCCCGATGCAAAAGGAGACCATTTTCCAAGTCCTTGACCTAAATTTGACTTACAATATCTTATTAGGAAGGCCATGGATCCATGAAATGCAATTCATGCCTTCAACCTACCATTAATGTCTCAAATTTCCCTATCTAGGACAAGAAGTCATGGTAAGCGAGGATTCTAACCCCTTTCAATATTGTAATAAAATGAAGCCTATTAATGACCCCTTAGTCCCACATAATATAGAAGGATCTATAACTCAAAGAATAGAACAAGGGAAAAGTTCAAAAGATCTCACATCTTTGAAGAGAAAAGAAAAAGAAGAAAAAGAAATTGTTGTTGAAAATAATCAAAGTCCTACTAACCTAACTACATCGACAAAAGGAAAAGAGAAGGTTAGTGAGGAAAATTCTCCTGAGAAACAAAAAGAAGACCAAGCTAGATCCGTTCAAATCTACACCAGATGCCCATTATCAAAAAATGAATCATATGATGAATAATTTTGAAAAGCAATGTCAAATCAAACAAAAGGGTGTAGATGAATATTCCTTATCCATGATGGATCTACCCTTATCTCAAAAATCACATGGAAGATCATCCAATCTACCTCATAACTATAATGATCACTTTGTGAGGGCAAGCACTTCTTCATCCATGGATGAGGAAGATAATGAAATCCTAAATTTGCTATATAAAGATGAGGAATCAAGTGCACATGAAAAGCACATCCAAAATATAAACATTCCCACACATCAATATGGGAAAGGATTCCAAATAATGAAGAAAATAGGATACAAAGGACAAGGGCCTTTAGGAACAAGAAATGAAGGACTCGTTGAACCCATTGAAGTGTCATGGAGAGATAGTAAAGAGAAAACTAGATTAGGGTACCTAGAACAAGGGTACACTCAAAAGTAGTATCCTTTGTTTTATGACCAAATCTTACAACTAGGTTCCCAAAGTGATGAAGATTTGAACAATTGGGAATGGGACTCATTGTGAAGTGAGTCATGCCAAGATAAAGAAGTGGATGCCATCCATACCTATACTCCTATAAAAGGCAAAGAACAAGTCTCAGAATCAAATCAGAATCAAGCTTCAAGTTCTAGTTAAGTGGTATTACATAATGTACCAATTCAAGAAGTTGAAAGAAATCAATGGGTAGGAGAGCCTTATGTTCCATCATGGAGACCTACTATAGAAGAATCTAACCCTAGGTTTAATCCAACATATTTTTACCCAATGGAAACCTTAGAGGATTCTAGTGAGGAAGATTTTGACCCTAGTTCTCTAGAACATCTTGAAGAAGCACATATCATAGACTTAAACAATACAATGTTTGAACCTTCAAATGAAGTCATGTCCCTAAACCCTACTGAACCAAACAAAAGCATTGATCCTTTGACCCTTATCTATCCCAAACTAATCGAATGGGATTCTATTGAACTTACCATTCTCCCTACATTCTTGAATGATAACTTGGTGTCCCAATACCTTAATGTGGTTGAGCCTTCTTCTACCATGGAATATCAAGAAGTGACAAAGGGGAGTATTCAATCTTTCAATTTGGAAAAAAGTGAAAAAATAAAAATAAAAATAAATAAATGGAAAGAATCTAATGTTGAAAACCACATAGTGGCAACATTAAATCAAAAAGAAAAAGAAATAAAGAATGTTTGAAGGTGAAAACCCAATAGAGGCACCTAAGGAAGAAGGGTTGGATATTTTGCCCAAGCACTATGAAGAAATATCACCTATCTTAATTGAACCAACAGAAAAGGTGAGCATCAGATCAGAATCAGAACCAAGAATTATACACTTAGTAGTGTCTCTATCTAGTGAGGAAAGAAAGGATTTCATCATATTTTTCAAAGAAAAACAAATCAATTTTGCATGGTCGTATGATGATATGCCTGGATTAGATCCAAATTTGATCATGCATAATTTGAATATAAAAGGAGTAGAACCAGTGAAGCATAAACTAAGAAAGATACATCCACACATAGCTTTGCTTGTAAAAGTAGAGTTGGAAAAGTTGTTGAAAGTAGGGTTTATAAGAGCCATTAACTATGCCGAGTGGATTTCCAACATTGTGATAGTTTCCAAAGTAGATAAATCCATTAGAATTTTCACGAACTTTAGAGATCTTAATCTGGCATGTCCTAAAGATGATTTTCCTCTACCAAGCATAGATGCCATTATAGATCTAACAGCAGGACATTCAATGTTCTCACTTATGGATGGGTTTAGTGGTTATAATCAAATAAATATAGCACCCGAAGATCGAGACAAGACAATATTTACATGTGCATGGGGGATATTCTGTTGGAATGTTATGCCCTTTGGTCTCAAGAATGTCGGAGCAACCTATCAAAGGGCCATGACGACTATATTTCATGACATGATGCATAAATTCATGGAAGACTATGTAGATGATATACTTGCTAAATCCCACTCAAGGGATTAACATCTACCCATCTTAGAAAATATCTTTGTAAGATTAGAACAATTCAAAGTCAGGCTCAATCCAAAGAAGTGTGCATTTGGTGTACAATCAGGAAAACTATTAGGATACATAGTTTCAGAAAAAGGAATAGAGGTAGACCCAGCCAAAGTAAAGGAAATCATGGAAATGGGGGTACCTCAAAATATTAGTCAAATGAGATCTCTTCATGTCGGGATTCAATCCATTCAAAGGTTCATCTCTCATTTAGCAGAAAAATGCCACAATTTAACTCAACTCCTTCACAAGGACACAATTTTCAAATGGGATGAGAAATGTGAAGAAGCATTCACCTTATGGAAAAATTACTAATGAATCCTCCAACATTAATGCCACCAATCAGAGGCAAGCCCTTAATATTATATATCTCAGCAACAAAACATGCACTAGGGGCACTCTTGGCTCAAGAGGACGAAGCTGGAAAGGAAAAGGCCATATACTACATAAGCATAACATTGGTGAAGTATGAGTTGAACTACACCTTCATTGAAAGAGCATGTTTGGCCATAGTTTTTGCTTCCCAAAAATTATGCCATTATATCTTATACCACAAGATTTGACTCATTGCAAAGATTGATGCCTTGAAATATCTTCTCAACAAAATAGCATTGAATGTGAGACTACCCAAATGGGTCATGGTTCTAAGTGAATTTGATATAGAATATGTGGACCGAAAGTCTATCAAAGGCAAAATAATAGCAGATCAATTAGCAGAATCACCTTTACAAGATGAACATCCAATCCAAGTAGAATTTCCAAATTATGAAATTGTTAATGTCGAAGAAAAAACATGGCAATTATATTTTGATGGCTCTTATACACAACATGGGTCAGGAGCAGGGATACTTTTGATTACTCCTCAAGGATCTACAATTCTGAAATCATACAAATTTCTATTCCCATGCACAAATAACATAGCTGAGTATGAAGCATTGGTCATTGGTATAAAGTTGGCATTAGAATGGAAAGTCACAAAACTATAAATCTATGGAGATTCTCAACTGGTTATTAATCAGATTAATGATGAGTATCAGACTAAAGATGATAAGTTGATACCATACAAGAATATGATTGAGAATATTAAGAAATACTTCACTCTAATCACATTTGAGCAAGTGCTGAGAGATAAGAATAAAGCAGCAGATGCAATGGCTACTTTGGCATCACTTCTCCAGATACCAGATCAAAGTGCCAGATATGAATTCCTGGTAGAAGAAGTTGATCAACCCGCATTCGACCCTTCCCATCCTCATACCATTTATTTACTAATGGGACATGAATCACCTTGGTATGGAGCCATTTACACCTACTTGAAAGACCAAATCTTACCCTTAGACCAAACTAGAAATCAAAAGAAAAGCTTTATACGCCAAGCTACTCGCTATACCTTGATATCTGACACGTTGTATCACAAGAGTCTAGATGGAATGCTTCTAAGATGTCTAGAGAAAGAGGAATCAACCATATCCTTACAATAAATTCACTAGGGGATTTGTGGGTCGCATTCAAATGGTTTAACCCTAGCTAAGAAACTTCTTAGGATAGGATATTTTTGGCCTTCTATGGAAAAGGACGCTTGTCACTTTGCAAAAACTTGTCATAAATGTCAGTATCATGGGAACTCAATCCACGTACTAGCACAAGAGCTTCATCCTATAACAACACCTTGGCCCTTCTATCAATGGGTTTGGACTTGATAGGGATGATTTATCCACCATCTTCAAATGGTCATAAATTCATCATTACTACAACAGACTATTTTACCAAATGGGTGGAAATTGTACCCTTATCCACTAACACAGGAAAGTAGGTATCCTTATTCATTTTAAATCACATAATCTGTAGATATGGTGTTCCTCATGCCATCATAATGGATAATGTAAAACATTTCAAAAATAAGGATTTGAAAGAAGCATGTACAAAATTTCATATGGTACATCATTCATCTTCAATATATTACCCATAAGGTAATGGACAAGCAGAAGCTACAAAAAAGAACATCTTAAAGATATTGAAGAGAACTGTGGATAATTCAGGTAGAGACTGGCACATTCAAATAAACCCTACTCTATGGGCTTATAGAATGAGCATTAGAACACCAACAAGAGCTACACCATTTTCCCTAGTCTATGGAGCAGAAGCGGTTTTACCTTTGGAGGTAGAAATTATATCCTTAAGGGTCTCATTACATGGGTTACTAAGTGAAGAAGACTATAGAGTTGCTAGGTTACATGAACTAGAATCGCTAGATGAAAGACAACAACAAGGTTTTGATCAATTAAAAGTATATCATAATTGAATGACCAGAAACTATAACTAGCATATCAAACCAAGGGCATTCCAAATAGGTGACTTAGTGTTACGAGAAAATACCAAGAATCAAGAAGAAAGGGAAAAGAAAGGACAATGGGAAGAAAAGTGGTTAGGACCCTTTGTGATCACTTCATCTTTTGGCACTGGCACTTACAAACTAGCTAATTGTAAAGGAGAGGAGTTGGAAGAGCCAATAAATAGTATACACTTGAAAAGGTTCTACACCTGAAGCAATTGACGAGAGATAGAGAAAAAGAGTATTAGAGATATTAGATGAGCAAGCATCCTATTTATTGTATACAGTCAAAAGAGATCTTGAAAAAATACCAAAAACATTGAAAAGCAAAAAATAGAAAACAAATCAGAAATGTAGAAAAGATAAAAAATAGTGGAAAATTGAGCATGAAGAAAGACAAAGACATTCAGAAATTATCCTTAAAAAGGTGTTATCTTGGTGAAAACCTATCAAATAGGTGCCTTGATGATATGGAAACAAAAAAATTGAAAAAAGAGAAAAAAAAAATTTAAAAAGAGAAAAAGTACCTTGGTGAAAACCTAGCAAATAGGCGTCTTGGTAGCAAAAAAAAGGAAAAATCTTTAAAAATAGAAAAAGAGAGCAAATACATTCAATCGGTGAAAACCTGGTAAACAGGCACCATTGAAAGTCCAAGTTAGTCTCATACCTAGTAGTCATCCTTGTAAATATTTCATTCGCTAGTATTTGTATATATTGCATTATAAAACCCCATAGTTGCATTTGCAAGTACCTAAAGGTTTCGTCACTAATCCAATTTACAAATTGTCCCAACTCCCAAAACATAATCACATCAAACTGGGGGCAAAAATCTACTCTCAAGGAGGAAGGATTCATCAAAACAAACTTCAATTTGACACTAAATCAATTCATCAAAATGCAAGTGAAACGCTCAATCAAATCTTAATCCTAATCCAATTTTCAATCAAACGCAAAACCTTGATCCAAGATCTCACAAGAACACTTATCTTTATCAAGATTAAAAGTATGAAATGGATAGAACTCTACTTGAAATATGGATTTGAAAAACGGTGCAAAATTTTTCTAAGTGTTGACTTGATTGATGAAATCATGTCTTTCTAGAAAATCGATGAAAGTTTCTAAACTAGACAAGCTATGATGAAAGCATGATATTTTATTGATTTCTAAATGAGTGTCTTAAGATCAACATTTTCAAGTATGTATTATTTGTCTAAGGACATCATCATCAAAGAATCATCAAGGATGTATACATATGGGAAAATTGAGATCTTTGTTTGTTTACGCAAAAGGTTACCTTGGAGATTTTGATGTTAAATATCATAATACCAAAATCCACTTGCAACATAGAATCTGACAAAATCAGTATTCATACTCTCATGATTGGTTTAAAAGCGCTAAAAAAAAAGTGCAGTTAAAAATGGTGAATGCGCTAGAGAAATAATTAAAAGTGTTGTTTTAAAGTGTACGCACTGTATAAATTAGTACGTGCTACAACAATTACCTATATGCACTACTAAATTATTAATATGCGCAATCTAATTTGTATGCGCAGCAGAAAATGGTGAATGTGAATCAAGCCCTAGTTCTACCATTTGTACGCGCTATTAAAAATAGCGGATGCACTGCGAAAAACCGCGGAAGCATTGGAGAAAATGTGTACGCACTATTAAAACTATTAAATGCGTTGTTTAAATTAGAAAAATAAAAAATAGGGTTTTGTAGTAAAAATCCTTTTTTTTTAATTTAAATGCATTTAAATGACAAAGCGAGTTATCGGAGTACATACCGTAGGTCTGTAGCCAAGTGGCCGCATGTATCGATGACCTCACTCAAATTTGTGCTCTCGAATTAGGATCACCATCGCGAAATAGCTCCAAGGGATTTGAGTGAAAAAATCAAAAGTGAAGGTGAAAATGAATAGTAAAAATGACTTCTAGCCCTATATATAGCCCATTTTGACCTTAAAAGGGCATCTTTGACCAAAAAATGACTAGGGACCCAAATTTTTCACCCATTCTGCCAAACCAGGGGCATTTGACATCAAACGATCATAAATTCATTATTGGAAATGAAATCAAAATTTATTACTAATTGACCTAATTCACGCAAACTTGACTCAAAACGTCATATCTTTCAACAATGATCAAATTTCATTTCATTTATGAGGGGGCATAACTCGGATAATCGGGACTAGCATCATAATCAGCAAATCAGGGGCACGACCATCAAATCAAAGTGTAATCTTTTATAATTAAAAAAATCATTTATCAATCAAAAGGGGTATCAAACATCGAATCATATCAAATCAAGTACCATATCAAACAACCTATCATCAGATCGACCATCGAGGACCTTCAAATCAATCAAAACTGCATCAATTCCATCATCAGAATCTGCATCTTCTATCACATCAAATCAGACATCAGTTGATTAGGACTTTGCATCAAAAATCATCAAGACATTCTTTGAACCAATACACTTCATGCATCGATTCAAAGAGGGGCATTTGTAATCACCTGAAAATGGACAAGATCAATTAAATGAGCAACCAAGGCAAAAATCAATGCAATTAAATCAAATCAAGCTAGAATCAAAGCTAAATTGCAATCAAGCCATAATTTGAATTTAATTAAAAATCAAAAACCATAAAATCAATCAAAATCAAATAAATCAATTAATTATGCAATTAATCTAATTAATTGCATAGTTCATTTAAATCAAATTAACCCATTCAAGGGGTACACATGGCTAAAGATATTAATGAAATTTAATTAATTAAATCCTATTTTCCCTCAACCACCAAATGGGAGGAAAATCCATCAACCACTATGATTTAAAAACCAAGCTCACATGGATCAAGCTCACATCGAATATCCACCACCCATAGGGAGAAAGCATCTTGTCCACCCATTTTGTCCTCTTGTCCCAAGCTTTGAGAACAAAATATTTGAATGGTCTCCAAAAGTGGAACCATGGACTCAACCCTCATCAAACCATGATCAAATCAACTACACCCCCTACCCTTGCCAAAATCTATAAAAGAAAGGCATAATTGAAGTAATAATCATCCACAATTATTGATAAGCATCAAACCTCTTACAATTTTAAGCTAGAAAGGAAAATTTAGAGCTAAATAGTTGTATTTTCAATTGGAATTAATCTTTTAGCTTGTTTATCATTTCTTTCTCATATTAGGATTGTCACTAGTGAGAGCTTGTTGAGAGCTCATCATTAGCATCCCTAATTAGAGTCACAGAGTGCTCAATCATCTTTAATTTTTCTTAATTGAATTGCATTTGTGGTAATTTAATTGTTATTTTGAGTTATTGATGATACTAACCCTATGAAGGTACTAATCCTAGTACACAAATACAAAGAACAATTCAAAGTATAGATGCCTAGGAAAATACACAAATAGAGATCAAAGATTTCAAATTTATCAAATAAAAAAAGTGACATGGAAGCAATAGGAATCCCTATAAATAGTGAATATAATCATAGACTTCAATATAGTAGTATGTAGATACAAGTCACAATGAATAATGCACAATGCCAATTTAGCTCATCTTTACAAGTTATTCTAGAAAAGATTGCAGGGGGTTTATTTCCTTTCATATTTATGAAACATCCATGTGGTGTGAAATGAAGAATGGAAAACCTAAATAATAAATTGAATGAAATCTAAAGCTTCAAGTGACATAAACAAAAAAAATGAAACTGTTCATTTTATAGGAAGGAATGCACAAAAAATTAATTATTACAATGTTTTCATTTCCAAGAAGATAAACTACATAGAATGTTTGAGAGTTACAATAATATAATCACAACCAATACAAAAGTAAGGAACCCTCGTTTAGTATACAGAGTTTTGAAGCCTTAGGGTTTTGTTTCAATGTTTTTTTATGTAGAAGAATATGGAGCCTGCAACCTATGAAGGGAGTTTTCAAAAGGGTTTTATGATCTACATATGAAAGAAAGATATAAAATGAGTAAATAATTAAAACCCTCAAGCACAAAATAAGAACAACTCCAAACGAATATAGTTGCAAATTAACATTAAAACCAAGGCTATGGTTGAAATTGATTTTTTTGAAACCCCGTGTATCTCCAAAAGCTTTGAAATATCTATATAAGAAGTAAATTATATCTGGTATATATGAGGTTGCGACTTTCATACAAAACCCCCCAGTACAATATAGAAGATACAACATGAAAAGGAAAATGCCAAGTTGTATTGTGAACGACATATAGTTGCATTGAGAAAATACAAAAAAATATGGAGCTTAGTGGGGGTTTAATGTAAATATATACCTATTGACAGCCAAGATTTGCACAAAAACTAAAGAGAAATCTTCACCTAAAACCCTTGAACTCCATCAAACCCAAGAAAACATTTATAGTGGTGCAGACAGAGAGCTATTGATAATACACAGAGAAATCAAATACCTTCCATGGCTCATACTAATACATGGAAATCTAAAGATTTTTATTGCATGAGGTTGAGCAAAATATTTTAAAATTAAAGAAAGATGCCCTATATTCCTCAACAATCGAGTTGTTGGATAAAACATAAAGACTTACCTGAAAATCTTGGAGAATATACAGTAAAATTTTCATGGAAGACTTCAACAGCATTGAGGATCTCTCAAACCCTAGCCACAATTGGAGCAAAAGGTTTCAAGAACATGAAAAATATAAAATGGAAATGAGGAGAGTTTTTTTGCGTAGGGTTTTTTTCCTTAAGTGACTTGTGGGGTTGGGGTTGTGAAATAAGGCATTTTTGTGCCTTATGATTAATTGTTTTGAAATAATCCCCATGCTTACAAAGGCTTTAATGCCTAGCGTATAATAATAACTTTGTAGTAATATTATTAAGTAATATATGAAATATATTACTTAATTAGTATTAATTAAATTTAGTCTTAATTAAGTAATGTATTTAATATATTACTTAATAAATATAAATATAAAGTTATTACTAATTTATATTTATTTTGTATTAAAATACTTTGTGATTAGTATCTATTAATTGGGTCATTATAAATCAATTAATATATATTAAATTTCAAAAAATGCAATAAATATAAAAGGCATGTGCTTATGGAGAAGTAGAGTTCAGTTCTATTTTTGGAGAAGGGGGTCTTCTTTTGCATGATTTAAGGAGACAGATAGAGAGGCTTTTTTATCCTATTTTGCATGGAGCTTATTGTAATAATTTTTATTAAGTGTAAATTATAAGCACTTAATAAAATATTATATTTTGATACAAAATGGAGATAAAATTACATTGCATGGATAATGTTTTTAGTCAAATATGGTCAAAGGGGAGTTTTTTTCTTTTCTGCATAGATTGAGGAGCTATTTGGAGCAGGTTTTGTTAGTTTAGCATCATTTATAGTTTCTACATCATGCATGCATACATGAGGATGACTTTGGGCCTATTTTCATGTAGATTTAATTTTAGTTTAGAGTGCAATTGCAATTGAGTTCCCACCTTGCCTTTTGGGTTTGACCTTCTTATAAGATATTTGCCTTAGGCTTTTTTAGTAAATTTTTCTTCCTTGTCTTATTTTCTTCTAAATTTTTTTGTATCTTTGTATTGATCTCACATATTTTTAGACTTTGTAGTAGCCTCATTCTTTTGGTTTTGAATAGAGAGCAGATTGATCCATCTCTTATCAGTGTGTTATTAGTGTTGTGTTTGTGAATTTGATTTAATTACTACGGTTTTGCAAATGCTTTGATTACTTTTTATTTAGGTATTCATCTTTGGTGCACATTATTTTCATTAATGCAACTTGCATTTTATATTATTAGGGTTTTAGTGATTTGAATTGTATAAATTATCTTCCCTTTTTGAGAAATTATGTCTTAACCTTCATGCTCATCTGGTATTTCAATTTGAGTTGTGAGCATAGATTCTCTTATCCAAAATTATTGTGAATTATCAGTTGTTAGGGAGTTTTTTAGGATACTTATTATTCGGTGCATCACCATTTAGAGATAGGTTTTAAATTCAAGCATATCTTTTTTCCTGTTGAAAAGATAGTTTTACAGGTGATACTGAGAGGAAGTCAGCCTTCTCCAGAGATTGATCTTCAACATAGGCATACCCAAAGGCCTGAAGATCCTTTTATGTTTCACGAGATTTTTTATTATTACACTTAAGCATTTTGGGTGCAATCCTTCATGACAACAATAAGAACAACCCCTGGCCATTTTGTGATCAATTTTGATCACTTTCTATGTCAAGAAATATGGCATGATTTTCTTATTGTCCTTCTTGGTATGGAGACCAATCGTGTCAATCCTATTGGTTGTGATTGGCATGCCTACTAGCTATAGATGAAAGTAGACATCATTTCAAGAGGTTGCTATAATTTTTTGATAACCTCTAAAAATAGGTTGATTGCTTCAACATTTGTTGAAAAGGATATTTAAAAATATCTCATGACATGGAATATTATATGAATATTCTATTGGTGGGAACCTTCATTTCTTAGAGAGAATGTGCGAGACATTTCATGATGATGAGCACTGAGAATGGGAGGCTCAAAACAATGGTGCTAGGAATCCCCCAGGCTGACACATGTCCTGTCTACGCAATTTGAACTTTAAAGTGGGATGTGTCCTTGGAAAAGGTTCATAGTCACATGACACAACAAGATTATTTAATGGTGAATGTGGTTGGGGACGATTGGAGTAGATGGTATCTATAGAGTTTTGAGATGTTGAGGAATCTTATCCTGGCAAGAGAGAACTCGTGATCTTTCATTACATTGTTGGTGGTATTCCATTGGGCATGGAGAATTTGGTAGATCCCTTCGGGTATCTTAGATCAACTATTAGTAGTGAGCTACATGCTTGATGATTCTTTACTTGTCCACCGGTAACAGGATTGTGTCAGGTAATTCTTGCAAAAAAAAAACTTAAAGCATCATGGGGATTTTTAGAACAAAAAAGAATGAATCCTGCCACAATTTTATAATGTAGAAAAAATAAGGAAAAACAAAGTCAAGAACCAAGGAAAAATCTATAAGGAACAAGAGAGTGAAGAACCAAGGATGGTTCTTTTTAATCATCTAAATGAACATTATGGCATACCAAATAGGAATATGAAGGAAGGAGCACTCCTAAATTAGAAGGACATGTAAATCCACATGCTTCAAAATTTTAGAGCATAACATTATGAACGATAGACACCAATTTACTACTCTAGAATCAAAGGAAGTATTAATATCATCATAAATTAAAATGACATCTTCTACAAGATCTTATGTTTATGTGTGTGGTGTGTTAATCTTCCTTTTTGTGAGATAATCGGATAATTCCATTTCGCTCTCTAAGCTACATAGGTGGGATTTTCTTCCAAGGCCAACAAGATAGAGCCTTGCCTCCAATCAAGTATCCATAGCCCCGACAAGGATATCTCTTTGATTCTACAAAGCATATCTCTATTACATGTCGGGTGTCCATAGCCTTAGTAGAGTTACTTGCATAACTTGAATTTGTACCCTTTTGCATTTAGATGCTTTTATTTTATTTTATTTTCTCTTTTCCATTTAGATTTAAAAATTTTCACATTTGATAATGAAGTCATTTTTTAGGTTGGAACCAAAGTGATAGCGCAAGAAACCCCCAAAGTTTCACTTAGTGAGAAATTGGAAATACACTATGTCAAGTTGTTTCAAGTAATTAATGTGAGTTTATGATAAGATCTTACCAAATGATATCATTTAACATGAAATGACACATATTAATTCCACTTTCTTTTAAAATAGAGCTATTACGCTAAGGATATAAAAAATAATCTTGCATTTAAGTCAGGAAATAAATGCATTTACTTGTATTCAAAAATAGAGGAGTATGAAACCTCCTTCAACCACACTATTAGTAGCCAAAATGAGTGTGTCGGTCAAGAACAAGGAAAATGGCGTCATTGGAAAATGATCTTTGTACTTTAGCTTATTCTAAAAAGGAAACCTCCCTAAAGTGGAGCAATGGCTCACATGTGAAGAATAACTTCCTCTGCTATAAAAAGTGGCATTGATGTCCTGAGTTGGCATCCTAAAATAGTAATTCATATAATTCCATAGGTGTGGTTCATGAGTAGTATAATTTTAGCAAGTTATGGATACACCTATCAGAATCACTACCCCTAGGTCTCAAATTTGTTTCATAGGTCGCATTACAAATAGTAGAGTGATGCATTTGATAGGTACATATGATGACTTGGTTATTGCTGTATTAAAATGAGTGTTGGTAGAGGATTTCCTAAATAGTGAGGACCACTATTAGGTGTATTCACCTAAAAATGGTCACAAAAACCATAAACCCCTAATCTTGATTGTTTATCAAGAAAGTCCTAATTTCAATCAAAACTCCTAAGTCCTAACCTAAGGCAATTTAATTCATTAATCTGATTTTACTTATATTCTAAGTCTCATTCAATTATTGTACTTAATCCTATTCAATTAATTAATTCCTAAATTCTAAATGTTATTGGCAATAAAATCAATCTTATATCATTTATTTAATTAATACTCTAAGATATTGATTAAATAAATAGAAATGGTCAATTAATCACAAAAAGGGAATTAAATTAATTATGTCATCACATTTTTGGAGAAAAATGCATGAAATCCTTTAAATATTCCAAAAATACATTTATGAAGTCATCATCCAATCAACTGAAATCAATTTTGGAAACAATCTAGTTAACTAGAAAAACAAATCTATTAATTCATCTATCAATTTAGAAACTTCAGTTATGCCCGAGAAGTTTCTCAAACAACTGATTCTCTCAACCAATCAAATGAGTAATACATGGATTGTGCTAGTTCAAAATGAATCTCAATCGTTCATCTAGAATCAATCTTGTCTGTTCATTCCCGAGAGAATTTCTATATAATCAAGCCTCCATTCTCACAAGAAGGATCCAGAATCTGTGCTTAGTGTAACGTTGTCGGATTAATCATTGTTTATGCATTTTGAGATCATTGTTAGATAAATTGCATTAATTAGTTTGTTTTTGCATTGCAATCTTAGTTTAGTTTATTTCATCATCATTGCATCAATCACATCTAGGAACACTTCCATTTGGTTTAAAATAAATTAAATATTGGATTAAGTTTGGATGAACTTGCATTACATAATAGTTTAATCTTCAAATCCTTCATTTAGATAGAGTCTAAAGTCATTGGGTTTGCAATGATCTGAGAGAAAACTCATACTCCTATCTACTAGAAGGCAATGAGTTGCCTTAACTGATTTCTATGGTGTTTATGTTATTTTCATTCTTAAATTCGGTTATTTAATGAGTCATTGAAGTATAGTGTAGTTTAGGAATCACACATTTTTACACTCACATTTTTGGCACCCACCGTGGGGTAGAAAATCAATTTCTATCTTCACAAAATTGCATTTTTTTTTAAAAAATCATATTTTGTCTGTACTTTGTACTCTGGTCCTATTTTCTCATACAAGTATTCTCATAGGCCAGTATGAGTCAGGATGGTAACTCATATGGGAACCAATTCATTCTCATATCAAACCATGTAGATTCTCATATTAGAATCTGGTCTAGTTTTTATTGAAAACTGCAAGTTTGTTCTCTATTTTTCTAATTTATACCATTGGGTTTTTGTTGATTCTGACAAAAAATTTGATATTCTATGTGTACTTTGTACTCTAGTCATGTTTCTCATACAAGCATCTAGGCAGGACAGTACGAGTCTAGATTGATACTTGTATGGGATGTTGTAGATTCTCGTACTGTGCCTTGTAGATTCTCGTACAAGAATCTTGGCCATTTTTTTTTCACAAACACAAAAAAAGTTCCTCTTTGTTGTCTAATTTATGCAATTGAATTTTCTACTAATTTTGATGAATTTTTTGTTCTATTTATGTGGTTTTTCTAGGCATCTTAACAAGTTTGTGCAGGACATTTTTGGTGAAGACATTCATGCTATATCTAGACTCTTGTAGGACGTGTGTCAAAGAATAAGAGAAAAAAGTGACTACTGATGTGTTTGATTCAGGTTTCCTATGATGAAAACAACTAGACATTCTATTTGTATTAATTTTTCTTAGGAACCTCACATGCAAGACACATTAAAAAGAATCTTTGTTTGGTGTGTTTTGGAATAGTGAAAAGGATAGGAGATTATTCTCTTTTCCCCTTGAGGGAAAATAAAAAATCCAAACCCTTGTAGATTTTCCTTTTATTTTCTTGCATTTCTTTAGATGGGCTTGTCCAAGTGGGAAAAATTACTCACCCTTGGAGAACAACACACGTGAGCACGAGGTGTAAGCCACACCACTCCAACTCACGTTAAACAAATTTCTTCTTTGAGGCCAAATCCTCAGAAGTCAGATTTCATTTGAGCTTATACATGGCTCTCACCTAACCACATAATATGGTCTTAGAGTATAAATCATGGTTACATGACTATTGGTGCAAAGGTTCTTTGTGGGGATGTAGGCCTAAATCGTGCTTGTGCGGACACAAAGAATGTATTTGAACAAAGACCCTTACTAGACTCCATAGATTAGCAGCCTACCTAATTCACCCCCAAAAGTGGGATAATCCAAGTGCAAGGGAGATAGTAAGTCCCCCATGATACTCATCATATTGTGCCCCCATTAGCATTTGGAGTCAGATGATAGAGCATCATTATACCCATTGCATGGTTGATGGTGGCCACATTCTGATTAGCTATTGGGTGTGTACCTAAGTCAATGAGCAAGGATTTTCTCACTCATCCAAATGACTATAGGGATTAAGAAGTGTTGTTTTTCACATATGCTTGTTTCTATCATTGAGTCTTTTCACATGTGTGTTTGTACATTGAACATTTGACAGTCAAATCTTGAAGCAAAAGCTGAAAAATGACTGGTAAAAATAGAAAACAAGGAGAAAACCTTAATAGTTGGCAAAAATCCAAAGTTGATGCAGGGACTTCTGACTGTCATAACTTTTGACTCAGTTGTTCATTTTTTATTGAAATTTTATAGGTATATTCTTTAGGAGAAGCCATTTAGATTTCCAACAAGCTCATCTTAGTAGGTCATTGTTTTGACATCTTTTTAGGAGCCAAAAAGTTTGTTTGGGCCTCCAAAGTTGGCTTTTACTACTTTTTTGAGTTTTTAGAAAGTTGTGTTTTGTAATAACTTCGAAATCATTTTTATAATTTCAAATGTTAGTTGGCATTTCTTCTTATCTTAGTTTAGGGAACCTTTAGGGGGGAAATCAATTTTTTAGGATTTGTTTTGAAAATGACCAAAAATGGCAAACAAATGGATTTGCAAAAATCTACCAAAAATGGTAATCTTTGAATTTGGTTAAATTGGTGTTTCCTATTATTGTAAAATAGAGAGTAGTTGGATGAATAATGAAGAGTTGATAATTCTTAAATAATCTATTATGTCTTCATGTATTCTTTATGATACTTGTTCATGGTTAAAATTGTGTCGCATCAAAAATCCTACCAGTCTTTTCCAGACCTCTAGTTAAATTTTATCTTGTATTATGCAATTCTTCCTTCAGAATTTTGAGCTTTTCATAGCCATATTTAGTCATAATCTGTTGATAGTCTAACTTTTGCATTCATGAGTCTTGACTTGTTGTTTTAGTCCTTTGATCAGTTCCATCATCATTAATACACTCTTTCTTATCTTTTATCCTTTTTCAAGTTGTGAGTGCATTATCATCTAGGTTTCTTAACCTTGACTCGGATCTGAGTCATTTGCATCTCCTTCTTGATTAAGTATTATCTTGTTCACGTCATCATTTACCTCTGACTTGTTCAGCACATCAATTTTTACTTTAGCACCTGTCAAACGATTCCCACATCATACCCTCTCTCTAATCTTCTAAACAAGAACATCAAGACAATCTCACAATGGTTAAAAAAAATGGACTAAATCCTACACTCCTATCAAGGAATAAAAGATTCTAAATGGAGACATATAAAAAAAAATCCAATCTTTGAGATCTCACCTAAAGGAAGAAAATGATACACCATCCAACAAATACTCATTGAGATCACTTTTCCCTTCCTTCTATGATCATGATTCATCCATACATTCATCTTCCTCAAATAAAAATATTACTTCACAATGTCACATCAATCTCATCTTTGATCAAGAGCTTACTTCACGATCTCACGAGAATCCAATTTTTTTATCAAGAATCTTTTTCTACAAATTCATGATACTCCAATCTATGATCAAGAGCTTTAAGAGGACATTAAATCACACTTAGTTTAGAGTCTTTTATATCAGTCCTATGACAACAACAAATCAAATCCCCATGATCTTGAATCCAACATCTATACAATTATTTTGGATAGATCATTTACTCCTTTGGGACAATCCATTGAATCATCTTTCAAAGAGCTTCTTGAACATAATCTCATTATGCTGCCTCAAATCACTTCATGTGGTTTTGTATTCTTGAGAAGATGTTTTTCCTATAATCAAAATAACAAACATGAGACTTCATATTGCATGGAGTTGAAACATAAAATCCAAGATCTCATTGACAATGACATCATTGAAGTTGAAAATCCTAATGAATCATCTAATGACAAACAATATACTAATCTCAAGAAAGATCAAACTGGTGAACCTATGTCTAGTAGTGTTTTGAATTCCATATCTACTTCTTCCGCCATTATTTTGCCTCCTAAATAAGCTAAGTTATCCAAATTTCCTTCATTATCTCTTCAAGAATCCATCATGCAAACCCAAGATACTATCTTGTCCTTAGAAGTGGCTCCATGTCAAGAGGACTATCAAAAAGATAAAATAAACAAGTATCAAGGAAGATCATGATCAAGTTCCCTTCACACCCTTTCATTTCTCCCAAGATGTCATCCATCCATGTGAAGAGCCAGATAGCCCTCCACTTTCTAATTTAGATTAAATGTACAAAACTTTCCCTATGTTATCCAAAGATCCTTATCAAGATCAAAGTATCCCCCCATCCCCTTTTTATACTCCATATACACCTCAACCCATCATTCCTTCTATGTTCTTTCATAAGAATAAATATCATCAAACTTCTCTTGCTCCTATCAAAGCTACTCATGCACATATTGATGTAAAGATGAATCCCAAAGAGAAGAGTCTTGACCATGCAACTCATTCTAAAGATTTTGATATCCCTTTCACACCTTATCTCCCTCCATTTTTAGATAAGCATCAACCTTCTCCATCCTTGGTCCCTATATCCCAAAGCTGAAACCTTCATATCTTCCATCTATATTGGGCCCTTATATCCCTCCATCCGCTATGCCTATCACTCCTATCATGTCATCCACTTCCCAATATCTTCTCAAGATCAACAAAGACATGAATCCTTGAATCCTCCATGTCATCCTATCCATATGAACGAGTCATACCAACCTTATTCGTCCATAATTCCCAAGTCTTTTGGAAGCAATTTGGATGTACAACATAAAAATTAGAAATACAAGAATCCACTTACATATGAAGATCACCATGTCATATCTAATTGACATGTGACTAAAAAGAAAAAGGAAATATTCAAGAGACCACAAGGGTCCTCTAAGAAAATAATAAAATCAAAGAAAATATGGGTTCCTAAATCCATCATGGAATAATTGCGCTAAATAATCCAAAAGCAAAGAAAAATCTAAATTTATGTGGATTCTCAAGTCTCTCTTAAAGTTCTTGAACATAGAGTAAAAATCAGAGTTGACATCCAAGCTTATAAAGGCTTTCACTCCATCTCCTTCCAAACAACTTTCATCACCTCATACATCAAAGTCTCAGACTATTCCATCCATTTTTCCTCCATCTGTCCACTACCCTTCAAAGTGTGTGTCAATGTTGATCTTATCACCATTTCCATCTACCCCTACACAAGCCTTTCAATACCCTATCCTTTATCGAACACCTATGTATTCTTCTTATCCTCCCTTTCACTATCCATCTATCCCCTTCATCCAATCCATTGCATAAATCCTTAGTCATCATCTATCCTTACCCTCCATATCATTTTCCTTCCATCATCATATCAACTTTCTTGAGCATACCTTTCAGCATCCTTGGCCCATCAAAGCATATCTTTCCAAAGGAGCATTATCCAAAGAGCATCAGCTTGAGTTCCTCTAAAAATTGGAAAATACAAAAAATATAAATAAAGTTGAAAAAGTGCCTTGGTGAAAACCTGGTAAACAGGCACCTTGGTAGCAAAAGTAAAGAGAAATAAATCCATCCTATGGTAAAAACCACTACTTGTAGCATCTTGGACAAGTACCATGATGAAAATCTGGTAAATAGACATCATGCATAATTTCTCCCTCTTGCACTCTATACTTGGGGGCAAGATTTTGAATCTACACTAGCTATTTCATGTGCATCCATACTTACTCTTTCACCTTTGATCTTGACAAGGTTGAACTTATTCATTAACACCATGTAAGCTTCCATCTACTATCATTTCCATCAGCTTACTCACTTGCTTCCATCCATGCTACCCCATCATGATCTTACTTATCCAAAATTGACCATCACTATTCCTAAGAATCATTTCCATTATCTCAAATCATCCACTCATAATCTCTATCACCCCTTATGTAGTACCCACCTGTAGGATGCTTTTAGTTTGCTTTATGTTTTAGTTGTGTGACCGAATTCTTTTAGGTCACTTTCCATGTGATTGATTATTGTTTCATTAATGATGATTATGGATTATTATTATGTGTTTATCAAGTGTATGCGTAGATTAGATGATGATGTTTCATGATGTTAGATTACATGCTTTATATTGATTATGATGTACTTACCCCATACTTGCATGTGTATGGTGATTATGTGTCTGTATCTGGTTGACGTGTTTGTGTGGTAGAGGATGGAGGTGTAGTTGCATAGTCGAGATCCACATGTCCGACTGTACCCTATCATTGTCTGTTATTTATTGTATGTACATGCTTTGTCTTTTGATGTCAAAATTGCAGGTACAGGGCATCGTCTTCCCTGAATTGGCAAGAGTGAGCATGCCCACAAACATTCATCTCAATGGTAAAGAGGGGAGATAATACACAAACCCAAAACCCTAACCTAAGACAAATTGTCCTAGGAATGGACAAGTGTCTGTTTGACTACCCTACCCGAATTCACCTGGTTGGTATGAATTCGTGGATCCCGTTCTTGAGTCTGTGCATGGTTTCAGTTTGCTTGATTTATTGTGTTTGATTTTATTGTGCTTGATTCAGTTGATTTATGATTATATGGGTGATTTTATATGATTATCGATGTTAGGATTATAGTTGAATTTAATGATTTAATTATGCTCCTATGTTTAATTTAGAAAATTATCTAAAGTCAATTATTTGATTAATTAGAAATAATTGATTATTTAATTGAAATTGGATTTAATTATGTTTGAATGTATTATTAAATAATTGAATATTTAAATGCATGCTTTAGGATGTATTAAATATTTAATTTAGTTTTAATTATTAACATTTGCTCAAATGGTAAATGTTTAGAATTATGCTTGTTTATATTATTAAATAATTAAATAATTAATTGCATGAATTTGTGATGCATTGATTATTTAATTTAATTAATAAATGAATTTTATTTATAACATGTGCAAATTGGAAAAAAGTGTTTGTTTTCAAAAAGATAACTAGTTTTCAAAAGTCAAGTTGAGTTGTGCTTTTAAAAGATATTTTAATTAATTAATTGTATTTGCTTTCAATTTTGGAATTTGAGTTGAATTAGGAGTTGTCTTATGAGTCACTTTTCTTATTTGAGTTGAACTCTGAGTTAGTTGTTGAGTTGTCCTCTGTGATTGCTTGGATTTTGGAATTGAATTCCTATTAGGAGATTTTGGCATTCATTTTTGGGGGAAGATAGGTTTTGGAGAGGAATTTTGGAGAATGCTTGTGTGTTTGGCATTTTGAAGAATTGTGGATTGTTGTGTCTATTTGATGATTTGAATTTCTTTGTGCATCTGGATTGGACACCTGGTTGCAAATTAGCTTTCAGATCTGCAGGTTGTGTTTGAATTTGGAGAGAATTTGGTTCTCAGATCTACAGGGGTTTCCATTTTTAATCTGTTTCTGGCATTGGATCTGAGGTAGGCTTTGGATTTGTCTGTCAGATCTATTTCCACATCTATTTATCTTTCTGTGTTTTATAGTTTTCTATGTTTTCTATTTGGTAGATCTTTGTTTATATTAGATTTGGGTATTCTGAAACCCTGGTAGAGTTGATTTTTGTATTTTATTATTACTTGGCATCGTAACGTTATGCTGGCCAAATTTTGTTAATTAATTCTTCATGGTTTGCCTACAAATCATTAAATTAATCTTGTTGTATAGTTAAACTATAGAGCTTGTAGAAAATTTAATCTCCTTGAGGAAGAAAACCAATTTGAGTAGAAAACCCAATTTGGATACAAATGAATTAATTTTGGTTAATATATATATTCTGTGTAAAAAAAAAATTTATATACTGTGTATAAATCTTTCATGATTCTAGTAAATTGTTGTGTTTAAAAGTTGTCTATGAGGAAGGAATAGATTCTCAGTTCAAAAGAATCTGAATTTTGGGGATTGTCAAAAAAGGGGATCACTGTATATTCTCTGTAAAAAAATTATAGATTTTCTATACAATATTATGTATATTTATATTCTATTAAAATACATTTATATGAGATTTATTTTAAAGTTTTGAAATTTATAAAAAATATATATATATTGAAATGCTTGTGTGTTTGCATATTATAAAAGCATTATTTTTTTTTATTTTTTTTTAAATTAAAAAGTTTTTATGGGGGTGGGGGCCACCAATCCCCTCAACCCCCACCGCTCGGTACCCACCACCTGTCAGTGGAGTACCTGCGGTAGTAGGTACTGTCGACGATAGTACCTCTACCGTAGCAGGGGGACTGCCATAGGCAGTACCCTGCACAGGGTTAAGGAAAGAGCGTTGGGTGCAGGAGAATGGGGTGTGGGACCCGTAGGGTCCCCCCCATAAAGTTGTTTTTTGGTAATTTATGTTATTTTAATTTCAAATTTAGTTTTTTGTTAATTTGAAATTATTAATTAATTTCTTTTTTTTATGTTAGTTAATTTAATTAATAAATTTAATTAATGAATTTAATTAATTTCTTTTATTTCTTATAATTTAGTTAATTCTAATTTATGTATTTGGAATGTTTGAACATATATATTTAATGTGTTAGTTAAATTTTATGTTTAAATAATTTGTTTGTTAATGAATTTATATATGATTATTAAGTTCAATAGAATTAATAATTATATATTAATAAATTTATACTGGTGTATTAACTTTTAAAGTTATTATGGCTTTTTAATTGATTCAAGTATGTTGACAACTTTGTATTTTTGCATGTGATGAGTTTTATACTGAAATTGGGCTTTTGCTCTATTGAATTCTTAGAACGACTATATGGTATATTCTTTAATTTGACGTTATTTTAATGTTAAGTATTTCTTAGCAGATTTAGGTGTTTCTGCATGTGGATTTAAATTATGTTCTTTATGGACTCTAAATACTTAAATATTGGATAGCAGTTTCCTTAAATGCAATTGTGTCTTCTTCGTGCCTGAACTGTATTCTTGTACTTTTTGTGATGTTGGGTATTAGAATGACCTAGGGGAAACACAGGGAGGGTTATGTATCAGTTGGATTGTATTTCAGTATCATGTTTATGTGTGTGTTTATTCTGATTGTCATCTATGAAACAATCTTATGGGCTCTTATTGGTTAATATCTATTTTTGGTATCTTCGTAATCATTTGGGTTTCTATGTGTGAAACTGCATCTAGGATTACTTGGTGGTATACCTGTTTAATGTTTATGTGATTATGAGCCTAGGGGAGATTGATTAAGTGCATCTTAGGGGAGTGGCTTACAATAGGGGTCAGGACCCAAAGTGGTCAGCACCTAGGTAACCTATTGTAGGTTATGTAATTAAGTGATAACATAGTAATTAAAACTTTATAGATCATTTAAAAAGATAAGTTAGAGTATGGTTATGATTAGAATTCCTCATATCTGAGAGAGAGTATTCTAATCCCACATGGATCGTAATGAGGGTCTGGGGCCCAGAGTGGTCAGTTCCAGGGTAACTCAATGCTTGAGGGTCCAGGGTCCAGAGTGACCAGTCTAGGGTAACTCAAGTAAATAGACATGTGATGACACTCCCATAAGCATGTAGCCTAGATCATCTCCTGAGTATCTATTTATGCCTCTGGATTAGTGGATCTTACCTTTCACTTTATTTTTGTAAACCTTGAGTAGAGAGCTTTCAGGATTCCTTGCTCAGTGGTTTTATCCTTGTTTGGTTTTGGTCATCCGATTGGGGTTTGTGGTTATCTCCTCAGCACGGTGGGGTAGGCTTTTGTGGTTCTACACAGACGGGTGGTAGTGATTCTTTACCATTTGAGATTCGATGTCCTGGTGCCGGTGCTGTTGATACTTCTGCAGTTGGATGCCTTTATGGTTCTTCATTGATTCTTCATTATTGGTTTCTTATCTTATCTTCATTTATGTAATCCTATATTAGTGTATCACATGTGATACCTAATATGATCATTGTACTTCCTTGTTAGATTTATTATTACATACCCTGCGACATGTGTAGTGGATGTCAGTTTATTAGTTATCATGGATGTCCATGAGATTTGTATTTATTGTTGTAAGTTGTAATTGTATCATTTATGATATGGAATCTTTTGTTATCTTTCTTTAGTTGTGTTTTGTTCTTAAGTAATTCTACGTCAAGGAACCCTCGAGTTTTGTAATCTGTTTTGGTTGTTGGTTTAATGTGAGTAAATGGTAATTGCTTTCACACTGTTGTGTATCTTGTTTGTTAACTTTAAAAAAAATGTTCATTGAACTTAGTTGCAACTTATAGGTTAATCTCTCTTGGGTTCCCTAGCGGGGTGTTACACCTTATCTGCATCACATGATGCTATACATGGCTTATACATGGCTTATTTTAATCAACCCCTTGGTCTTGATCAAAATGAAGAATGAAAAAATGTAAAATTTGTTAATAGGAGTCTCTTGACATGTCCACTCTTTTGGACCACATGCTTTCATGACACCAAGTCATTATCTTATATGCTATCCAACACCTCTTAAATGATCCTGCATTGATTTATTCTTCTTCCCTAGCTTGGGTAATCTTGAGGAGGTTATACTTGAGGGTTGCATTCACCCACTTCATCCCTCATTATTTTTTTCTTTGTCCATCAACTTGTTAATACATCCATCAGGTCATATACCTTTCTAGACATTGGAGGAAAACCAATGTAATCTTTCTTAAGAATGAGTAAACAACATTAAAATTTCAAAAATGATCCTGAAAAAATTCTAAAATTTTGGAGAAAAGTCCTGAAAAAATCATAAAAAGTGAAAAAAGTCCTTTAAAATGATCATCTTGGTGAAAACCTGGCAAAAAGGCACTTTGACACATCAACTAAAAAAATAAAAAATACTAAAAATAAATTTAAAAATGGAAAACGAGAAAAAAAATTTTAAAATGAAAGAAAGTGCCTTGGTGAAAACCTGGTAAACATGCACCTTGGTAGAAAAAATAGAATATCTGCCAAGTAGGTGAAAACCTGGTAAACATGCACCTCTTGTACTCAAGCGCTCCTCTATCAACGCAAGTCTTGGCATCCTTCATGCTTTACTATCATTTGCTTTAGTTTGTACATAGCTTTCAGTCACTTTCGTGACAAATCAATTGTTTCATGCAACATTGTCATGGATTCAAATCAGTCTTTATCTTTGTCCTAGGACATTCAAGTCTGTCTAGGGGGTAGTTTTCTTTTATGACAGTTAGTCATCCAAAGTGAAAGGTTAATCACTGACATACACTGGTGTTTTTCAACACCCCACAATGTGAAGACATCAATAAAGAGTGTTTCTTAACACTTATCGGATAAGCTTAATTCATCAAGACAAACAAATAACATACTTGAACAAATCAAACAAGTGTTTCTTAACACTACACACTTCAACAAGCTAGAACACAAAACACAAACACTACCCAAGACTTTCTGAATTAATGTTGATCACATCTCTATTGCAACTTGACAATGTCTAAACGACTAGAGAAGCAATCGAGGATGTGAATTTTTCTTGGTATACTATTTGTTATCATTTGATTTCCCGATTATCCCTTTCTATGCAACTTGACGATGTCTAAATTGACTAGAGGAACATAGACTGGGGCATAATCAATTTTTCTTTATCTCATGCTTGTCGGTGTGGTTCTAATGATCCTAAACTATCAAATAAATTAGGTGTTTGTGGTAAGAGTCTCCATCTTGATTGGATGGTCGCACATACCTCTACTCATTTTATATGAACACTAAGGTGAGGTCGAAACTATCTCCTTGTCTATTATTCTGTTTGTTTACACAAGAACCATTCAGGTCATCCTGGCCTCTTATGCCTTGATGTTTATTGTTACTTTCCAAATCAACTAAAAATGATGCTCAGTTCATCTTGGCTTTTATGCCTTGATGCTTGTGTTAGTTTCCCACATTTCTATGATATAGGCATATTCATATCCTCATGGTCGCAGTGGCACCATTGAGAATTATATCGACTATGATTTCCCACAAATGCTCAATGATGAATATTTCAAAGAAAAATCCAATGACTAAGTCCTAGGGTACATTCATGTTAGTTTTACATTTTGCATTTGGACAACATCACTACTTTGCAACTTCATCTCCTAAGTGGAAGGCAAGGCTTGAGTTCAAAATGTTCATTATCTTCTTTCATCAACAGCTAACTAGGAACATCATCCTTGACCTAATAAAATCATCAAATTATCCTCAAACTATTTTTGGGATCAAAAATCAAAATTTGAGATCATTTTATCTGTCAAAATCATAGTTTGACTTTTTACTCCAATTGCAATTGATTGCTCACACAATCATTTCTTTCTCCACATTTTGGTCAAGCAATCAAAATACTAGAATCTTGGTCAAACCTTATCCAAATTTTGGTCAAAATTGGTCAATAGGACCTAAACTAAGTGCAGATTGTGACCTACATGCTTATAACCACATCAAAATTAGATATATCCCTTCTTGTAGCATTTTATCAAATCAAAATTTATTCAGATCACAAGGGCACCTATCCATATTTCAATTTCACTCCCGAGGGGGCATAATCATGATATCAACAATTCAGTGATCACATCATCAAAATCTTTGAATCTTTTATCAAGCAATCAAATCTTTAAATCAAACAAGACCTCATCACTAGGGGCATCTCAGCTTCATCACACCACACCAAGTTGAGATTATTTATTATCAGAAAATCTCTAGGGGCATATCAGTATCATTGCTTCACATCAAACTAATATTGTTCTTGTCAATCCAATTGGATTCTTCACATCAAATCAAGTCAATTCCACTATCATTCTCTTAATGATGATCAATTTTATCACTTTACATCAAACTGGTTATTCATTCGAACCAAATCCATTGGTTTAAGAGTATTTTTTGTCATTAATCAATTTCATCGCTTCACATCAAATTGGTTAGTTGTCATCATCAAGTTAGATAGGTGTCCAGTTTCATCGCATCACATCAAACTAACCATTCTAGTCATCATATTGATCTTCGATCAATCAAGTTTGGAATTGATATCTTTGAATCAATCAACTTGAGAGTAGTTTCATCGCTTCACATCAAACTATTCTCGGTTCAACATGAACTGTTCTTTGAATCAATGCATTGATCGCACATCAATTCAAAGAGGGGCAAATGTAATCACCTAAAAATGGTCACCAAAACCATAAGCCCCTAATCTCAATTGTCTATCAAGAAAGTCCTAATTTCAATCAAAACTCCTAAGTCCTAACCTAAGGCAATTCAATTCATTAATCTAATTTGAATTATATTCTAAGTCTCATTCAATTATTGCACTTAATCCTATTCAATTAATTAATTCCTAAATTCTAAATGTTATTGACAATAAAATCAATCTTATATCATTTATTTAATTAATACTGTAAGATATTGATTAAATAAATAGAAATGGTCAATTAATCACAAAAAGGGAATTAAATTAATAATGTCATCACATTTTTGGAGAAAAATGCATAAAATCCTATAAATATTCCAAAAAGACATTTATGAAGTCACCATCTAGTCAACTGAAATCAATTTTGGAAACAATCTAGTTAACTAGAAAAACAAATACGTTAACTCATCTATCAATTTAGAAACTTCAGTTTTGCCTAGGAAGTTTCCCAAATAACTGATTCTCTCAACCAATCAAATGAGTGGCATGTGGATTGTGCTAGTTCAAAATGAATCTCAATCGTTCATCTGGAATCAATCTTGTCCATTCATTCTTGAGAGAATTTCTATATAATCAGGCCTTCATTCTCACAAGAAGGATATAGAATCTTTGCTTAGTGTAACGTTGTCGAATTAATCATTATTTATGCATTTTGAGATCATTGTTAGATAAATTGCATTAATTATTTTTTTTCTACATTGCAATCTTAGTTTAGTTTATTTCATCTTCATTGCATCAATCACATCTAGGAACTCTTCAATTTGGTATAAAATGAATTAAATCTTGGAGTTTGGATAAACTTGCATTGCGTAATAGTTTAATCTTCAAATCCTTAATTTAGATAGAGTCTAAAGTCATTGGGTTTGGAATTATTTGAGAGAAAACTCATACTCCTATCTACTAGAATTAAATGAGCCACCTTAACTTATTTCTATGTTGTTTAAGTGATTTTCTTTGTTAAAATCAGTTATTCAATGATTCATTAAAGTGTAGTGTAGTTTAGGAATCACACATTTTCACACTCACATTAGGTGAATACTAATATTTTCTCTTAGTTTTTTGGTTCATTATTGGACTTAGGTGAACCTAGGTATATTATTGAACACCTCAGCCTTGGATTATTTGGTAGAGATTATTGCAAGAGTTTAGAGGATGTTCTAGGAGCTACATGGTATGGGGTAGGGTTTCCATTGGAAACAAATTTAAGGGCTTTCCTCAAGAGGGAACTGAGGTTCCAGGGGTGCCTTTTTCTATATATTTTTAGATCACTAGAGGTATACCAGTACTATGCACGGCATGGGGCCTATTTCTTGAAGAAGCTATCTGGTGTTGATGAGGACTTTGAGCAGGAGTGGTTGGAAAACTTTTAGCTACAAGAATTATTTGAGAGGAGCTGGGATAGAGAATATCACTACAAGATGTGAAGGCCTCAGACTTAGGAAATGGGTCAAGGGACTCTGGAAGTAGTGTTGATGACTCTACGAGAGACGATCCAAGCTCTAGAAATGTATAACCTACATTGTAAAAAAATTGGAATACGTCTCTTTTGCTATGACAAGTGCAAGAAGGATGGAATATGAAATAATGTTTATACATGTTGTAAATAGATAGTCTCTAATGAAATTGATATACATGTTTTGTATGCTCCTTTTTGGTTCAAATTTATTTACCTTGTGTCATATTTATTCCTTTTACCATATGTTTATTTAATTGAAATTTGTAATACCTTTAAAAAATGTGCAAAGTGGTATCATGTATCATAGAAAGGGAACTTGCTACTACATACATAATTGGTAGTAAGTTAGAAAATACCTATCCCAAAAATAATACATTCCAAATGTACCTTAACCCAATCAATCTCATGTTTTATTTTAATGAAGCATGATTCAGTTAATATAAGGTTTCAATCATTTGTCGCATTGGATGAAATTTTAAAATTTGTTTATAAAATGACAGTAATCATGTAATGACCACCTAAATGTATTAGACTTGCAAAATGGGATGAGTGTGTAGGATTCTCTTAGGAAAAATGACTATACATAGGGCCACTTGACAAGTGATGCATATGTTGTAGCACTTTTGGAAATTAAAAACCCTACCTACCTATGCTAACTAAAGATGAACGAACTATAAAGATCCATTTACAAGAATTTGGAAGTAGCTACACCTGTGACCCAACTTTTTACATTTAAATAATATTGACATTTTTTTGACAAAATTGAGGAGCCATTTGGGGCGTATTTTTATTTTTATGTGAAAAATAGAGAAAAATATATAAATATACATGTTAGGACATTCCTTTTAGATCACACATGGAAACATATTGACCTTATATGAACTCTCCTCATACCTTGACATGAGCGAGACAAGTTTTGATTGGTGAGATATGAATTTTAAAAAATACTTGATTGGACATCCTTGGGGAATGCATTTTTTTGAGTGGGACATCCTTCCTTTGTTTCCTATCATTGTTTGTTCTTGGTTCTGCGAACTTGAACTCCATGGGAAGCTCCTCGAATACTTTTAGAGATTATTTTTGGAGTGATATGTAAAAAATCTCAAGGTTGTTCCAAAAAAGCATGTCCTCGTCCTTTTTTCTATACACTTTGAAACCACAGGCATGACTTTTATCTCTTCACACTCTGGTATGAATTATTCTTCAATATTAAGCACATGAAAGGGATCAGACTCCAGGTGAGCCTCCAAAACTTTCTACACTTGAACCAAAGAATCTTCTTCTTCATCTCCTAGTTTACAAGGGACCCCTGAAAGAAAAGAGCTTAGACCTCTAACCTTCATCCTCTCCATAGGAGCGTCACTTTTTGTGTTGCACAAGCTCAACTATGTTTTTTGAATAGCCTATAGGCATTGATCGGTCCCAAAAACATGTAGGTCCTTATTACATATTAAGGACTGGTTCTTCCCTTTCTATCTTTATGTGCACTAAACAAAAATTCCTCCTTCGAATAAAGAGATGGTATCTGGAATCAGATTCTAGAAGGAAAAAGCTAAAAATCCTTCTGGGTCAGGCACGTTCTTTGCATGTCATAAATCTTCTAGGATGTATGCATGTATATCATTGACCTTGGGAACTATTGTCTGAGTGATCCACACCTCTTTGGGGTAGGTTGTACGTGTATGCAACTAAAACATGGGAGCATCCCTTTGCTTCTCCATTTCAATCAATGACATCTCAAGTTGGAAATTTTTCATCATCTTTCAAAGATGGTGATATGTACTCTTGAGAAGGACAAGAAGTATCCCAATCAAGGGAAACATAATAATTCTAATTCATGCTTGACCATTGAGTCAAGTGTGCAACTTACCAAGTGCACTTGAAGACTTCATAAAAGCTAATAAAAGTAAAGTGTGCACTAACCTTGGTCATAGTATTCAGCTTAGGGTTTCACCAAGTATGCCAAAAAATAATGTTGATCCCTAAGAGGCTCACACCTAAATAAGAGAAAATGAGAAGTATTACTAGAGTGAGATAAATTGTACCTTCTAAAACAACCTCCAAGATTTTAGAAGTTGTCTCTTCACACGAGGTTTGACTAAAAGGAACGAAGGAAACCTTTCACAAGAAAACTAAGCTAAGGGTAGGTGATTCACCATAACAAATCCTTTTCATAACATACTTAGGAATATATAGGATGTCATTCATATAAATATGACCCTTCCCAATAAAAAATTCAAATCTTCATGTGATAGACATGATGCACCACTTACCCTTCATTGTTGGTTAAGAGAAAAAAAATATGTAAAGTATCCATGACATAGAATGTAATATTCAGATCTTAGCCTTGGGAAACATCTACAGGGGTCTAAATAAAGACTCAAGTCCCTTCAAGGATTCATTATTCCTTACACCCAAAAACATGATATAAGAAAACCATATCTGACTGAAACCCATGCAAGAAGCACCAAGAGTGGGCTCTTGAGATTCCATATGAAAATAGTTTGTATAAGGGTTAAGTGAAAGAAAAACAAACCCCAAAAAATATTCCTAAGGGGTAGGCTGCAAATGGTACAATTCATCCTCTATTATAGATGCATTGTGAGGGGAAAAAAACTATTCACGATCACAAATACACCAAACAAAACATAAAATAATTGGACCAACATAAGCAAACTAGATCAAATGTAAAGTAATTCAGCACATGATGCTATGATTAACAAAAAAAGAAAGGCTACAAGGGCACATTCCCCATATTTCATTAAGAGGAAACATGCCAAGGCTAAAGAGAAAGGTCCAGAATACTAATGCTAGAACATACTTCTTCGGTCTAAAATCCATGGAGTCCCTTTGAATAGAAACTAAAACTTCTATAAATTTATAAGTATTTCCTAAAAAAACTTCTTAGTCTTCTTCCAATTGGAAAAATCAAGAGGAATCAAACTAGAATTGGATCAGAACCTCCTTTACAATGCAGGCTTCTAGAATCTTATAGGAACAACCCCTAGCCATTTTGTGATCAGATTTTATCACTTTCTGCTACAATTCATTTGCATGTCAAAAAATACGACATGATTTTTTTATTTTCCTTGGTATGGAGACCAATTTTTTCATTCTTATTGCTTGTGATTGGTATGTCTACCAATTGTAGGTGAAAGTGGTCATTATTTTGGGAGGTTGCTGCAATTTCATGAAAACCTCTAAAAACATGTTGATCACTTTGACATCTGTCAAAAAGGCTATTTACAAGTAATCTTTAACATGGCATATTATTTGAATATTCTACTGGTGGGCCCCTTCATTTTTGAGAGATAAAAAGGGACACATGTCATGTTGGCAGGTGCTGAGAATGAGAGGTTTGAAGTGGAGGTGCTAGGAATCGTGCTCGACTGACATGTGTCTCGTCCAAAAAGTTTGAACTTTGAAGTGGGGCACATCCTTGGAAAAGGTTCATAGGCACATGATGATGCAGGAGTGTTTAGTGGTTAATGGGGTCGAGATCAATTGGTGTAGATGGAATCTACGGGAACAACTTTATAAGTGGTTTTTTAGCCCATGGTTTTTTAATATTGTTTGGTGATTTCATGTATTGTATCTCTTATAGAGTATATGTGTGAGATGGAGGGTATGTGTAAGAATCTTATTTCCATTTAATCGCCTCTAGATCTCTGATTGGCAATGTTCTTGAGAGAAGCTTTCTTTGCTAGTATATTGTAATTTATTATTGATTTCTGAATAATATATTAGGTGGCTTTTAGACTGTGGGTTTTTTCTTCCCAAAGGGTTTTCCCCATATAATTCATTGTGTTGTGGTATGCATGTTATTTATGTTAAGTTTTTGTAACTATTGTACAAAGATTTGACAAATTTTTACATGACCCTTCTCTCAAGGTTAATGTAGGAAGTTGTTTTGCTACCTTAATTTCCATACACTATCTAAGCAATTTGGCCCCAAATTTGAAATTACAATGATCAGCTTTGTAGTAGCAGGAGATTTCTCCTAAATGTCATCCTTCTCCCAAAAATTAAATACTAAATGGTGTAAGTTGCATATAAATATAACTCTCTCTCTCTCTCTCTCATTTGAACTCTATCTATCAAATTTAAGTCAAATTGAGCATTCAAACAGGCATAATTGAGTATAGGTCTACAATTAGGGAAGTCAAGCATTCAAGTTTTAGCAATCATGACCAAGCTTTAAGTGTGTATCCATGATGAAGGAAGGTATTGCAATTATTCAAGTAACATCAAGCCTTATTTGAGACTTCAAGACAAGGTTTCATTTCTAAGGTAATATTTGTCAATTTAGGCATTTCCATTAAGGTTTTTATCCATTGTCATATTTTAGGATAAGCACCTATACAACACATCCATTTTTCTCCATTTCCATGTGTGCAAATTCAAATCCAACAACAAAGACTTCTATAGTTGTCCAAAGAAAACAATGATAGACAATCTCAATTATGAATAGGCAAAACACCTATACTAGCGCACTCTCCAATCGTGTTTGACACATTTAGGCTTATTTACTAAGAGATAGATCTACATAACTTCATAATCTATAAAGTGGAACTTACTGTTGATATGGACACCCTCATATTAGGGGCCCTCCAATCCTTTCTGACACTTTTTGGGCTCAGATTGTTGCTATTGGTTCCTGTATGTATCCTCTTTCCAATTTCTCACACAACCTACATAAGATAAAGGAAATGATATTGATTTCACACTAGTTAACTATTCTTCAATTTAGATATTAAACATTATTTTATATTATCTTGTGAAGAAATTTATAATGTCTCTATAAACAACACAATAAAATCAAGACCAATTTAATGATTGATAATGTAGATAATATTTTGCACAATCTACAAAAGATAAAGACATTAATCTTAATAAAAAACCATTTATATAATATATTTTTATGATTACAATAAAAATAAGATCAATTCATAATAAACAAGCTAACATAAATAATATCTTACATATTTTACATAATATAAAGATAATAATATTTATTGTATTTTTTTAATTTAAAAATCAAACATCATTTCTATAATAACCCTTTTGTGAATTTAATAGAACTAAGACAAATTCATGATTGCCAATATAAATAAAATATCTCACACAACTTACATAAAATGAAGATCATTAATTTCATACCAGCCAACTTTTACCAACATAAAAGCTATACAATCTTTGCATTTAAAATCTCCATTTTTTCAATTAAAAAATGTTATACAATCTCTCTTTTATGCCATGTTTAAGCATGGACTATCATTCCCTTAACATGTGATCTCATCATTACTATTTTTGCATTAATTTAATCATATTTTAATGGTATATCATCCCTCCTTGGTATTTTTATTAATTTATGCATGATTTTTTTAATGGTATCTCACTCGTAGTGTTTCTCTGATTATAATAATTTTATAATAAATAAAATTAGCACCTTTACTATAACCCCACCATTATAAAACCCTAGACATCACCAATAGGCTTGTAATAACGTTAAAAGGCATGAATAAGAATCTCCTTTTGGTAATAAAGGTATTGGAATATTTGTTAAAGAACAATTGCAATCTCCATCATGATGGATGTGTCATCATTTATTTGACTTTGTTATGGTCGCATGAATGAGCAAAGAGTAATTCGCGGCATGAATTATCAATTTTATGCTTGTTCTTACATTGTAAGTTAAAGCATCTCTTTTTTAAAGGCAAGCTAAAAAGGATTATTTAATGATTTATTAATATTGGAAATTAATTTTAAAGATATATAAATATTTGTTTTCTGAGTTTAAGTTTCGTAGTCAAATAAAAAGGTTTTTAATGAGTTTATCAAGAATTAATTATTATTAAGATTATATTTCAAATAATTTGATGTATTAGAAACTTCTTAAATTCTTGATGTGTCTCTTAATTTTTGATTATATTCTAAAATTTCCTATTTTTTAATATATTGATTGAACTTAATTAATGACAATTTTAATGAAGAGAATTTTTAAATTTTGAATTCTCTATAAGTATAATTATATTAGACTTGATATCTAGATAATTATTAGAGATTGATTATCTTCCTTTTTTCCATTTATGATATTTTACTTATTATTAAAAGAATTTATGGTGTTTTACTTATTATTAAAAGAAAGATGAATGATATAATAATTTAATGAAATTGATATTTATTTTTATTTTTATTTAATTTGATGATTGTAAAATTGAAATTACCACTTAAAATTATAATTAATAATTTTTTGAGAGGTATTTTATAATGATAGAAAGGGGTAGAATGTAATAGTATGGGTATTTTGTCTTTTATTTCAAATTTGACTCTATTTATTTGAGAGGTTATTTATATTTAATAATAAATATAAATAAAATAAAATAAAAATTTGTTTTTGTTGGCATTGTCATTCTTCCTTAAATGCAAATTTTAAAATAAAAATAAAAAACTTTTTATAACAAATAAAATTTCTATTACTTCTTCAAGATCTTTGATTTGCATATCTATTTATATAGTTATAGTAGCTTAAATTAATAAACCTCTTGTATGGTAAATAATTTTTTAACTTAATTTTCTAAAAAAATAATATATAAAACTATTGAAATAATTTAGTAAAATTGTATATAAAAATAAACTTAAATACAAGTATCTAAATAATTCTACTCAAGCTCTTTAACAACTTGGTGATGGCTCACAAAGAGTGATCAAAACATTGATGCAATAATACAAACAAAATTGAATGGCAAGAAGCATAATGGATTGCAAAAATTGATATCATTTATCTAAAGACTACTAAAGAAATAATTTAAAATAAGTAATTAATTTATTAAAACTATGTATAAAACATAAATATGAAATATACTTCCTCAAAATTGAAATATGAAACATATCATGGATGCGCAATAGGCTAGGTGGCAAAGCTAAATGGTAATCAACTAGTCCTATCCTTTCAATGATCTCAAATGGTCCAACAAATCGAGGTGTGAGCTTAGAGCCCCTTCCAAAATGGATTGGACTCTTATGTAGCCGCACTCTCAAGAAGACCATGTCTCCAACTAAATAGGCTCGATCTATCCTCTTTGCATCAACATACTTCTTTTGTCTATCCTGAGCCTCTCCAAGATGTTGTCTAATCAAGGTTACCTACTGCTCCACATCTCTGACTAGCTTAGGACCAATGGAAATTCTATTCTTGATCCTATCCCAACTAAGTGGTGTCCTGCAAGGTCTACCATAAAGTGCCTAGTAAGGAGGCATACCCAAGGATGTATGATGCCCATTGTTATAGTAAAACTCAACTAGATGCAGGTATTCCTCCCACCGGGTCTAATGATCCATCACATACATGCATAGCATGTCTTCTAACACCTAATTGACCCTTTTGGTCTGTCCATCTGTCTCAAGATGATAGGTTGTACTAAAATTGAGCCTAGTACCCATAGTTGCCTACAATTATCTTCAAAAGTCTGGAGTGAAGAGATAATATCTATCTAAGATAATCTTATGATGTACGCCATGCAGACTAGCCATATCTCGCAAGAACACATGTGCCACAAATGGTGCGGGAAAGGTAGTACCCACGGATGAAAAGTGAGCCACCTTGGTCAACTTGTCAACTGTCACCATGATGGCATCATGGCAAAGAGATGACATAGGAAGACCAATAATGAAGTCAATAGAGATGGTGGCCCACTTCCACACTGGTATCTCATGAGGCTAAAGAAGACCACCCAGATGTCAGTGTTCCACCTTTGCCTTTTGGCATTCTAAGCACCTAGCTACCATCTCAGCAATATGTGATCTCATGCCTGGCCAATTATATAACTGTCCCAAGTCGGCATGCATCTTCTTAACTCTGGGATGCGCTATATAAAGGGCTCTATGGGCCTCTAGCATAAAAAACTCATGCAATCCTCTAGAAGAAGGTATATATACGTGTCCTCTATGATGTAAGAGTCCATCAAACTCTAACATATAATTTGAATACTTCCCTTCAAGGGGTCTCTGAGATTGAATCAACTCGCTAACTTCTGAATTCATCTCATCCTCATGTAAGTGATGAAGAATGTGATCTCTCAAATATATGCATGTGGACATAGAAGAAATCGCATGTCGTCTCCTACTCAAGGCATCTGTGACAACATTATCTTTCCCCTTGATGTAATGAACATCAAAATTGTATTCACATAAGAACTCCATCCATCTCCTATGCCAAGCATTAAGGTTTGGTTATGTGAAGATGTATTGAAGGCTTTGATGATTTGAATAAAGTTCAAACTGATGTCCTAAGAGGAAATATCACCATCTCACTAAGGGATGTACCACTGTTGCAAGCTCAAGATCATGGGTAGGGTAGGTTGAGCTCGTGAGTCTTTAGTCTCCTAGACTTGTATGTTATAGCTCGCCCACCCTACATAAGAACTCCCCCTAAACCATCTTTTGAAGCATCTGTGCAAACTATAAAGTTTGTTGAAGGCTCTGGTACAATAAGAATGGGTGCACTAGTAAGTGCTCTCTTGAGCTCTTAAAAGGCTCTATCACACTTCTTAGTCCACTTGAACTTATTTCCCTTTCACTAAAGAGAAGTGATGGGGTGTGCCACTCGAGAGAATCCCTCAAAAAACTTTTTGTAATAACCAGCTAGACCCATTAAACTTCTCACCTCAGTCACAGTGGTAGGTGTTGGCCAATCCATAATGGCATCAATCTTTGATGGGACTACTGAGATCCCATCACTTGATATCACATGACCCAAATACTTGACCTCGAATCTAAAAATGCACACTTAGACAAGCTGCCAAATAACTGATTATCCCTTAGGCACTGCAAGAATTGTCTCAGGTGCTCTTTTTACACTCTCTCATCCTTGGAATAAATTAATACATCATCAAGGAATACCACCACAAAACTGTTAAGGAATGCACAAAATACCCCATTCATGAGACTCATGAATACAAATGGAGCATTTGTAAGACTGAATTGAACCACAATGAACTCATAGTGGCCATATCTAGTGCAGAAAGTGGTCTTGTGAATATCACTATTTACTATCCTCAACTGGTGATATCCTGACTTAAGATCTATCTTGGAGAACACTCAGACACCCTATATCTGATCAAATAGGTCATCAATCCTAGGAAGTAAATACCAATTATTGATGGTTACTTTATTCAACTAGCGGTAATCCATACACAACCTAAGAGATTTGTCCTTCTTCTTTATGACGATCACTAGTGCACCCCAAGAAGAAATAGTAGGATGAATATGTCCTTTCTCTAACAGTTCCTCAAGTTGCAACTTAAGTTTGTTAGGCTCATTAGTGGTCATCCTATAAGGTGCTGTGGAAATTAGTTATGCTCTTGGTACAGGATATATATGAAAGCCAACTGCCCTACGAGGAGGCATACTAGGTAGCTCTAAAGGAAATACATCTGCATATTCCTACAAAATGTGATGGTCATCCAATGAGGCCTCCTTTTCTACCTCATCCTCTCTATCACTGATGGTGATAGCAAACAAATGACATCCCTTTTGCATGCTTCACTTAAGCTTCATAAGAGAGATCACACAGAGGGATACAAGTCTTTGGATTCCAAAAATCACAGTAGAATTGTCATCATCATCCAAGCATTCAATCTACTTCTTACAACAATCTAACTTGGCCTTGTAGGCATATAGCCAATCCATTCCAAGGACTAGACCGTAGGATCCAAGAGGAGGAACTATGAGGTATGCTAAGGTGGTTAAGCCACCAATCTGAATCGAACATTCTCTAACCATCAAGGTAACTGACACTCTATCTCTTGAAGCTAACTCAACCTCTCATCTAACATCTTGACTAGTTGCCACTAGTCCACAATGCTCCACAACTGATGGAGAAATAAAGGAGTCAGTAGCTCCAGTATCAAATAAGATAGAAACATCACTACCTCTGATCATACCTGTGGCCTCAATGATGGTGGCTTGATGCTCTACTTGGTAGTTATCAATTGCTACAAAAACTCTATGGGACTTGCCCATGTCTCCAACTGTATGTTCTAACATTGTTGTCTGTTGACTACCTCCCTTGGGATATTCTCTAGCTATGTTCCCCATGGCATCACAAGTGTAACATGGTCGACATTTATGAATTTGCATGCCCTGAGGTCTACAATTTTGTGAACCTCCTATCTTAGTAGACCCTTTGTATCCTCCCCTATAGGATTGTTGATTTTGTGCTGGAGGTGTATAAGTTGCATATGGTTTCTGGTCTCTTTTAGGACCCTGAGACTGCCACTGCTTGGGCTTTGAGCCCTATCGACCCTGAGGTGGCCTTTGGCCTCTGTCTCTGGTTCTATTGAGACTGTTGAGGTTGTTGTAGTCGTGGGGTTCTAAATGACCTCAAAGAGTTCCTCTAATTTCCCTTTCATGGGGCCCTCTGATAACCCAAACTTTATGGTGTGGGATTATGATACTAAGATCCTATAACTATCTCCTTAGCTACTAAGGCTCTATCACTAGTGAAATGCAAGTCCTCTAGTGGTACCATGTATACCATGCCTGCAATAGAAGGGTTCAATCCTTTAATGAAGTGATTTAATTGAAGCTTCGCATCCCTCATATACTCAACATAAGGGAGGAGGTCTGTAAACTTTCCCTCATACTGGGCCACTGAAAGTTCTCTCTATTGTAGTTCATGGAATTTGTCTATGCAATGATGCCTGAACTATTTAGATAAATATATGGCTCTAAATACCTATAGAAAGGTATCCCATGTCAGGGTGTCAATGACTAAGTGCCCTTTGAATTCCTCATGCTTCCACCAAGTGGAGGCTCCTCCTCTGAGGAGATGAATAGAAAAGTGTGCTTTGAGATTTCTCTCATAAGGGCACAACCAAAAAATACCACTCTAGGCTCAAAAGCCAAGACTCAGCCTCCTTCCCGTCTGAAGAACCCAAAAATAGAGGTAGTTGAAGTCGCATCATCTCGTTGATCTGATCACCTGCGTCTAGGGGTGCTCTCTTGAATCTACGAACCTCAATCCTGGGTGGATGCTCTGGCCCACCAATGGACCCAATCTCTTGTTCGACTTGTCCCTTAGCGAACCTAGGAGGGGGACTCCTACTTTATTCTCTAGTTGAGGACCCACGTCCTTCCAAATCTTGATGCACATTCTGATGTACAACTAGAGGCATTCGATCAAGGATAATTCCGGCTAGATTCTGAAATGCTTGCAGCAAATTTGCATTCAGATTAGGAGGTGGTTCCAGAGATGGACCCTGGTCCCCTCCATGAACTTCTACCTCAAATTGTACCTCCTCACAAGTCATAGAGATACATCTACAACCTCATCCATGTCCACAAGCCTATCGAGTGAGTGGAGGCATCCTACACAAAAAAGGAAAAGTTAAGTTACTACGCAGTGGGTTTAGGTTCCCAATGTTGACAAACCTAGATCTAATACCAAAATGTCATGCCCAAAAGTTGGGCAAAATACAATTACAAATATTTTTCTAAAGACTAATGTTTCTTACTGAAGTGCAAATGCTTGACTCTAAGTTTACTAAGGTTCACACTATCTGTTCAAGATTAGTAAACTGTTTGGTCCAATTAGGTCTTGGTTGACTAGGTAAACTAGGTTTGACCAAGAGAACTATTATTCACAAAATGGGGTCGAAACCCTATCATCAACTTATATTGTTAACTAGTTTGTCATTAACTAGTTAACTAGAGCAAACAAGTCTAATGGAGATTTCGTCGATAATTTGAATGTTATCTTGATTACTAGTAGATAGCAAAAATTGATCTTTAACTAATGTATTAACTTAATCGATAATGATTTATCAATTTATTACCATTGATATGAAATTAATTTATAAACGATAAATTGACTAATATTTTTTTTTAAATAACTTAAATCTATTATAAACAAATAGATTTAAATCTATATTATTCTAATACATTTATAAAACTAAAACAACTAAATAACTTAATTAAATACTATTTTTAATTAATATACTAATTCCTAAATTTAAAAATAAATAAAGCTAATATAAATGATTTTGCCAATAAAAGAACATTCATCCCATAACCAAATACTAATTAGACCCAAACTAAATGAAATTCAAATTTTATAATTTCATTATATGTGTTTTACCCCTAGATCAAACGATTAAATTTAAATCTTACCTCATTAACATACTAACCTAACAACTAATTTAGTCTATTTACACTACTAATTAACTATTTAATTTAAATAACAAACTAATTTAAACTTCTAGAAAATTCTAGCCTAAAAAGTCAATCTTTGCAACTAATGTATTTAAGAATTTAAAATCAATTTAAAATTAAAACAAAATCTAATTTTAAAACTTCTAAACTATTCTCAACACTTTAGTCAACAATTTCAACTATAAACTAGAACTTATTCTATTTGGAATATAAAATAATAAATTATCATTTAAATCTAATCTTCTTAATTTTATAAGAGTTATAAATATGCCCAAGGCATTTTGAAATAACCTAAGGGTTATCTCCTTTTAATGTTATTTCATTTTATTTTTATGCTATGTTCTTTTTTATTTTGCTTTATATTATTATATTATATTTCAAAGCTTTGTGTATTTTTTTAATATAATATTCTTTGTATTTTTTGAAATATATTTTAATTTTTTTGCTAACCCTGCATGCGTTATAGGGTTTGCAGGGGAGAGATCGAGTCGGGTTGAAGCGACGGTCACCATGGTTGTCGCCACCATAGTTGGTAGCGGACGCCATGGGCGGCACCCCTGCTACGACGATGACATAAATGTTTGGAGGGGGTCAGGTGCAACACAACACCCTCCCCACTATGGTAGCACAGTGGGAGGATGGGGCAGCCACAGTCGTAGCCCGCCCTCCCCACTGTGCTACCATAGTGGGGGGCAGTGTCACCTCCGCGCAGTCGCCCTCTACAAAGGCAAGAATGGGAAGGGCTTCGGCTCTCCCGTTTCTCTCAATATTATATTTTTATTTGTTTATAAAAAACTTTGCAATCTTTTAAAAAAAATGAAATCTCATCATTTTTTTAAATGGGGTAAATTTTAAAAGAGGGTTTAGTTTTTTATATATATATGGTCCCATCCAACCATTCAGGTTTTTTTCAAAATATGAGATTTATTCATTTATTTTAAATTCAAATATGTATTTGAAAATGTGACAAAAGATGTCATTTTTATTTTTATTTGATTATATATATATATATATATATATATATATATATATATATATATATATATATATATATATATATATATATATATATATATATATATATATATATATATATATATATATATATATATATATATATATATATATATATATATATATATATATATATATATATATATATATATATCTATCTATCTATCTATCTATCTATCTATCTATCTATCTATCTATCTATCTATCTATCTATCTATCTATCTATATATATATATATATATATATATATATATATATATATATATATATATATATATATATATATATCTATATATATATATATCTATCTATATATCTATCTATATATATATATATATATATATATATATATATATATATATATATATATATATATATATATATATATATATATATATATATATATATATATATATATATATATATCTATCTATCTATCTATCTATCTATCTATCTATCTATCTATCTATCTATATATAGAGAGAGAGAGAGAGAGAGGGGTTACTAGATTAATTACTTTATACACTATTCTAATGATTTTAAACACACACACACACACACACACACACACACACACACACATATATATATATATATATTTATTTATTTATTTATTTATTTATTTATATTTATTGTTGAATATATAATTTTTATAAAAAGAAACTTGTATTATTGCATAACCTTTACACTAAAACAAATCCTAGAACCATTTAGTTACATATATAAGGAAATAAACCTTTCTCAATTTAATTTAATTTAAAACTCAACTTATATTTATAAATCCCTATCATAATCATAGGCTTTTAATTATTATTAAGATAATTTATCTACTAACATATAGGAAATTAAGTCCTTCTTCATTTTAGCTTAAATGAAAGGTATAACTTCTTGATGCTTTAAAATTTGCTTTTACTATAATGTCAAATGATATTTTTCTTTAAATACTTTTAAATTAAATTTCCTATAAAGACATTTAGTACAAATTAATTAGGTAAAATTATGATATATCTACCAATACGAGAAAATAATGTAATTCAACAAATATAAGAACAAAATAACTATAATGATTTTCATTTCTTCATTCATCAAATAGTAAACTTTACAATAATACAACTTTCCTTCATCTTCAATATTTACATAGAGATAATTTGCTTGAAACAGCTTTGAAACACAAAAACCACCAAATGGTGGTTTCAACAAAACTTCACCAAACTTCCAAGGGCCCCAACTAATCCTTCATGAAGAACAAAAGTTGACCATGGAGGCTCACCTCCCAACCTAGGCCTTTACAAGGCCACCCCCGAGCTTGGGGATCCAGGAATCTGACAAGATACAAAGAATCAAACAACATTGAATCTGCAAATAGACACACACAAAGAAAGTTCCCAAAAAAAACCAAGGTTTTATAAGGCCTTAAAAGGATCTGAAACAATAGGGGTGAAGAAGACTCACCACATGAGGAGAAGCCAAATCAAAATATAGAAACAAGAGGAATAGGCCACACATGGGCTCAACATTCCCTAAGAACAACATCTCCTCAAAATCAGAATCATGGCTTCAAACCATCAAATTCCCCTTACGACCCCCAAATGCCCCTAGGTATGATTGGTGTCATGGAGACTCACACACCCATGAACATCCCTAAACACATGGAAGACTCTGCACTAAATGGGTAGTCTCTAAACTTTCACCCCTTTAAGGTTACTCTGCCCTCCCAAGCGCGAGTGTGCCTTGAAGAACCCCATAAAAATATGAAGCGCAAAAGAAGAACTAGACTCAACAAAACCTCCATGGAAACCCATGGAGTAGAAAATAAATAACACATAGCCTCCATTAATGGATTCCTAAGCTATCAACTTGCATAAGCAAAATAAAATACTCTAAGCTTAAACTATAATAAATCCAACCTCTAGTCCAAGCTTAAGGTAAAATGTTGAAGTTGAGATGAGCTTTTCCCTTTATGCATTTTTCCTTCTCCAAAATCTCTTCCAAAACTAGGAGTCTCTAAGAATAGATAGTGGGTGAACAACCTTCACTTTCCCCCCAAATCCCCCCTAAAAGGCTCAATCCTGAGAATATATGATTTCCTCATTAATGAGGAAGCCTCTAAAGTCTTCCTTTCTCCTTACTAGTCAAGACCCTCATAAATGGAGTTTAAGGCTCACATGGGAAGGATAAGATACCTTGTCCAAATTTCCTAAACTCTGATTTTCGCCACATTCAAAAGGAGATATTGATGCAGTCAAGGTAGGTGGATCCAATGAAGGACAATCCAAACCTTGCAACCAACATAATTACACAGCAGATTACTCAACAATGCAACACAAAATAATTGTTTAACACTGATTTTCATTAACATGCCCGACTGTAAGGCCTTCCGGGTTAGGGCCAATTACAATCAGAAAACAATTCTGCAAGATCCACAACCTGATCCAACACAATCTCAGTTAGTGTAGTTCTGAAGATAATCAAAAGCTAATGGAAACCCTAAGGTGGATCTAAACTTGAGCTCGCAAGCCTCCAAGAAATCTCCTTGTTCCCAAGTATGAAAATCCCTAGCTCTGCTACAAACAACTATCAGATTACAATTTGATCTGCAAGGACATCAAGAACTTTTCCACAACTTCTCTCTCAAGCTTCACATCTGACATTCAGATCTGTTTTGTTGTCTAAGTCCTCCTAATCTCCCAAATTCTATCCCTAAACATCTACCCAACCACTCCTTAAATACTAATCATCAGCCACAAGTTGGCAAGATGAAACCCTTAACTCCCCCAAAATAAATAATTAAATGCCATACAAGTCGGCTTACAAATGTATACAAACATTTAATTCTGCATGTCGGCCCATAACAACGGCTACCAACATTTAATTCACCAAGTCGGCTCAACTAATCACACAAAACTCCAGTCGATAAGCCAGAACTACTGAGTGACAGTAAATTAACCGAGCACGCCAGGCATCGCCGAGCACCAGTGTCGACTAAGCTCCGCAGGCATGACCGAGTAACACTTTCACCAAGCACCAGAGACTACCGAGTTCCTTCAATGACCGAGACCGTCGGTCAAGGCTGCAATCGAGTAACACTGGCAAAAATACAAACACTTCATGCAGCTTCACCGAGGACACATAATGCCCTGTCTTAACCTTGGATGCCCCTGCATCAGATATTTTAGGGGTGTCTTAAATGAGTTCTTGGGCTCTTAATGAGTTGAAAATGACCCCTAACCCCTAGGGTACCAAGTGGGGTGGTCAAATCTAACCCTAACTACCTTTTGGAAGCCTATTTGGCCCTCCTAAACCCCACCTGAAGTTAACTCACGAAAATCAACTCCCTTGACCCAATATGATCTCCCTAAACCTTAGGTTAAGCATGGGTACTACACTAGGTAACCCTTGGGTTAAAGATAAACTTATAATAGTTACATTTACTAGCCATGCCAACTCACAAGAACATATGTGTCAAGTGACACAACATAATTACATTAGGCATGACCTATTTAAAAATTTACAAAATTAAACTAATACAATCATGCATAATACTTTTACGAATAAAACACATTACAATGAGGTCCATGTCTCTTTATAGATAGAACCTTAGCATTACGGTATATACATAGTTCCATTCATGAAACCTCATTTTAGTACCATGGATAATTTTCCTGCACACTCATTGCACACATCAGTAGGTCCAATAAATCAACATATAACATAGCAAGATACATAAAAAAATTTAAACACATACACACTTACATTTGCATCAATGACTCATTGGTATTTAAACAATGTATGCATCTAATCCATATTCATAAACTTAATTTTCAACCAAACTGAATCCTGATATTTTCTATCATGTATATCCATCATAATGCATTATTAAAACTTAACCATGTAAATAATCTGCATTAACTAACATAGAGTATCACCTGAATAGGTACACATAAAGATCATAATGTATAAATAACATAGTATGATATTTTATAGATCCTCAAAAATAACATGTGTTCAAAGAGTCTAAGTGTCTCAAAATTGTGCTAACTGAAAAACATAAATAGGGAAAAAATGGTGCTAATAGGATCACTACTAACAGGATGATGGGTTGGGGTAGGCCTCACAGGATCACTACTAACTATTATGGAAATATTATTGACATCTTCAATATCTATGCCCCAAATGACTATAGGGATAGGGCTAAGCTATGGGGTTGGTTGGTCTCCTCACTCCCTAAGCCATGCTGGATCCTTATTGGTGATTTCAATATGATCGAGCATAAAGAAGACAAAAAGGGTGGTATTAGACATGAATAGAAAGGGAATGAATAGATTTACTAGGAAAATTGAAAAAGATGTCTAAACCTTGTAGATCCCTTAGAGAAAATGGAGGATTCTTCCAAGAGCATTTGGCACACTTGGTATAATAACCAATCCCAACAACAGAGAATGTATTGTAGATTGGACAGGGTATATGTAGATGGGTCCCTATTTTGTTTTGATGTGGCTAATAATTGTAACCCAATTGTGGTAACCTCGACCACCATTTCAGATCACTCTCATATTTTTGCCAAGATTTTCATTGAAAATCAAGCATAGACAAATAAGAGAGGCAATAAAATTTTTACACTTAACGCATCCCTATTGAAAGATGAGGATAATATTATTTCTCTTAAAATAGCTATATGCTTAGCCAAGTTTAGCAATAATAATATGAGTTATGTGGAAAAATGGGAATCCCTTACTAATCTCTGGAGAAAGATGTTCCAATTCATTGGTGAAAAGGAAGCCAAAGACATAAATAGAATAGAAGAAGCCTTGTAATATAAATTGAGTAGTGCTGAAGAGGTCCTCCAAAGGGACTCTCTAAATGAGAAGGTCTAAGGGGAATTAATAAATACCAAGGTTGAGCTAAGGATGATACACAACTATAAATTCAAGGGGAAAAGTATCAAGGAAAATATGAATTGGATCAAAGAGGGAGACAAAGGCACAAATTATTTCTTTAATATCATTAGGCATAAACAAAAAATAATTCAGATTGAAGAAATCTTAGTAGATAATGAAATCTCTAAAGAACCAAAGGTTATAATCAAAGCCTTTTTTGAATTTTACTCTAATCTCTTCACATCATTATTTGCACAAGAAAATGATGAAATTTTGTAAAAGTGCTTGAAACTATTTCCTAAGAAAATTGATGAGATTGATGTTATTCAATTGTCTCGAGAGATTTTGACCACTAAGATTTAATCCACCATTAAGTCTTTGGAAAATGATAAATCACAAGGGCTAGATAGACTCCCTATTGAGTTCTATAAAGCCAATATAGAGTGGATGGCCATGGAATTATTTGATCTCTATAAGGAGGCATTTCTAAATGGATCCTTAGGGGAGCACATTAACAAGGGGTGATCAAATTATTGCCCAAGGAAGGAGACAAGAAAAAATTTAAAAATTGGAGACCTGTAACATTTCTCAACCTATCTTATAATATTATTACCAAGTTATTGGTTAATATGATCACTAGGCTCCTGGGGAAAATCATCTCTATCATTCAGACTAGCTTCAATCAAGGTAGACACATTCTAGAAAATCTCATCACAAGTTGGGAATCCATGCATTGGGCCAAAGAAGACGGCCAACACAAAACTATGGTTTTTATATATTTTGAAAAGGCATATGACATGGTGGAATAACCCTTTGTCATGGGAATGTTAAAAGCCTATGGCTTCCCCTCATACTTTTTCCAATGGATAAAGATACTTTTTAAAGATTCGTCTACTGTCATAAACATAAATGGCATGTTTTCTTAACTAATTATATTATGGAGATCAATCTGACATGGTTGTCTGATTGCCCCAACACTATTTCTTCTTACAGTAGATGCATTGTTTTATATTTTGAGAGCTCACAACCTTGGACCCATGGTTAAGGGCATCAAACTCCCCAATAATGATGAACTATTAAATTCCCATTTTTTTTATGAAACTTCTTTGTTCATAGAACTTAATGAAAGGAATTTTGATGTGATTGTGGATAGACTTTTATTCTTTTGCAAGGCCTATAGTGCAAAAATTACTCCTCACAAGTCAGTGATGATTGGATGGTCTAAGACTCCTCCTTCATGGCTAGCCTCTAAGGGGTGGAGATGGGTTGGGCCTTATTGTATTAATAGGTATCTAGGGATCCCCTTTGCACTTAGCCCCTCTACTAAGGATATGCAAGAATGGTTATATGCTAAAATTGAAAAGAAGCATTAGAAATGGCAAACACATTTACTCTCCTAAGCTAGGAGGATATAGGTTGTTCAAAAGGTTCTCTCTTTGCATGCTATATTCTTCACTTCTACTTGTATATTATCCAATTATTAGGTGAATAAATTAGAAAGGATTCTTAGGAATTTTTTGTGGTCAAATAGGCAAGGGAAACACATGCAGCACAACGTTTCTTGGGATTGGTCTTGTATTCCAAAGTATTTGGGGGGCTTGGATTGAGGGACTTGAAGGCTCATAGAATTTCCCTAGCTTCTAAGTGGATATATAAGGCACTGAACGCTAGTGAACCATGAAAAATCTTGACTATAAATAACATCTCTTTGTCAAAACCAAAAAGAGGAAAATTTTGGAAAAAAAATGGTTTTCATGATGTACTTTTGGGTAATTTTGAGATCAGGACTTTTGGATCGCCTATTTTTGCTTCATTATGGAAGGCATGGTCTAAAGTAAGAAGTATTTTGACTCATAAAGAGGTCATTGGACATTTTCCCATATATTTAGTGGTGGATAGGTCTATTTGGCAGGGGATTGTTCTCAAGGTGGATTTAACCTTCTCCTTTGAGCAGTGTGCTCTTGGTAGTGTGTCTTTTGTTCTCATCAACTCCTAACAGGGTTGAAGGACCTTTTAACTAGGTTTTTTCCTTTAACAGGGACTGATGTGCTAGATTTATTGTATCAACTGCTAACAAGGTTAGGTATCCTATTATGGACATTATTATACTAGTACATGATCTTGTGGGTATCATCCCCATCGGGGTTTTTCCCTTAACAAGGTTTTCCTTGAGAGAAAAAATTGTGTGTTATGGTGTTGGTGTATATCTTGTTCATCTTGTTTTGCAATGCTATATTCTTTATTCTTGATTTAGTTGAAAAACATACATTTTATAATTATAGCACACAACCGATCCACCCGCCCCCCCCCCCCTCCTAGTTGTGTTGTGTGGATAGTTTTTCCTAACAATTAGTATTAGAGCTTGTGGTCCTCTTGGAGTAAGCTTAACTGCTTGAGGAGATCTAGAATGGTGAGTTATAGGAAGGACAATCTGAAATTTGATGGTGAAAATTTTGACAAATGGAAGAACAAGACGAGGAATTATTTGATCTATTTAGGGATTGAATATTGGATGATCACAAATAACAAGGAAAACATCAAGATAGAAGATGAATTGGAATCAAGTACAAAAGTTGAAACAAATAAATTCACTTTCAATATGGTTGCTAGAGAAGCTTTGATCAATGCACTTTCAGAGGTAGAGTTTACAGAGGTTAAGGAGCTTGATTCTGCACATCAGATTTGGACAAAGTTGGAAGCACTATATGAAGGAGACAAATACACAAAAAAAGCCAACAAAGTTGGAAAGCAAAATTGGAAAACATGAGGATGCAAGAAGATGAGACTATCAGATCATATGTTCAAAGAGTAACAGAGGTTGTTACTAGCAGTAGGAATTCAGGTGGAACTATTATAGAGGATAAAATATTTGCTTAGATTTTGAGATCCTTGACACCAACATTGACTCTAACATGACAATTGAGGATATTATACAGCTCACATAGGGATCCATAAGGGAGACTTTGATTGGTAAGTTATCTGCATTTGAAACTTTTAGATTACAAGATGATTTACCTAAAGTTGAATCTACATTTAAGGCTACTATTCATAAGGATAAGAAAATGCTAATTAATAATGCAAGTAATCGTAGAAGAGATAAATATGAAAATCTTGGAGAATATGCTAAGGATATGGCAGAGATAGAAGAAGAAGAAAGGAAATTAGATGATTTTGTAGCTTTAGTCGCCAAAAGAGAAAATAGGGGTAAAGGGAAATATGAAGGTAAGTTACCTTTTAAATGCTTTTCATGTAATAAGATAGGTCATTTTTCTTCTAGATGTCCTACCAGAGTTGAAAAGTATGAGCCTAAGCCATACAAGTCTAAATATCCTGAGGAATGTTATTATGCTAGTTATAGGGTCTCTAATGATGAATTGATGAAAAGTGAGGATGAGATTGGATTTATTGCTATCAAAGATGAAAATATTGTTCATGAGGAAAAAGCCTTGGTTTCACATGTGGATTGTTATTCCTTGGAAAATAAATTAGAATGGATTATAGATAGTGGTTGTTCACATCATATGCGGATGATAAAGATAAATTTGTACAACTTGACAAGTATGGCGGAGGTGTAGTAAGATTTGGAGATAACACACCTCACTTAATCATAGGAAGAGGGTATATAAATATTGATGATAAAACTAATACTAATGATGTATTGTTTTTTGATTGACTAAAACATAATATATTGAGTGTTGGACAACTTGTCGACAAGGGATATCATCTGCAATTCAAGGATGGAAAATGCACTATCAAATATCAATAAGGTAATTTGATCGCATAAGGTACAAAGACAAGAGGTAATGTGTTCCAATTGAACTCAACAGAAGAAAGTTGTTTTGTTGCAAAGATAGATGACAATTGGTTATGGCATAAGAGGTTTTGTCATATAAATTTTGACAACATTATGAAGATCAGTAATACTAATGAAGTCAGCGATTTGCCAAAGATTGTAAAGCCTACTAACATGATGTGTAAAGAGTGTTTTATGGGAAAGCTAGCCATGACTAATTTTAAAAGCAAGACTTATTCTACAAAAGGGAGATTGGATTTGGTTCATACATATCTCTATAGTCCTAAAAAGACAAGGTCGTAGTATGGTGAGATATACTTTATGATTTTTTTTATGATTATTAAAGAATGACATGGGTTGCTTTTCTTAAATAAAAAAATGAAGATTTTGATAAGTTCAAGATCTACAAGGAAAAAGTTGAAAATGAATTAGGGTTGAAGATTAAATGCTTAAGATTTGACAGAGGTCGAGAGTTAACATTAGATAATTTCAATTCATATTGTGAAGAACATGGGATCTACATATAGACTTCTACACCTAGGACACCACAACAGAATGGCATAACAAACAGAAGGAACAAAACCATTCTTGATACTGTAAGGATAATGATGCTTGAAGGAAATGTACCTCATATGCATTGGAGGGAAGCAGTCAATAATGAAGCCTATACATTGAACAAAGTTCAAATCAGACATGACACTAGTAAGACTTCATATGAGCCATGGTTTGGTCATGTACCTATAGTTAAATACTTCACAATATTTGGTATTAAATGTTATATCAAAAGAGATTATGAACTAGGCAAGTTTGATCCTAGAAGTGATGAAGGAATCTTCTTGGGTTACTCTATAAGAAGTAAAGAATACAGATGCTTCAATCATCGATTGAGAAAGATAGTTGAGAGTGCTAATGTTAAGATTGATGATAAATTTCACATTCGGGAAAGATGATATGATTATGAGTCAGATAATGAAGGTGGTCAGACATCTACAAATCAAAATTAGAATTAGGATTCGAAATCAAAACAATTATTTGATATTAACAATGGGATAGATACAAGTATGTATTGATGAGCCAAGGAAAACTCCTAAAACACCAAGATATGTATCATTAAATCATTCTGATGAGTAGATAATTGGAGATATAAACAAAGGTGTGTTGACAAGATCAAAGGTTAGAAATGAATTGTTCTTAATTTCACAAGTAGAACCTAAGACTACTGACAAAGCTTGTAAAGATGAATCTTGGATTAAGTCAATGCAAGAAGAATTAGATCTGATTGAAAAGAATGAAACTTGGGAATTAGTTCCAAGGCCTAAAAATAAAAATGTTATAGGAACTAAATGGGTTTTCAGGAACAAGATGAATGAACAAGGTGAAGTGGTAAGGAACAAAGCAAGACTTGTTTGTAAGGGTTACTCACAACAAGAAGGTATTGATTTTTTATGAGACTTTTGCACTATTAGCTATATTGGAGGCTATTAGATTGTTTCTTACTTATGTAACTCATAAAGACTTCAAGGTTTATCAAATGGATGTCAAATCTATATTCTTGAATGACAAACTTGAAGAGGAAGTTTACATAGAACAACCTGATGGATTCTCATTGATTGATTATGAAGATATGATATGAAAACTAAAGAAGCATTATATGGCTTGAAGCAAGCACCAAGGGCATGATATGCTAGATTGGATAGGTATTTGTGTACATCTTGGTTTCAGAAAAGGTAATGCTGACAATAATCTATATTTAAGGACTAATTCTAATGGCATCTTAATCATTGAGGTATTTTTTAATGACATTATATTTGGAGTAAATGATGCAATGAGTAACAAGTTTGTTGATGAGATGAAATATGAATTCAAGATGTCAATGATAGGGGAAATGAAAAAATTTCTTGGTTTGAAAATCACTCAAAATAAGGATGGAATTTTCATATCTCGGACTAAATATCTTAAGGAGTTATCTAAAAAGTTTGGAACTGAAGATTGTAAGCCAGTAGGAATGCCTATGGTTATAGCTTGTAAACTAATTGCTACTGATGATTCACCATATATTTTTTAGATAAGGTACAAGCCCATTATTAGAGGATTGCAATATTTAACTCATACAAGGCCAGATATATCCAACATGGTTGGAATTGTTGCAAGATTTAAAGTTGAACCCAAAGAAACTCATTTTGTAGTTGTAAAAGGATTCCTTAGGTATCTGAAAGAAAAATTGGACCATGGTATGATAGATCTGATGATTTTACTTTGCATGCTTTTACTAATGTTGATAGAGCCGATTGTGTAGATGACAAAAAAAGCACAAGTAGAGGATCATTTTTTCTTCGAAAGAGACTAGTTTCTTGGTTGAGAAAGAAACATGACTGTATATTACAATCCATAGATGAATTAGAGTATGTTGATGTTGCTATTAATTGAACTCAGATTGTTTGGATGAAATAAATGTTGAAGGATATTGGGGTAAGCACTTAAGATCCTATTGTTATTCATTGTGGAAACACAAGTACAGTTAACATGTCAAATAATCCATTATTGCATTCAAAGACAAAGCACATATCAATTAAGTATCATTTCTTGAGGGATAAAGTTGTTGAAAAAGAAGTCAAATTGGAATACATAAGTACAAAGGAATAAATAGAAGACATTTTTACAAAGCCTTTTTCCAAAAGAGACATTTGAGTATCTCAGAGGTATGCTCGGGGTGATGGTCCCACCTTGTGACAGTTGAATGATGCAGGTATGCATCAGTCTAGTAGCTATCAAATATTTATTATTCACCTTGACTTGATGATTGGTGCTACTTTGCAAGGGGATTAGTTGCAGTGGTCAAAGCTAAGTTCAAGAGCTTCATGGTTTAGTTTCAAAAAGATTCAGTGAGTAGATCACCTGGTATGTTATAGATTTGAAGAAGCTACATCATAAGGGGAGAGAATTTCTTGATCAGATGCTAAAAGAGTTTGGTATTTTTAATTTTTGGCACCCTTTTCCATTGATGTCAAAGGGGGATAGAATCATGTGAAAAGAACCTCCTACTCTCTTAGGCAGAGTGTTGTTGAGGATATTGAGGAATTTGTATTGAGATGACTACATTTGGATTGATGGTTTTTCACTCATATGTTGACATTAGTGACAAAGGGGGAGATTGTTAGATATTGGTTGGAATTTTTGTTGTTTGGGTTGTTGATGTTCATTTTTTGTCATTGATGTCAACATATGTTTCAATACTATGTTGGTTGTATCAGACATATTGTGTTTCTAGTTTCTACAGGCAATTGGACAGAGTTGTACGAACAGTGTATAGTATTTCAAAGTATGAGAGAATGGATTTGTTATGTTGGGTAAGTGTAGACCTTATGTATAAGGTATGTTAATATGATTTAGAACAACAGAGAGGGGGACTGAATCAGTTGTTCTTAGGTCCAAATGTACCAATTGAACATTCAAATGCTTCAACAAACTCAAATATAATCACCAACTCAACTCGGTTTCTAAAGAACATATATCAGAAAAACATATAACATGCAGTCCACTGTCTAATAGTATTTAACTTGTAGAATATCAAAACATTCAAACAAGTATGACACCAAGATTTATAATGGAAACCCAATTTGGGAAAAACCACTTTGTAACATGTTACTGATATTTTCACTCTTTTGAAGTGAGCTCGGTGAAAAGCCAACCTTATTAAAGGTTTACTAACACACTATTAGGTGTGACCCTATTAAACGATTTCAATCACCCTGTTAGGAGTGGCCTGGTCAGAGGACTTGAGTACATTCCATTAGAATGACACCTTGATTAAAGGATTTATCAATGATTGTTAGGTCAACCTTGATTAAAGGATTTTGACTATTACAATGGTTAGAAACTAGCAGTAGTTTCTGATCTATAAAACATACAACTCACTTTGCAGATATCAAATCTCATTCGCACATATATGTTGATTTACTGACTGAGTATCATTTCCATCTCCATCTCTGATATGCTCAGAATTCTCTTCAAGCAATCACAACTCTGATCTTCACCTTCAACCTTTTGCTTACACTTATCAGTCAATAACATCAACAACACTAGCATGCTCTGTAACCTCACCATTAGGTTTCCTTTATACCTCTCCAGAAAGGTAGATCTTTCTTTTGCCTCTTAATCTCCTCTATAGATCTTAGGTTAGGTCAGATCCAACAGATCCTTCCAGCATTTAAGTCCTTCATACATACTTCTAGAAACATCTTCAATCTCCTCATTGAAACCATAATAAAAAGATTTACCATGCATTAAATTCTCCATATAAGCAATTAATAAAGTCAACATGATTTACATAACCTAAGAATTCAACTGTGTCAGCTAGAAATCTAAATTCTTCCTCCAAATGTAAATTGCTGACGCTCGGTCAATACTCTATTCATCTCCTCGGTCATCACTATGTAACTCGACCATCTCTACAATCTGTCTTCCTCAGCTAACACTGTCTTGCTCAGTAATTTCTTGTCGCTTGACATAAATTGATGTTCAATCAACACTAGATTTACTTGACATATACTAGCGCTTGGTTGACACTAACATCACTCAGCTTAAACTAGATTTCTTCACTTTTTCTCAGTTACGACTACTTCTTTAGTCTTTCTTCTTACTTAGATAAACAATACATTATCTCATCATAGTGCCAAATAATCAAGTACTCATTGAAGTATCAAATAACTCAACCTTTCCTTAGGTGCTATTGTTATCTCCCTTGCCCTAATCCTTTTCATCAACCAATAGATATAGTACTTTCTTAGATAGCAACTATCTTACCAGTTAAGGTTTGACATCAATGACAACACAACAATTGTTTCAATTGCAGTTTCCAACAATCTCCCTCTTTGGTATTGATGGCAACACCACATGAATAACACATGATTTACCAACCAATCCAAACTTTGTCATTGCATCATAAATATTTATAATATCCTTAGCTTCATTCTGATTCTCAATAACTTAGCCTTACTTGACTGTTTACATAGTAACTCCCTTTGAATCTTTTATGTGTCTCTCCCTCTTTGATTGTATCCTCTTGATATGTATTCATCTTTGAAATCTCTCCCTCTTTGACAAAAATGCTAAAGCAACAACTAGAACTTACATCATTCATATGTAAATGTCATCTTGTCAGTTTAGTAACAGTATTTCTCCCTCTCTCATCTTGCTTATGACTGATTATCAGCTTTGCTATTATTTTCACAAGTCTAGGCAGCTCAAAAAGTGTGACCTTTCCTGCATCAATTTGTTATATATTTTGTGCAACACATTTGATGCAGTGCTCCTAGCTTGACTACACAGCCTCAGTTAGGGGAAGCACCCCTAATTTACCTCTTAGATATTCATGAGCATCCTTAGGTAAAGATTTTGTGAATATGTCTGCTAGTTGTTCCTTTGTGTTCACATATTCCATTCTCACTTCTTTTTCCTGTACCAATTCCCTTAAGTAATGATACTTAATTGCAATGTGTTTGGTCTTTGTATGCATCACAGGGTTCTTTGATATGTTAATGACACTTGTGTTATCACAGAAGATAACAACAGGTTCAGTAATTTCCTCTTTTATTCCTTTCAATAATTGCTTGATCCATACCAGATTTGAACAATTCACTGCAGCTGCCACATACTCAGCTTCTGTTGTAGATTGGGAAATGCAATTTTGTTTCTTGCTTGTCCAGGAGACTAATCTCTATCTAAGAAAGAAAGCTATCATCAACATTTCCTGCCCAATCATCATCAATGTAAACTCTCAGTTCAAATTTCTCATTTCTCTTGTAGTACAATCCATACTCTCCTGTCCCTTTTAGATATCTTAGTATTCTTTTCACAACCATCATATGATTTTCCTTAGGATTGACATAGAATCTTGCCATAATCCCAACTGCTATAGCAATATTTGGTCTCCTATGAACAACATATTGTAGTTTTCCAATCATGGATCTATATAGGGTTTGATCCACTTCAGCAATATCATCAGTCTTAGACAATTTATGTCCAGTAGCCATAGGAGTACTCATTGGCCTTGAATCCTCCATTCCAAAAGTTTTCAGTATCTCTTTGACATACTTAGATTATGTTATGAAGATACCTTTCTCCATCTGATAGATTTGTAAACCAACAAAGAATTTGATCTCACCAAACATAAACATTTCAAACTCAATTTGCATCTCATTTGAAAATTTTTGACATAGGGCATCTTGTCCTCCAAATATGATATCATCTACAAAAATTTCTGCTAACAAAATCCCTTTATCGTCTTCATCTTTCATGTACATATTGATGTTATCATTTGTCCTTGCAAATCCAATCTTGATCAAATAATTGTGCAACCTCTCATACCATGCTCTAGGGGCTTGTTTCAATCCGTATAGTGCTTTGTTCAGTTTGCAAATCATATTTTTCTTGTCTGGATCAACAAATCCTTCAGGTTGTTTAATATATACCTCTTCTTCTAATATACCATTAAAAATGTAGATTTGACATCCATTTGGTATACCTTGAAATCTCTGTAAGCAACATATGAAAGTAGAGTTATCACTCCTAATCTTGCTATAGGGGCAAATGTTTCCCCATAGTCTGTTCCTTCTTCTCGTGCATAACCTTTGCATACTAGTCTTGCCTTGTTCCTTGTGACTTGTCCATGTTCATTGAGATTATTTTTTAATACCCACTTTGTTCCAATAACACTCTTATTTTCTAGTCTTGGCATCAAAGTCCAGGTATCATTCTTTTCAATTTGATCTATTTCTTCATTCATAGCTTGAATCTAGTCTTCATTCTCCAAAGCATTTTTTATTATCTTAGGCTCAAACTCACACAATAAACATGTAGGGTCTTTCAACTTACTTCTAGTCAAGACTCCAGATTCTTTATCTCTAATGATTTGTTAAGGCTTATGATGTCTTATAACATACTGTGCCAATGTAGGTTCAAATCTCTTCTCAAGTTCATCATGAAAATTATTAGATTATACTCCTGATTGCTCGGCAGCATCCTCCTGATGCTTGACAACATCCTCCTAATGCTCGACATCCTCTTCCTAATGTTCGACATTGCTTACCCGGGACTCTACATCCGGTGCAAGTGTGTTACTTGCCTCTCCTTCTTCCATATAGACAAAAGATCAATAGTCTTCAAGTTCTTTATTGCCTTCTTGTTCATTTTTCTCTACATATTCATCAACTCTCACATTTGCATTTTCCACAATTTTATTAGTGTTAGAATTCAAATACTTATAAGCTTTACTCTTAGTGGAATAGCCTAGGAATATGCCTTCATCGCTTTTAGCATCAAAATTTCCATTTCTATTATCCTTCAGTATATAGCATTTACTCCCAAAGATTCTAAATTATTTCACATTAGGTGCATATCCATGCCATAATTCATAGGGTGTAACATTTGTACCTTTCTTGATTTGTACTCAGTTCAAGGTATAAACAGTTGTACTTATAGCTTCTCTCTAGTATTTCTATGCAACATTCTTCTCAATCATCAGTGTCCTTGCACAATCCATAATAGATCTATTTCTCCTCTCAGCTATACCATTATGTGGAGGTGTTCTAGGTGAAAACATCTGTCTCTTGATTCCTCTATCATTGCAGAATAGATTGAACTCATTTGATATAAACTCTCCACCTTGGTTAGATCTCATACATTTCAGGCTTCTACCTATTTATTTTTCAACCTTAGCCAAATACCACTTAAATAACTGAAATGCATCAAATTTTTCTTTCAAAAACATTACAATCATTATTCTAGTGTAATCATCAACAAACAGAATAAAATACCTAGCACCATAATAGCTTTGTATTCCCATAGGTCCATAAAGGTCAGTATGAACCAAATCCAAAATGTTCTCAGAAGTAAATGTCTTTCTCTTGAAACTAGACTTTGTCATTTTTCCCAACTGACATTGTTTACAAATCACATTATCAGGTTCCTCAATCTCAGTAAACCTCTAACTTTCTTATCTTTACTAATACTTACCAGATTGTCAAATTTAACATGACATAGCCTCTTATGCCATAACCATACATCGTCAAATTGTGCAAACAAACATGTCTCTTTAGATAGATCTAGATAAATTACCTTTAGTCTTCTCACCACTTCCAATTAGTTCACCAGTAGCATCAAATATTTTAGCCTTTTTGTGATGAAATTCCACTCGATAACCAGTGCTATTAAGTTGTGCAACACTCAGCAAATTATAGTTAAGACCTTTAACCCAATAAACATTTTCACAAGTGATCTTATCAGTTAGCTTAATTGATCCTTTACCTCTCACAGGACATGGTGCATCATTACCAAACTTAACACTTCTACCTTTGTACTGATCTAGGGTTTCAAATTTACTTTTATCACCAGTCATGTGATGTGAGAAACCACTATCAATAATCTATTTATCACCTTTACTGACATAAGAAATAAGTGCAATTTTCTCATCCTCATCATAATCATCTTTCATAGCAACATAAACTACTTCAATATCAAAATTATCATTATCACTATCAGTTTCCTCTTCTACAATGTAACATGATTTCTTACCTTCTTTCTTGTAATCTATGTACCTTTGGTGATCTCTGTTATCTCTATTATCTTTATACTTTCTTTCTCTATCCTCATCCTTGTCATTCCTGTCAGGACACCTTGCAGCAATATGGCCAACTTTTTTACATAAAAAATAGATTATAGGAAGTTTACCTTTGTATTTTCCTTTTCCTCTCTTCAATCTTCTAGCCATGAGCACTTCAAGATCATCCAGTTCCTCATCAGAAATGTCACTGTCACTTTCACTTTTCACACATTTGTCTTTCTCTCTTTTAGATTTATGCAAAACCATTTGTGACTTGAATGTAGATTCAACATTAGGAACTGTGTATTTATCATAGTTAGACAGTTCAAAAGTAGTAAGCTTACCAACAAGACTTTCCAGAGTTAGAACATTACCAGGGTTACATCTTGATTCTTGAATTGCAGAAATTCTAATAACATATATAGGAAGTAGAGTTCTTAATACCTTTCCAATGACAGTCTCATCATCAATGATTCCATTTGCTCCTCTAATAGCATTCACTATTTCTTTGATTCTTCCACAATACTAAGCAATATTCTCACCTCCTTGCATTTTCATTTCATAAAACTTACCTCTCAAGCTTTCAGCTTTTGCCCTCAGTACATTTTTATCACCACCAAAGATGGTTGCAAGAGTATCCCACATTGCCTTTGCAGTAGTGTAGTCCTTGATGTCTTCAAATTCAGGATAGCTTAAGGCAGATGCAATCTCCAACATTGCTTTATTGTGTTCCTATTTTACTTTCATCTCCTCGACAGTCATAGGTGCAGCAGGTACAACATAGTCATGTTCAACATAGTATTTCTTCAAATCACCAATACCAACTAGATGTAGTTTCATAAGACTTTTCCATGCAGGGAAGTTCTCCTTGTTCAACTTCAGTACCTTCCTTTTATACATCTTGATCATTAGCTTCAAGTACCTTTAAAATTTTACTCTATAAGCACCAACAACTCTAATACCAATTGTTAATATGATTTAGAACAACAGAGAGGGGGGGTGAATAAGTTGTTCTTAGGTCTAGATATACCAATTGAACATTCAAATACTTCAACAAACTCAAATCTAATCACCAACTCAACTCGGTCTCTAAAGAAAATATATCAAAAAAACATATAACATGCAGTCCATTGTCCAATAGTATTTAACTTTTAGAATATCAAAACATTCAAACAAGTATGACACCAGGATTTATAGTGGAAACCCAATTTGGGAAAAACCACTTTGTAACATGTTACTGATATTTTCACTCTTCTGAAGTGAGCTTAGTGAAAAACCAACCTTGTTAAAGGTTTATGAACACAATATTAGGCATGACCCTGTTAAAGGATTTTAATCACCTTGTTTGGAGTGGCCTGGTCAGAGGACTTGAGTACATTCCATTAGAATGCCACCTTGATTAAAGGATTTATCAATGACTGTTAGGTCAACCTTGATTAAAGGATTTTGACTGTTACAATGGTTAGAAAGTAGCAGTAGTTTCTGATCTATAAAACATACAACTCACTTTGCAGATATCATATCCAATTCACACATATATGTTGATTTACTGATCGAGTATCATTTCCATCTCCATCTTTGATCTGCTCAGAATTCTCTTCAAGCAATCACAACTTTGATTTTTACCTTCAGCCTTCTGCTTAGACTTATTAGTCAATAACATCAGCAACACCAGCATACTCTGTAGCCTCACCATTAGGTTTCCTCTATACCTCTCTAGATAGGTAGATCTTTCTTTTGCCTCTTAATCTCCTCCATAGATCTTAGGTTAGGTCAGATCCAACGGATCCTTCCAACATTTAAGTCCTTCATACATCCTTCTAGAAACATCTTCAATCTCCTCATTGAAATCACAATAAAATGATTTACCATGTATTAAATTCTCCATATAATCAATTAATAAAGTCAACGTGATTTACATAACCCAAGAATTCAACTGTGTTGCTTGGAAATCTAAATTCTTCCTCCAAATGTAAATTGTTGACGCTTGGTCAATACTATGTTCATCTCCTCGGTCATCACTATGTAACTCGGTCATCTCTATAATATGTCTTCCTCAGCTAACACTATCTTGCTCAGTAATTTCCTGTCACTTAGCATAAATTGATGTATGGTCAACACTACATTTACTCGGCATATATTGGCGCTCGATTGACACTAACATCACTCGGCTTAAACTAGATTTCTTCACTTTTGCTGGTTAAGCCTAATTCTTCAGTCTTTCTTCTTACTTAGATAAACAATACATTATCTCATCATAGTGCCAAATAATCAAGTACTCATTGAAGTATCAAATAACTCAACCTTTCCTTAGGTGCTATTGTTATCTCCCTTTCCCTAATCCTTTTCATCAACCAATAGATATAGTACTTTCTTAGATAGCAACTATCTTACTAGTTAAGGTTTGACATCAATGACAATACAACAATTATTTCAATTGTAGTTTCCAACAAGGTAGTGTGGCTTCATGTTATGATTTGAGTAAGTTACATTTGTTTTAGTGAAGACTGGTTGTAGAATAGAGACAGGGAATTATGTCAGAGTTGGTTGTTAACTTTTGAGTATAAGTTGGTTGCAAGATGGAATCATGGTATGTGAGCTTAATACATGGAAGGAGACTTAGAATAGAGTACATTGTGGGATTTATGGGTTAATTGAGTCATACTACTGTTAGAGCTAGTGTGTGGAATTCACATTATTGTATTTAGGAGCTGACTAGGTAATGTAACATGTGTAACAGATTGGCAAGCGTTAATTGTGGATTTTGGCGCATAATTTGATATTTGTACATGTTATATACTTGTATTAGGTATCGTGTGTACCTTAGCATTGGTTGTTGTAATTGTTTATGCATTGGAGAAGCTCTAATAGGCCGACCTAATTGATTTTTATAACTTGTATAAAGGGAAGTAATTTCTTTGATGTAAAGTGAGGAATGTAGGGAATATGGATGCAAGCATTGGTGTTGGTTATCAAAGCAGAGATGAAAAGTAGGTCATATGATTTAATAGAGGTATGAGTGGAATCTATGATCATTCCTTATGCACTTCAGTGGAACTATAAAGGCAAGTGAATTTTCATTAGTGAATTCATTGGACAATAAGTTCTCTTTTCTGTATTTGGATAGTGAGTCCTTTTGATGGTGGATTTAACCTTCTCCTTTGAGCAATGTGCTCCTAGAAGTGTGCCTTTTATTCTCATCAACTCCTAACATGGTTGAAGGACCTTTTAACAAGGGTTTTGTCCTTTAACATGGACTGATGTGCTAGATGTATTGTATCAACTCCTAATAGGATTGGTCTCCTAACAGGGACATTATTATAATAGTGCATGATCTTGTGGGTATCATCCCCACCAGGGTTTTTCCCTTAACAAGGTTTTCCTTGAGAACAAAAATTGTGCATGTTATGGCATTGGTGTACACCTTATTCATCTTGGTTTGCACTGTTATATTCTTTATTGGTGATTTAGTTGAAAAGCATAGAGTTTATAATTATAGTATGCAATTGATTCATCCCCCCCCCCCTCTCAGTTGTGTTGTGTGGATTATTATTCCTAACAATTGTTGTACAAGTTAGATGTCAGATCAACCCACTTCTTTCATGCATATAAAGGAATGTTGAACCAAGAGGAACTTAAAGCTCTAGAGAAGGTATTACTAGACAACCAGATCACCAAAGTTGAGGTTGAGTCAAAGAACAAAGAGCCAAAACAATAGGATGCATTGATTTTGGACCATGTTGCAACACTAGTTGTTTATCCACCTTTGGGCACTTTCGAGTCTGATTAGGTTGAAGGAAGTAACAATATAGTGGATTCATGAGACTAATGACTAGAGCTCTTTTATTTTGTCTTACATAAACTTGATTGAGTATTTTCTATGTAATGTAATATATTAATGATGGTCTAGCTCTTGATTATATTGTAGTAACAATTCGTTGAGATCTTCTTCTTTTTAACAGATCTTGATGGTAAAAGACATTTGAAATCCATGATGTATTCATAAACTATTACTAATAGAAAAAAAATTCTCCAATGTTATTGGTCAAACTAAATGACACTTTGCATTGAATAGATGCAATAATATACCTACCATAGGTAGGAGCTAATAAAACATTAAAGCAAAGGGATGAAAAAAATAAGTCAAAGTTTAACAAGTCTCATATCTGACTTAAAAGATGTAGTTTACCAGAATTTGTGAGTATAATACTAAACAAACAAATATTGTTGACCTATGACTCAAACAAAGGACAAATTATAAGTAAGTGATGAAATAAAATAAGATAGATGTAACCACGATAAATTGAGTAAAATATTTACATCATTTTGAAGATAAAAGCATTAACTGACATAAACAACACAAGTTTAAACCATAGTGGGTGGGAAAACTACTTTGTAAATGACATATGGGCATTCTCAACCATATAGAATATAAATATATATACACACACAAAAAAGGGAACAACATTTATATTGCATACAAGGGAAATGCATTTGCAAGCATAAATAATATAACAATTAAACACATGTAGATAAATACTTAAAACAATATAGAAATTGTAATCATAATATTTTGTTGGTGCCTCCTCTTCTTAGGATGTTGTCTCTTCTTTTTATTTCACTGAGTCCAAAATAATAGACTATTAAAAGGATTTCATGCCTATTTGTTTTGCAAAAAATTATGATTTCTTCCATGCTTGTTTGGCATGGCATCTTAAATTCTTGTTCTCTTGTTTTAAATTTGAAATTTGAATGTTGACGTAAATGCTTGATTTGTGTTAATATTTGTTGCATCATGCATATTTGCATATTGTTGCATATATATGTGTGCACATGCCCATGCATAATTGAGCACATGCTTGCTTAGTTTAAGTTGACTTAGTGGAGCTTTAGTTTAGTTGAACTTTAGTTTTCTTTTCTAGCCTTTTTAGGTTTTTCCTAATTTTAGAGGACTTGCTTTCTATAAAGAAATTATTTGTCCATTGTAATTCTCATTTTGCAATCTTTTCTTTTGAGGAATATGACAAATCTTTGTTGTTGCTCTTGTTCGTGGAATGTGTTCTTCATTTGCATTTTGATCTTGCAAACCATGCTTATGTTTCAAAATTCAACATGGTATTAGATGTTGATTCAACAAACCTATTCTCAAGTTTTAAGAGTTTCTTTTCTCAAAAGCTTTACAATTTGGAAGTGGGTATTTTTTGAGAATTTACAAATTAGCTCATCTTGTAGAAAAAAAAATTATGGGTTATTTTCATATCCACAAAAACCATTTAGGTTGCTCTTAGTTTTACACAATACATTGGATTTTGTGAAAAATTTTTTTAAAAAAAAATAGGTGCTAAAAAAATAACACAAAAAGGTAAATAAAACAAGATTATATATATATATATATATATATATATATATATATATATATATATATATATATATATATATATATATATATATATATATATATATATATATATATATATATATATATATATATATATATATATATATATATATATATATATATATATATATATATATATATATATATATATATATATATATATATATATATATAATCTTTGGGTCTTATTTTAGCCCCAAGAGACCATCTCGATATCTACCATTTTTTCATTTAGTGAGTAAATTTTGTAGAAATCAAGTTGTAATGGCCATGTTTGTTGGTTGTTGGTTGGCTAACTTTTTCATGTTTTTCTTTTGGTCATAACTTTTGCATACAACATTTATTTTTTGAAAAAGAGATATTGTTGGAAAGGTGATTTAGAGGACTACCCAGTGGTGGTAGTAATTTTTTAGTTTTTTCTCCTAGATTTTTCCAAAGCTTGTTGAAGTTAGATGTGGTATTTTCATTTTTGAGTTGGTATCTTTTAATTTTTCCTCTATTTTTTGTGATTCTTGTGGCGTTAGAAGGTCTCTTCAAGCTCTTCACATCTATTCACACACATTTTCAAGATCTTGCCCAAATATTTTTCCTTATTTGGGAATTTTGAGCATCTTTTATATGCACTTCTCTATATGTAGACATGTTGAGATAAAGTGTCACTCTTGTGTTTGGTTTCTGGGGATTTCACACATTTCATTGTGCCCTATTTTGTACATGCAATATATTATTAAGTACCATTGGGGGTTGTGTAGTGCCTTTTGTTTTTCCATCACACCTTTGTCCAGAAAGTGTCCCTCCACGATGATATTTAATCCTAGTGATCCCTTTTCCATCTGTGTGTGCATTGGTTACATACCCCTTTTTTAGTTGCAAGTACTTTCTTGAACACATTTAGATTCTCCTTCATTCACTTCTTGATGACACATAATTTTATTAGACTTGTCCCCTTTCTCTATTGTTAGTATGGTGGGGGGTTTCTCCTATTGGTGTTAATGTTTCTTTGGTTTTACTTTGGAGTGAGCTATGTATTCAATATTTGTTCATATTTACTAGTTGGATTCATAGGTTATATTTTGATGACACAGTGATTTTACCATATAGACACTCTTACATTCTAGTTTTGTGGACGCACAACTAATCCTTAGTTGATCAAGTGTTTAGAGTATTGAAACTTATATCTTCAACTAGTAGTTTTATCTTGCATGGTTGAGTAGTGACATTGGGATCACTTGTGTAGATTCATGTTCCATCTATATCTTTGATTGACATGTGTTTTTCCTTCATTTTCTATCTATTCTTTATTTTAGTAGTGTTGTTCGAGGCACTCATGCAGATTCTTGTCTTCTTGATCATGCTAATCATTTGGGTTCTAGAGAAGGTTATTCATTCACCACTATAGTAGTTTTCATTGTTTGACAATTGTCTACAATTTGATCATGCTTCAGAGGATATTCTTCATGTTCTTATTCTTTTTGGGATATTATTTTGAGGGTTTCTTGGCCCTTCACATTCATTTTTCTCTTTCTTGCAGAGGAGTTTTCTCCCACTGGTTTTTCTCATTTTCTCTGATTGTGAAAGATCTTTTTTTTTGTACATAGATACCTCATTAAGCCTTTTTGTTGTTGGGACCCATTCTTGCATTTTATGCACTAAGAGTCTTTACTTCTCCCTAAGTTTCACTTAAACGAGGTGTAAGAGCATGCACGCTTGTTGCATCAAGCTTAAGTTTGCTTAGTGGAGCTTTAATTGAGACTAATTTATCTTGATTTAGTCTACTTGAGATTTAGTTTGATTTTTTTAACATTTTCTTAATTTTAGAGGATTCACTTTCTATAAAACAATTTTTATTTTATAATCTTTGATTTTGAGAAATATAGAAAATCTTCTTGCTACTCTCATTTGTGGAAGATGTTCTTCGTTTTTTGTTTGATCTTCCAAGTGCTTGTGTTGTAAAATTCAAAAAAAAAATTTTGCCATTAATTTTTGAGTTCATTAGTTTGGTATAGTCTTTGCATTTGTTTCCAATTATTTTTACAAAAGAATGGTGGCCTTGGAGCTTGTTTATGTTTGATGCAGGTGAACATGCAAGTGAATTGACTTGTAGGTGTGTAGTGGATGCCAATACATGCTAGAGGAGTCATATTTTAGGGGGAAAGTGAGGTAAAAGGAGATCTTTCATGATTCAATGACAAGACAAATGGGTTTGTATGGAGTTGACATGATAATTCCTCTTTGGTATATAGGTGCCTAAATATTTTGGCAAGGTTTATGTTGTTGCAATAATTTTCCTATATATTTTGAAAGTTGATGGGTCTACTTTAATTATGTGACTCATATCTGAACATTTTGATTGACTTATTAGATTGTCATAATGTATTTATTTTTGAAACAAAAAAAATTAATTTTGTCGAAGGCGTTAATTATTTGAAATGGATAAGCTATCCAAGAATATCCACGATTAACACAACACCTATAGCAATGTAAGACGATTGTAGGAAATATGTCTACTCATTTTTACATCACTGTGTTTACTTTTTTGACTCTTGCTTTCTTTCATAAAGAAAAATACGTTGTTCATCTTTTGTTAGCCAACTTTTGGTTTAACCGTGAGCCATCACTTTCACATTGATGATCCTATACTTACTTTTGTCAATTCTCTTATATGATGGTTCACACTGTTGTATGATCACACACTTAGTGCCAATCCCATTCATTTCTTCTCCGTGAAGTAACCTTCAAATGTGGCACACTATCAGTCCAAAATTACAATGGAATTGGAAACCTATTCCTCTTGGAATTTGTTATCCGTTGCATAAATCCAAAGGATACCTTTTGGGAGCCCTAGTCCAATTGCGTGTTTAAAGAAATAAATCTTCTTAGAATGTTTAATTTATTTACATTCTCAAATGCCCTTCATCAGCTGGAGTTGATCTTGAGAAGTGCAACAAAATGATGATTTCTAAGTTGCAAGCATTTATAACTCCATTCAATGATAATATATGTGTGGAAAACACTATGTTTTACCCTAAATGAGAGCAATATTTTTTTGTCTATTATAGAGCCTGATTTTCAACATGACAAGTGCTTAGATTTCATGATTACAAAGAGCAATTTGACTCTGGATAATGTAGTATAGAAATTCATCCAAAAAAATGGGGCAGTTTTTTTTAAGATGTTGTAGTTGTGAATACCATGAGAACCATGTACGCAAAATGTTTAAAAAAATACCTGAACCTGATGTGGTATCTTGAACTATAATTATTGTTGCAAAATGAGCTTGTCAAAAAAGGCTTGAAGACTTTTAAGAAAATATATTTAGTAGGTCTAAAGCCAAATTCAACAAGCTTTGCTAGCACCCTCTGAGCATGTGCCAAAAATGGAAACTTTGGATTAAGGAATGGAGATATATCAAAAAAGTTATAAAAAATGGATATTTGTTAGATGTTGTAGTTGTGACTGCCTTGATAGACATGTGCGCTAAATTTGGAAGCATAGAAGGCACTTCAAATTTTTGTCAAAATGCCTCAACAAAATGTGGTCTTCTGAAATGTAATGAATGGGGGATATTTGCCCAAAATGGACTTTATTTATTTATTGAGAATCATTTATTAAACACTTATCTTCAGCTTAGAGCCAAGGTCTGAGGGGTATCCATTCCGCCAAAGTCGCCCGGGGCACGATCCCGACCTCATCCTTTTTTAAAGATGTCTTCTCGCTGGGCATGTGCCCAATGAGATTTGAACCCCGGTGGGCTCAATAAGAACCAATGAGCTTCACCGCTAGGCCAACCAATTGTTGACCAAAATGGACTTTTCAAAAAAGCCTTCTATATTTATAAGAAAATGCATTTGGCATGTGTAAATTTAGAGTCTTCAATCTTACCCACTGTCACCCCAGTTTGCTCCAAGTTTGGAGCTTTGGAACACAATACATTTTTATGAGTGTTGGATCACTATGTCAAATCATACCAAGTCTCGGGATGGGAATGTATTTGTAATATCCTCTGAAAAGGGCATGGAACAATAGCAAAAAATGTGAGGGTATCACTTTTAACCTCTAATAGTATTGTCCTTAGATATTACAATAATTTCAATACCCTTCAAAGTAAATAATACAAGAGATGCGATTCTTTCTAGAGGGAGACATGACTATATAGAGAAATATTTAGAGAGACAGAGAGATGTAGAGGGAGAGAGAAATGTGGATATAGGGATATATATAGAGAGAGAGAGAGATGGAGAGGAAGATGAAGAGAGAGATATAGAGGAGGGAGTGAGAGAGGGAGAGCTGGAAAGAGATATACATGATGAGATAGATAGATAGATAGATATAATATAAAGAAAAATAAAGAGCATGAGAGTGAAACATAGAATAAGGGATAAATAGAGTGATAAACACACACACACACACACATAGAGTTTTCCTAATTGACCTTCCACATATCTTCAACATATCCATTATACATCAAGATGCAATTGCTACATCTATAAAAGGGCATGAAACAATAGCGAAAAATGTGAAGGTATCACTTTTGACCTCTAGTAGTATTGTCCTTAGATATTACAATAATTTCAATACCCTTCAAAGTAAATAATACAAGAGACATGATTCTTTCTAGAGGGAGACATGAATATATAGAGAAATATTAAAAGAGATAGAGAGAGGTGAGGGAGAGAGAAATGTGGAGATAGGGATATAGAGAGAGATGGAGATGAAGAGAGATATAGAGGAGGGAGAGTTGGATAGAGATATACATGATGAGATAGATAGATAGAATATAAGGAAAAATAAAGAGAGCATGAGAGTGAAACATAGAATAAGGGATAAATAGAGTAATAAACATATAGAGAGAAGTCGAGACAGACAAATAGAGACTAATAGAGGGAGAGATAAAGAGGGGAAGATAAAGAGACGAATCTAGAGAGAGGGCAATACAAAATTTTCCTAATTGACCTTTCACATATATTCGGCATATCCATTATGTAAATAATATTGGAACATTAATTGTACTTAAATGATTTTGATTTTGTATTGAGCAAAACATTATCTATATTGAATCGTTAACACAAGACTATGGTCCCTATCTAGTCAACTTAGCTCAAGTATGGACCCCCTCTCCCCTATACATACTAAGCGAAGGCGTACAACTTAATTAGATGATAACCAGCTTAGCTTCTATTTCGGAGTCGATTCTTTGTCCTCCTAAATACGGCACATTTTTTTAAAATACTACCAGTCAGCTTGGACGCTTCCCATTACACACTACACTCAGTTTCATTTACCCTAGTCCTCTGTACACAACATCCAAATCACCATTTAATATAAGAACACAAGCACCGATTTGCTTTTTTAATTTTCCTTGATCGATTCACCTGTGCAAATCAGCCATGGATGAGGATTATGATGTGATTGTGCTGGGCACTGGCCTTAAAGAATGCATAATCAGCGGCCTTCTTTCTGTCGACGGGCTCAAGGTATGTTCGTCTTTTAATACAATTCAGATTTTCACAATCTGAAAAGCATCGTAAGAATAATCTAGATTTCATGACAACAGATGCCATCTTACAAGCTTAGGGTTTCAATTTTAGCTGTTTTTATTTTGTGAAAATAGCCATTGATGAATTTTTGGGTTTATATTATGATTCTTATATAGAAGATTCTCTGATATTCAAAAACATTATCGATGGGTTTCATGATCCTTTTTAGACTTTGCCCTAGCTGCCACGAATGGGATCCAGACATGTGAAACATCGGCATTAATGGATATATGGTGCTGATTTAGACAATCTTTTTTTTGGTATCGTGTGATTGAGACGAGACTAACCATGGCAGCTTCTCCTGATGAAGTCCTTCTGAGCGTCAAAGGCAATTCCTTGAATCCCCATTTCTAATCTAGCGTAGATCTCCGTTTGGTATATTTAGGGAAAATTACGCTATCCAATTCGACCAAAGTTTTCTCCTGGTTCCGACAATTTTTTACCATTATCAAAAAGGTGCTAATCGGGGTGTGCGAATGCAGGAAGGTAGACTTGGTGGGATTGAATCTTCGTTGTGACAGTCCTCCGTCATTCCCACTAAACCAAACCATTGGATTATTTTGTCTTCGTTTTCAATTTAATTATGTTTTCCATTCTTTAACATACTTTAGAGGTGACTCAAGCTTTTCTCAGTCCAGCAGGCTCCTTACCTGGCTTCAGTTTATATGATTTTGACATTTAAAATGACCGTTTATAATGGATTGAGGGTTTTCAAGTATTAGCCTTCAACAGACATTTTAGCTGAGTACTCTTGTTGTGGCTTATAGAATAGCGATGAATAGCACCATCGCTCTATGTCTCACTTTCATCTGTTAGATCAAATGTTGCAAAGTGTATTTTAGCTTAGATCTATGAAAATCAATTCCTTCTTTGCATGATACCCACAAGAATTTCATGTTGCTTTGTGTTAGCATTTTCACTTATTTTTTTCAGTTCGCGCAGTCAAACTATTTTTTTGTCATCAGACATGCAAGAGAGGCATTAATGCATATTTAGGTTTTAATTGTCTGTCCTTTCTAGATCTATGTCTTGTCTTTTTTTGTTTTATTGTTTCTATGATGGCTATTTCAATCTGTTCCCCTATTTTAGCTGGTCTCAAGCCATGCTGCAGCTATACTTTAAATATATGAAAAATTGGTGTTAGTGAACTTATGGTTCTATATTATCAAAGTTTTCAATTGTTTGTCTGTTTAAACTGTTTTATATGAGCTTGATAGTCATAATGATTTTCTTCCAGTGCTACCCAGGGACGCATTTCCAGCACAATTTGACCCGTCTCAGAAATGGGGACATCCTGGAAACTTTCGGAAACCCGTTCCCTGGCTGTCCCATAAAATTAATGTTTGAATTTTGATAATTTGGTTGACTTCCACTTCATGTGAACTCTCAATTTAAATTATTTAACACAAATGTTATATTTTAAGGTTCTATAATGTATATAAGCATGTTTTCATACAAATCAGAATATTTAAATTTCCCTACATATTTTAAAATTTCCCTATTTTTATATAACTGTCTCCACTGCTGTCCTCTGCCATCCCCTTCTCTGGGGAAAAAAAATCCTTCCTGTTTCCCCGTTTCCCCATCCCCCCATCCCAGAAACCTGGGATAACATAGTTTTCTTCAGTTTAGTAAATATCTTTTTCATGCTGTAGCTTGTATACTGGACATCTAAAACGGCAATTGTGGATTTGTATTATCAATTTAACAGTCTTCTTCTGGCATTTGTGTGATTTGTAAATATTTCCTTGATGGATCTCATAACACTATCTTCTAGTATTCTGTATCTTATCTATTGTGAAGGTCTTCTTACCTTTGATACCATTGTCTATGCAGCACCCAAATTGTATTATTTATAGTAATTATTAATTAATCAAAAATTAGAATACTCATTGTATTCTAATTTTTAATTAATTAATAATTACTCATTGTATTCTAATTTTTAATTAATTAATAATTACAATAAATAGTACAGTTTGGGTGCTGCATAGATGTTGCCACCTTTGATAGACTGATAGGTGTAAGGGGGTAAAATCTCAGTTTATCTTCATCAATTAACAAAACTTAGGGGTGATGTAGATTTCCCACAAGTGAGTATGTGAATCTTGACTTTTGTACATAACATTTTTATAACCCATAACAAGAAGTGATGTAACCAGAAGGGAACGGGGAATTTATAGATGGTGCACATTTTGCCAAATGAAGAAACTGTAGATCCCAACATGTTGCAGAAACTAAATTTCAAAAGGTCAACTGCACCCCTCATAAATTTTCTTCACATCACTTTTCTTTCAACCTTGAAACTGAAAATTTTAGGCACTTTTCAGTTAGTACCTGATAGTTATTCTCTATGTATCATTTGGAAGCCTTTATCTTCTGTGTAAATGAAAATCTTTGGTTGTTTACAAGCTTCTTGATTTACAGGTGCTACATATGGATAGGAATGATTATTATGGGGGAGAATCTACATCACTTAATCTTGTACAGGTATATAATACTCATGAATCACCGTTCACGGTAGTCCATGGTAAGATGCTTTTGGTTGAAGGATTTTTAATAAGCACTGTCTGATAGCTTATTTTTTCATCTATGTCGATGTGAAGCTTTGGAAGAAGTTCCGGGGTAGTGATAAGCCACCTGCACATCTGGGATCAAGTAGAGACTACAATGTTGACATGATCCCCAAGGTAAAATCTTTGATAACAATTATAATTATTCTCTCTGCATGTGATGTTCATAAGCATAATATAGAGTTTCATGGACAGTTTTATTACCTGTTTTTAAATGTGAAACGGCAGACAATTCTGAACATATTCTTTAATTTTAAAGTCAAAAGCATCAATAGATTTGTAGAGGAATTTCCAAGGTCCCTCTACAATTTGCCTTTAGATTGCAGTGGATTATCAGCATAGATTTCAAGGTTTAAGTTATGTTGAGCTATGATCCTATCATCATTATAAAAATGACCTGAAACAGCACGCACATGCTGGCAACACTCAGTCACCTTTACTTGATGCATAATTGCACACTTTATAGAAGAGCTCTCATATTTTAATCTGTTGTGCGATAGAGTTGTACACCAGGATGAACAATATATAAGATAAATGGAATTATGATCTTTCGGTGGATTTCAAAGGCAGTCTCATACACCAAATTGGTATCTTGCCTGGCAGTGACCTAAAAAACTACCTTCACCTATTTGTTTTGATGCTTTATTTGAACTATTGTTTTTAAAATTTTAAGCAACAAATATAGCTTATATGAAACTCATTGATTCTTTTGTTGGAATTATTTAAAACTATCTCAGTGTAAATGTATCTTCTTTCTGCAGTCAAATGATTCGCTTGTCTACTGTATTTTAGTTTTAGCATTTTGGCAATGTAAGTTGAATCAGTTTGATTAATGTTGTAATGAGTTCTGAGTTTGGATGATGCTTGGGAAGAAAGTGGTAGGGATGTTGCCATTGCCATGTAAATATGTACAGGTTTAGTCTTGATTAGAAGGAATTTAAAAGCCCATCTTGAGCTTAGACTATGGAAGGCAAGATCAACCACATCTTATGTCAAATACAAGTTCAAATGGGATGGTGTTAAGTATGTTCAGAGTCATCAAAATGACTTGTGCATTGAAACATAATGAATTCTTTGATGGTGCTGACCATGCTTAAAAGGTTTCTTATTCTACAGGTCAAGTATTTTTTCTATTCTTTTTTCCTAATATGTGTCATTTTAATTTGAATGCTGATTTTTTAATGGTTAGTATTTGGTTGCCTTAATCTCTTCGCCCATTTATCTTATTCTCTAAAACTCACGCAAGAATTAGTGAAGTTCTCCATGGGCCATCTGTTCACTATAATAATTGATGCGATGATAAACCAAATTTTGATTCTTGTGAAAATAATAACTTATTTTGAGGATCAACACAAATTTGTTATTCAGTATTATCTTTCCAATGCAAAATTTGGATTTTAAAGGCTATGTTAAGAACATATTGTAATGCGTTCCTCCCTGACTACTATTCTTGCAGTTTATGATGGCAAATGGTGCTTTGGTGCGAGTTCTCATTCACACAGATGTCACCAAATACCTATATTTTAAGGCTGTAGACGGAAGCTATGTATACAACAAGGGAAAGGTATGTCCAACTCCGTATCTAACACATTCTTGAGATAGAAATCAAGGCTTCCTCTAACTTTTCTGTATTATTTTATTAGCATGTAATTGTATTTAGTATGTTTGGCTTCATTTAGAATTTGAGTTAAAGTGAAATCCTATTCTGTTGATATTTTTTCTATGGGAAGTAATACAAGTAATATTGTTTTACAGATACAAAAAGTTCCAGCCACTGACATGGAGGCTTTAAAATCTCCTCTTATGGGGTTGTTTGAAAAGCGTCGTGCACGGAAATTCTTTATTTATGTTCAAGATTATGAGGAGAGTGATCCAAAAACACATGAGGGGCTGGATTTGACAAGAGTAACAACAAGAGAACTTATTGCGTATGTTAATCTCTTAATTGTTTTGCACAGATTGAGTGTTTTACCATACCAAGCTATTTTATTTAGAAGGATTAATGTAATTGTTCCCAAGATATGCTGCCATTTTAGCATATTTGGAATGAAATCACAGTTGCTTGCAAGTGTGGCAATTTGCTCTGCATATGGCGGTAATTTTAGATTATCAATCTAATGGGAACGTAGCAGCTTATTAGCTTGCTTTTAGTTTTGATTGCCAAGATTAATCTTATCATAGATCAAATGTCAAAACATGAAACTACTTTTATATGTGAAAATACTGGAGATGTATGGATTTTTATTTAAAAATCAATCTAATAAGAAGCTAGGGGTTTATTGCTAACTTGCATTTAGTTTCTGATTGCTAAGATCTTTTTTCTTTTAAATAAGTGCCTGGTAAACTTTTAAACGTGACCAGTGGCGCTGGTACAACATGCTCTTCGGGTCCATGTGAAATGCTTTTGATCTGGAGCTATGAACCAGTCAGGCCACAAATGGGGAACCTCATCCCCTTATTACAAAGCTGAGGCCCAAACCCATGAGCACATTGGATCAACAAAGGACAAGCCCGTGATCACAATGGACCAGCAGGGGTTCTAACCTGGGTGGGGACAACACCACCACCACCGCTTAACCAACACACTAAGTGGTGAACCCCATTTTTTATTGCTAAGATCAATCTTAGCATAGATTTAGATTAATCTTAACATAGATTAGGTTGTAGATCAAATATCAAAAGATGAAACTAGTTTTATATGTGAAAATATTTGGAGAAGTATGCATCTTTTAAAATGTCAATTTAATGAAAAGTTAGGGGTTTATTGCTAACTTGCTTTAAATTTTTGATTGTTAAGAATCAAGATCTGTATTAGCATGGATTTAGATCAAATGTCAACAAGAAAGTAGTCTTACATGCCAAATTATTTGGAGAAATGTAGATATAATTAGCAGTGTTGACAGGTGTTATTCATTAATTTTGTAAGTATCATTTAAGTTACCTATTCATAGGCTAATATGAAATTTACAAGGGTCATTTCTGGCGTCATTCTTCTTGTCATCTTCAGTTGAAACTTGATAGCATTTCTGGCAATACTTCTGAACTCAAAAGTAGAGGAAAATTATCAGCTTTCATATTGCTTTGCAAAGCATCAATGACTGGAAGGTATTGTTGTTTGTCACTTTATTAAATTAGTCAATGGAGATGCTTTGAGGGATTCATATTATTTAGAGTTGATAACCTGCATGGTCTTGATTTAATCTCCAATATTCAGCATATTAATTTATAGTTGTACCATTATAAGTTAGAAAGACAGAGATTGAGATTTCATGAAGAGATATTTAATCAGAGCAAAAAGGTTACTGATTATGTATTTGCACATCCTTTTTCTGCTTCATTTACTCATTAAGGCAAAATGTAATTGGTCTTGGATGTAGTGTGTCTTGACATCCATCAAAATGCGTTGGTATAGGCTAGCCACTCATTTATTATACACCTTATGTTGCCTAATTAATGTCACTGCTGTTACTTCCCAGACTGGCTGATAACTGATGCTATATAATGTCAGGTCACCATGTACCGAGGAACAATGTGCCCATTACTGACTCTTGAAAGGAGGCAGAGGTTAACACTTAGATGAATAGTCCTATTAAATGTGATTTTTAACAATCATTAATCTATTAAAATATTCAAGTGTTAATATGTTGAACCCTTCTCTTCTGTGAACCTAATGTACGAGCATAGATTGTGCTTTTAACAGTCATTAATCTATTAAAATATTCAAGTGTTAATATGTTGAACCCTTGTTCTCTTCTGTGAACCTAATGTACGAGCATAGAATGCACAATCATTTGACTAATACCTAGACGCCATCTTTGGATAGTACAGTTAATGTGCCTTTCAACAATTTAGAGAAACTAGAGTTTACCCAAGTCTGGAAGTGATCCTCACTTCTTAATGTAAACGTCTTTATTTTGCTTTAAATGTCAGCTTTGAGAAAGTTATTTTTGCCTGTATTAAGCATGAAACATAACATGCATCTCAAGTTTTGTGATATAAGTAAACATGTTGGCAAGAAAAAGAATGAAAGTAAACCTCTAAATGCCAAACATCTAGCCTCACAATTTGAGACTCTTGAAATATTTAAAATTGGAATGTATTTGAATAAATTGAGTAGTTATTTTTTTAATTTTAATTTATATTAATAGAATGAACAACTTTGTTGTTTTCTTATTGAATAATTAATTATTAAACAGGTTGTTAATCCATTGCAATGTATTTTCTCTATCAAAATTTGTCTGATTTATTCTTGTATATCTTCATTTACACAGAAGATATGGACTAGATGAAAATACTGTGGATTTCATTGGTCATGCTCTGGCACTTCATCGAGATGATCACTATCTAGATGAGCCAGCATTAGACACTATTAAAAGAATGAAGGTAAGTTCAGGGTTAAGGCTTTAATGCTTATGGGGATTTTCTAAATTTTGGCATTCAAGAAATTTATACGTTTTGAAAGTATGAATTTGCAAAATATATAATACAAGAAAATTATACTTGCCTGGATATCTTTTATGGCAAGGCTTGCTAAACATAGTAGCATGCATTGTATTGAAAGAAAACATGTCCATAATAACCTTCGTAATTGTATGCAATACTAATTGTGGTGAATGTTGTATGACATAGTATATAATCTGAAGTTGTAGGATCATGTTATATTGTGTTAAAGAAATTTGCGTTGGTCAACATGCGGTAAAGATATTTGCATAGGTCAACATTAGTCATTTCGTCTGAATGTTTCTTTTGTATCCTGGTTTCCATGTGGTATCCAATCCTTACGAGACTGTGTGATAGCAGTTCAAGCTATTTTAGTGCATTTGTACTTCATAGGTTTCACCAATTGTTATTCATATATTTTGTCTTGGGGGTATGGTTGTCCACACCTGTCATCATCTATGATGATTAATGAGAACAAATCATTTCTGTATTGACTAGTTTAAAAATCCCACAGGTTACATGATGTCACATATAATGTTATCTTTTACTTCTGTTCACTTGTCTTGTTGGCAGTCTTCAAGTGCAATATTGAACTCTAGTCTCTGGGTGGGAATTTAGAAGCATACAAGTTCAAAACCTTTCAGAATTGGTCAATGAAGCTTTTCCGATGCTTTTCAAGCATAGTATTTTAGTTGATATTTTCTTCAAATCAACTATCTACTAGCTTTTCCTTCATATTGTATATTTCCATCAACAGATTATGGGTGTTTGTTCTCAATCGCCCTTCAATGATTTATTTTTACTTTGCTTTTTGAAAAGCGGTAGGGAGACATTTTTTTGGGACCATGTAATGTCTCTTTTTGGGGATATTACTATATTTTGCCCTAAAACCACAATTTCAATTAGACTAAGAAATAAAGAATGTTAAAGAGTACAAATTTTGCTGAATGAAATGCCTTCTATAAGAGAAAACCTGATCTAGGTCTTGCACACAATATTAGTCATTGGAAATATGACATTAAATCATAAGCCATAATATCATATATCATACCAATCATTAGTAAACACCATGTTATCCATAAACATCATTCATATGGAAATCAAAATAATTAAAGTAAAATAAAATAATTTTAAGGTAAATAAAATAGTTTCGATTGATATCTCTCAGCATTTCTTTAGATAGATGTATTTAAGATATCTATACTAGTTTAACTTAATGGTTTGAAATTATTGAGAAATGAGGTATATTAGGTAAGGAAAAGGTTCAAAATATTTGTTATTGGCATCCTCACCTTGTATGTGTGTTTTTTAGGGTATTTGTTATTGACATCCTCACTCTGCATGCGTGTTTTTTTAATGGTTATCTGGGGTTGGTACTTTGTGCTTGATTAAATGGTTTATTAGTATAAGCTTAGACTCCTATGGATATTCCAGCTTTGGCACATGTCATTTTTTAGTGATCCTGCCTATGAATGCATGTGTTTTTAACTTGACAAATATATGCAAAGAATATTTAAATGTTATTCTGTATTGTGGTGTTTTTAACAGGCCTCTTATATAGACTGATAATAGTGATCTTGTTATCTGATAGCTTTATGCAGAATCTCTTGCACGTTTTCAAGGAGGGTCACCTTATATATATCCATTATATGGGTTAGGTGAACTACCTCAGGTTAGATATTTACAACCACTAAACTATAAAATGTTACTCATTTGTACTATTGGATACTGTGGTACCTTTTATGCTTTAGCTGAATTTAACTAATTAAAAGTCTTTATTTAAATGTTCTACAGGCATTTGCACGTCTTAGTGCCGTTTATGGTGGAACTTACATGCTTAACAAACCAGAGTGCAATGTATATGAAACTCAAAGTCCTTAACACCTTTAAAGCTTATCTTGTTTTTGCTAGCATATTATGGCTGGACATTTATTGGTCTTTTGGCATTGGCATCATGGGAAATTCCACGGATACATTGCTTCATTGTTTAGATTATTGAGTTCTTTAGAAACTGAATATGCTGGTCAATGTACTGTGTTAATTTTAACAAACTGTTATCAAATGTTGATTGTTTGCCATGTATGCAGCATAGATGTCATATTGTATATTGTTTGTAACATTCACATTGTTGTAACTGTATACCATATTTCTTGTTGTATGGTTGAAATTGAACATGTCCAGGTGGAGTTTGATGAAGAAGGAAAAGTGTGTGGTGTGACCTCAGAAGGGGAAACTGCAAGATGCAAAAAAGTAGTGTGTGATCCATCTTATTTAACTAACAAGGTAATTCAGGTGGATTTGTGTTTCAAGTTTCAACAAAAAATGGCATTGACTGTAAGTAAATTATTTTTACTGGTTATTGACCTTTTAAACAGGTTAAGAAGGTTGGAAAGGTTGCTCGTGCAATCTGCATTATGAGTCACCCCATCCCTAACACCAATGATGTTCAGTCAGTACAGATCATTCTGCCGCAGAAGCAAATTGGACGGAAATCAGACATGTATGTCTTTTGTTAAAAACATTGAAGACCAGGAATTATTCAATTTTTTTCGAAGTTATTGCATTTTCATATTCATTTTCATTATCAATGAATTGACAATTGTACAATGGCATTCAACAAAATACTTTGGAAATATGTTCTAATATATTGATATGGATATCTTGTCACAATACGAGCATCAAAATTTCAAACTTATTTTTATCATTTTTAATGCAGGTATGTCTTTTGTTGTTCTTATTCCCACAATGTTGCTCCCAAAGGGAAGTACATTGCTTTTGTTTCAACAGAAGCTGAAACTGATCGGCCTGATATAGAATTACGACCTGGAATAGCTTTGCTTGGACCAGTTGATGAGATATTCTTCGACACATATGATAGATGTGTGCCGGTTAATGAGCCTTCTCTGGACAATTGCTTTATATCAACTGTAAGAAACTTTCTTACCTTCAAATGTTGCATTTATTCAACAAGTTGCTGACACAGAATTTGATTTATGAAAATTATAATGGTTTCAGAGTTATGATGCGACAACACATTTTGAGACAACAGTTCAGGATGTGCTTGCGATGTACACTAGCATCACTGGAAAGGTATGAATATAATTTGTTATGAATGCGTAGGAGTTTATAAAGACCTGTTACTGTATTATAGAACTATATTTTCAAGTGTAGATAGAATCCTTATGTTAACTGTTACATGCAGGAGTTGGACCTGACTGTTGACCTAAGCGCAGCAAGTGCGGCTGAAGAATGACAAGCTCTCCAATATTAACCTTAATTAGTTGAACTGTTCTTTAATGTCACATCTGTACTGCAGATGTGTAAAATTTGTGTTGGGAATGTTCTGTTATTTGTATTTATATTTACTAGACATGTTCCTGAAATACCATTTTGATTCCAATGGCTCAGCTTTTCTGGTCTTTATTTAAATCATCATTCTTATGTAATTGTTCTATGCATACATATTCATTTTCTACAATCTCTGTGTGCTCTTTGTTGTGAAAACATTTATTTTATCTGTAGCTCATTGCATTAACAAAAAGATAGCACAAAGTACTCCCAACTTTTGCCTTTGTTATCAAGTTTTGAAAGAGAGCAGTGTTTACACTTTTTAGTGGATAGGCCCACGGTTTCACCCCAAACCAATCTCATGCCTGAAAATTCCCTGTAGTAAACAACATTTCAGTCTGCAAAATTATTCTATCACAGGAAATTGCGAATCTTTGCTACAAAACAGGTTTTAAAATGGCAATGCTAAATACCTTGACTTCTGTTTGAGTAAATGCAGTGTATGTTCCATGGATTTCATTCTTTGCTGGAAGCCGATAGAATAAATCTACTGTCACATCAGTTTATGATAAATAAATTTGATGGTTCATATCGAATATCAGATTTTCTTTGAATGCAGTTTTTTGAAAGTTGGCAAATGCATTTGTGGATTTCACTGTAGATCACGACCAAGGCTGTCTAGTCTCTAAATACAGTGAATTGTTTGAAGATAAATACAAACAGTTTGCAGTGAACAACAGCACTGAAGAATATAAAAATTGACACTATGGTTTGTCTTAAAAACTGTCTCTGGTTAGTTTTTGTCATATTTTTCTTCCCAACTTAGCCCATATTTACTCATCAGCATAGTTGACAGCACAACCCAATTTGTGCATAATCTTGATGTAAACTATTTGCTATGGTTTGATGATATTGTAATTTGCAATTCTACACCTGACCATGTTTTTTGTTGCATTTTATATCATTCTAGAGAAGCCATACTCCAACATACCACATGCAGGTTCTTTTTCTGTGTAGGATTGTAAGGTCGAGTATTATGTTCTCCAATCGATATTCAATAATACTTGCTGGTGGGATGGTTTCCTTAGGGCTGATTCTTGTCTCTTCCTGGAGTTGAACTTGAAAAGGTTCAAGGCCACATGGGAGTAGAGCTGGCGGAAACAAGTAGATCTATGTTTGTGCAAGGCAGATTTAGGATTGGGGTTGCAAGGAAAGCGAGATACGCTACAACTAGAGTTCCCTTACATTGGAGATTCTCTCTCCTCAAGCATATCCATTCTCTGCAAGTTTATTCAAGTCTTGGGTGGTCATTTATTATTTCTGTTATTCTGTCTCTCGCTCCTTCCTCCCCTTCTAGCTTTGTTTCTTTGCCATGTATAGATTAACTCTTTCTGCATTCTTTTCTTTTCCTGTTTTGATAAATGAACATGTGGGTATCGGAGGGTGTGCAAAGTACTTTGTTGAGGTGAGCAGTGAAACATATATGCTCTCTGCATTTAGGTATGGCCATTTCTCTATTATAATAAGGAACCTACCAGAAAGCTCAGTCACAAAAAGTGTTGGTGGTTCATTGGAGAGAATCAAGCAAACAAGGTTTAGGTTGGAATCTCAGCAGATTGATAAAAGAAACGTTATGATCATAAAAACATCTCATTCTCTATATCTTCCTCTTTCAAAGAGTTAGTATCTAAATTATTTTGAAAACTACCACCAAGATAAATACTGTCATTCTCTTCAACATTTTTTAATAAATGAAATTGGTATCTTAAAGTGGCCTTGACCAAAAAAAAACTACCTCAATCTTTACCTTATAAATTTTTTTCTTAATAGTTCTCTCTTCTAATGACACCTTTTAGATAGTATAGTGGCTTTAGTTCATGTAGTTGTTCGTAACTGAGAGCCCCCTTGAATATAAAAAGCCCAAAGGTCATACAGAAATTCCAATTCTCAGGTCTCTCTAGAAGATCTTTCCTCTCAGTTATGTGATATTGATTCCCATGTCATAGAAAGCATTTATGGTGTCCCATTCATCTCTTGCAAGTTAGATCTCCTTCACTTACAGGGTCTTCATTATCAGTTATGTAATCTTCAAAATTCAAATTGACGAGGAAGAGAGAAGTGTGGCGAATAGCTTCTGTTACCTTGTTATTTAGTTTTTTTTTATTGAATTTTCTGTAACTGTCTCCTGTAAACTAAAGCAGTTTTTCATGTTTCCAAACCATTCACGTAGCAGAAACTTCCAGGAATTCCTACAGAGTGAACATAAACTTCTGGAAAGTTGGAAAGAGCCTGGAAAATGATAATCTTTCAACCATTTTTCAATATCTCTTTGAATTTTCATGTAACTGAATTCAGCTTGCCAGAATATTTCTTATTTTTCCTAGCTCTTTCCGTGAGTTTTCAGATTCCTAATACCCATTTCAAAGAATTTTAGAATATTCCTTTATTTTTTATACCTTTTGTGCCCATTTTCCTCTTCCTGCAATTTCCTTGAGAAATCTGCATACAGGTTCGGTTTTTTATATGAATTATAAATTTGTATATCGCACAGTTCAATATTGATATTAAAATTTCTCAAACTTTGTACTGATTTGACCTCAAGTGTTTTAAAGAGAAACGTACCCATTTTCTTCTTCCTGCAATTTCCTTGAGAAATCTGCCTATAGTTTCTGTTTATGATATGCATTATAAATTTGTATATTGGACAATTCAACATTAATACTAAAATCTCTCAAACTTCGTACCGAACTGACCTCTAATGTTTTAAATAGATGAGATCAAGAAAACCATTACAATTTTGTTGAAATGATTACCCTTAAATCCTCTGCTTAAAAAAGTGATTATTCATACAACTTCAATAAGAGTACAATGTCAAAAACTGCAAAAAAAAAACAATTTTTTTTTGTATATCTCCAAAAATGTTCTTCCTTAAAAACTAGTGCTTCCATATAGAGTTAAGAAACTCTATAAGCATACAATCACAATCAATTCTCCACAGCAATATTTGTGTGAGTCTAAAAAAATGCAAGACTAATGTAATTTCTCTTTCAAGTTTTCAGTTTATATAAGTCGCTCTAATTCCAAATTCAAACAGTCACAGATAATGTTACGATATTCAATATTAGGTATAAATTCTACATATAATTAAATAATATATTAGTCACTTCTCGCCATAGCAAGTGTGGAGTATTTGTTGTGTATCGATATGGCAGCTGGAGAATAACATTGGAATTCTCCCTATTTATATACTTCTAAGGGACAAAGAATTTCTCCCCTCCCAATGCCATCCATTCTTCTGGTGGTTTGATGGACAAGAAGAAGTGCCCGGAGGAGGACAAGCCTCTTCTAGCATGAAAAAACAGAGTTCAAAAAGTCGAAAAAAGGGTAGATTTTCATATGCCAAATATAGTTAATGGCAAATTCGGGGTTTCTCACTAGCCCCGGAATTTGACGGTCACCCCTATCCGTTATATGTTTTTTTTGTTGGACAGTTTGGTCATTTTAATGACTTTTATTTTACATTTTGAGGAAAATATTGATTGCCATTTTAAAAAATTTGTAAATAATATAATATTATTTTTTTTAAATTATAAATATTTTATCAATATAATTAATAATAATTATTTTATTTTTAATAAAGTGGTGCAAAAATCTAGCTATTATAAAAACTTAGAAGCAAGTTTTTAAATTTATATCTTTTATTTGGAAAATATTCTAAAATATTAATATATAAATTAATCATTTAGAAATTTTTATTTGTGATAAAAAGAACATAAAATTGTAAAGGAATTATAAATTAGTAATATTTGTAAAAAATTATATATTCTATTTTTAAAAAGATTTTAAATTAATATGAATATATAATAAGTAAAATAGAAACATATATTACATACTAATATTAAATGATGATCACTTAACAATTATTAATAATAATAAGTTTTTGAATCTATATTAAAATATTCTAAATAAATTTATATTTTATCATGCATATTGTAAAAATAACATATATTTATAATACTATATTGTCTATAACAAATTTTAAAATTTATTAATAAATTAGAGTCATATTTACGGTTTTATAAAAATTTAGTCTGTCAATATATATGGTCCAATAAATTTTGAAGTTGTCAAATGCATTTCAAAAGTGGAAAAACTGCTATTACAACCATCAAATTCTAGGCTTGTTTCTCCCTATTTGAAGAATTTTGGGGAGGATGAACCCAGTTATAAGTTTGACAAAATGTTAAGACCACTTTTTGAAACCCCCATGAGTTGGTTGGGATTTTGTTAAGCCATCTTGTTGTGCCTCCTTGTTTTTAGTTGTTCGTTTTGGTCATTTGGGCTTTTCTTTGCTATCATTGGCTGTCTTCTTGTTTTCTATGGTATATCTTTATGGTACTATTGTACTTCATGCTTTATCATTCTTGATGTAGAGGGTTGGGGCCTTTCCCCACTTATTATAATAAAATCATTTGGGATAACTATTCAATTTTTTTTTAAAATCTCAAAAGGTTTAGTTTTTTTTTCATTTAATTCTATTTTTAATATGTGATTTCTTGGGTAGCCTAACTTAATTTTTTAGTTTTTTGCTATTGTAAGCATACATATACTGCAAATTGTCTAAATGTGTGTACACACACACACACACACAGAGTCATTTATATTGTTCAAAAAGCTTTGTGAGCCTTTAGATGAAACTAGAGTTCCTTTGTAAGAATGTTCTTAGAATGGCAATGTGGAGAAAGCTATGATCTAGAGAGCAATCATAAATTGTTTTTGTAGTGAAAAGAATTACTACTTGTAAAAAAAATGTTTTGAAGTACAACAATTTTGAAATTTCTTAAGAAACCAACATAGCATACTGTAAATAAAATGACCACTTTTTTCATACTCTAATAGCTATTGTAAAAATTTCCTATTGTTCCATTTTGGGATGTAACAATACATTGCAACAATTTTGCAATTTGTCATGTAAGTTATTGTCTACTTCATTAATATAATCATTTTCTTATTCAAATTTAGTGTCAACATAATTAGAATATTTGCATGTATTATGTTATGTTAATAAATCTAAATTATTAAATTATGTAGTCAATAATATATAATTTATCCAATGATAAGTGTATGTCTGTGTGAGAAATATATTTCAAGGCCATGACCTAGTTATATTACAAATTTAAATTGACAAGGGTACAATAGTGCACAGTTTTGTATGCAAATTATGTTTGATATTATACGTGATTGTGTTACAAATTATAGATCTTTCATTTGATAATATTGTCCATGCATATGAATGTCATGAAAATAGTATCTCCAAAAGTACAAAATGACACTCTTTTGTAACTTTGATTGATGTGAAATATATACTTGATGTCTAAAATAAATGAGGATTCAATTGAATAATGCTTATTTGTACAAATCAAAATTCATATTTGTAATAAAAAAGTATATAGATTTATATTGGTATATAATTAATCATGTAATGTTAAAGTACATTTAGGGGAGATACACAAAAGAAATGCTTAAACTACCACGTCTTCTTATTACATTTACTATTGCAATAAAAACACACATAAAACCAAACATTGATAATAATGTTGACCAACTTCCCCAAGAAGTATTGCTATGGAGAAACCAATGAACAATGTTAGCAACAAACCCATGGATTCAAACATGGATTATGAATGAGTATCTTGGAGAGGTAATAGATATTGTGTACACAATAGGATCTAAATCCCCCATATTTACCATTGTATGTAGTCTAATTTGATAATTACATTGGCTCACCTTGGTACTAAAATGAACCAAAAAGTATACCTACAACACCCATATCTATATGTAATCGTAGAGAAATATCATTACCCATAACATGGGAAATCACCATACATAAATCTCAAAGACCAACTCTCCCCAAAGCAACGACTAGTATACACGAAATAGAAAGACGAGGCATAACTATTACAACCATATGTAGAGTTAAATCAATAAAAGATCTTTGAATAGAACCACCATTCTCCTTTGATCAATATTCAAGAATGAATAATAATCCACACAAAATTATTAAGAAAAATGAAGAGGCCCCACAAAATAATCCATCAATTTTTTTTCTTTTAATTATTGTCTATGTAGTGGAATTCTTTACCCAAAAAAATAAAACCCAACATATTAACAATTTCATGGTGTACAAGTTAATGTTTGATAGTCATATATTATGTGTCAAGTGCTTTTCCCATGCCTTCGATATTACAATCTCACAACTAGAATCCCTTCCTTAATTCACAAACTTTCAGATTTCTACATTTTATATAAGACCATCCATGCATTAATGATAAAGTTCCACTAACTTCTTTTTTAAATGTGTAAGAACAAAATAAAATAATAAGCAAAGAGATTTTTCCAAGCTTATTCTATACAAGCATAGGGGATCATCAACTTCAAAATCCTACAAACAATTTGATATAACCATATATGCAATGCATATATTTTTAAAGTTGCAAACAAGATTTTATGCATTTCAAAGTTGTACTAGAAAAATATATAGACAATAAATACTTGAAATATTTTACTTTTTACTTTAAAAATAAAGTATTTTGTGAGCAAAGCACATATCAATATAATTATCTTATTTTAAAAAAAAAAATCTTCTTTTGCATTACTTTTATTTTTAGTTGGAACTATTTATGAAATTGTGATATATTTCTACTTATAGGTTCCACTCTCAGGCTATAGGTTGTTACAATTTTAATTATTGTATGTTTTTAATATTCAATATTTTTAATCTCTCAATTTATCATTTATAATTGCTTTTCATTTGGACGAAACATTATAACTCTCACCTATAATGTTGTTTGTATGTAACTAAAAATATATAGATTATCAATTGAACATGGTTAGACATAGTATGTAGGATAGGAGAGAGCAAATATGATGAGTCGATTTTGGTTGTTATGGCTCCTCAATGTAGTAGATTTTTACACAACTTTGCCAAAATAAGGGCTACTAATGTAATACTTTTTTTTATATTAATGTATGGGCATAGTTCTTCATAACTTTATAATTCAATGCAATTGCAATACTTGTTATGTTTTCTAGGTTTTCAAAAAGTCTAAGAAAATGGGAAAACACTAAAAGTACAACTCCAAAATAGAAAGAGAACAAATAAATAGCACAAATGAGAAGTACATGAAAAAAATGTGTATTTAAAAAAAAAAACACAAAATATGAAGTGATTCCATTCATACAAAGTTATTGCCCTCCAAAGATCACAAAATGGGAACTATGTAACAAAAATTCTAAGAAAACTTCTTTTTTTTTTGTAAAAGCCATATGTCAAGTAAAAACTAGTTACATCATTAGAAAGACCATGAAATTTTGCCCAATTTCAAAATAATTGCACACAAAAAGGTTTTGACATTGTAAAATTTAAAGGGAATCCAATTACACTGTTAGATAACTAAGAGGAGGGGATGAATCAGTTAAGTCCAGTTATCCTACAATCCCAAATACTCCCAGATGTATATAACAAAACTTTCAAATCTAATAATCAACTCGGTAAAATATCAACTGTGGCCTTCTCTTCATATACCAATTACCTGTAAATTAAGTATTGTGTTTACTGATCTATCCAATTATAGTAAAGTGTAAAGTAAAATAACAATTCAACACATCCATACACATATAACACATAATCAATAATCAATTCAATATCTCCATTTCCTCCAACTCTATTCTTCTCGGTAATTGCTTTCTCTGACACTTGATGTTGTCTACAAATTTCCTCGGTTTTGTCTTCAACCAGTTTGATCAGTGTTGCATGAAAACAATATTTTCACGCGAATTCTCCTGTAGCAATCAAACTCAATAATGAATCTCATGTCTCTTTATATAGACATCATAAACCATTTTCTTTCCATCCATAGATTTTACCTCTTAATCTTCACTGTAGATTTTTTCGCTTTAACCTTCCTCTGCAGTTGTGTTAATAACATGTTTCATTCTCCTTCATTCGATCATCTTTAAATTTTGTCAATCATTTGATCATTATAACAAACATTATCATTTACCTTGGAATCATAAACAATTGTCCAACTTATCATCTTTAGTCGGCTGTTACAAACTTCATTTATTTCTTTCACTCGATCAATACCAGAATGCATTGGTGATAACTAGCTCGGTTAACACTATACTCGGTATACACTACACTTGCTTGGTGTATACTAAAATCTTCATTTACCGACCACATAAACTTGTTCAATCTTGATCTTTAATACATAATAGAATCATGTAATACAATCAAGTCATTTACGTAATGTCATAGACTCATCAATAAGTTACCCAATGTATACTATATCCATATCTTTCTCATCCATCTCATCTTTATGTAGATATCTCATTCCTTTACCATTTTTCCTTTTTAAGATGTTTGTAACCATCGTGATAAGTATGGTCAAAACTAGGTGACATCAATGACAATACATTAATTGATTTAATGTCTTATATACACTTTAGTAGCTCGGTGATCATCAATCACTATCTTTCAATTATCCATTCCATTATCAAACTTTCCTTCAAGATATTTAATTAGTTGTAGTTTATCAATCTCTCCCTTTGGAATTGATGACAACACAATATGAAATATGACATAGAATACCAAACATTTGTTCTACAACTCTGTAAGAAAATGTTGTAACTCGGTAAGCTCTCCCTAGCTTGTTTATTTAATATGTTTAATCATTACACAACATTAATATTCCATGCAGTCTCTCCTTGCAGATTTGATCTTCTCCCCCTGCGTGTATTTTCTTCTTTCCATTTAGATAAATATTTTATTAATTCTTCTCTCCCTTTGACAACAATGCCAAAAATAATAAACATCTCTTCAATAGACAAAATATTATCTCTGGTGTTCGGTTCAGATCAAGTACCTTTCATGTACCGATATGCAGTTTCAATTTGTTTTCCATGCAATGTTCGAACAATTAGTAGCAACAACATATTCTACTTCTGTAGTGGATTGAGAAATGCATCCTCGTTTCTTACTTATCCAAGTAACTGGTCTTTCTCCCAAAAAGAATGCTCCACAAGTAGTGCTCTTTCTATCATCAATGTTTCCATCCCAATTTGCATCTGTGCAAACTTTCAATTCGAAATTGCCCTCTTTCTTGTACCACAAACCATAGTTTTCAGTGTTCTTCAAGTATCTCAAAATTCTTTTTACAATAGTCATATGTGATTCTTTAGGATTAGCAGAAAATCTTGTTGCAATTTCAACTGCGTGTGCAATATCTAGTCTACTATGTACACCATACATCAACTTACCAATCATTGATCTGTATAATGTCTGATTTACCTCAGTTGACTGATCATCCTTTGTCAATTTACATCTGGTGACCATAGGTGTACCGACCGGTTTTAAATCCTCCATACCAAAGGTCTTCAATACTTCTTTTATGTACTTTGATTGAGCAATATATATGTCTTCATCTTGTTGTAAATATTTAAGCCAAGAAAGAATTTAATCTCTCCAAACATTGACATTTGGAATTCTTTTCTCATTTCATCAACAAATAATTTGCATAGATTATCATGTCCTCCAAATATGATATCATCAACAAAAATTTCAACAATAAGAATCTTATCATCAGTTTCACCTTTCAAATATAAATTATTGTTGTCACTTGTTCTAACAAATCCAATACTGATAAGATAGGAATGCAGTCTTTCATACCATACTCTCGGTGCTTGTTTCAATCCATATAGTGCTTTGTGCAACTTACATACCATGTTCTTCTAATTACGATAAACAAAACCTTTAGGTTGTTCAATGTATACCTCTTCTTCAAGTTGTAAATGTTTAACACCTTCATGAAATTAGGATAATCAACTACAATTCTATGAAAATACAAAGCAAATTTAAACTAGAATTGAAATTAACATCCATGACATCTCATGGTTCTCTATCCAAGCTTGGTAAGTAGAGCTCTTAGCCTATTCTCTACTAGTGACAATCCTAGAATGAGAAAATGATAGTACAATGCTTAATCTAGCTCTCAAACTCTCAAAATGATACAAAGATAATTCAAATGCTTATGATATGCTCTCAATTGCTATGAAAATGCCTATAGTGATGATGCTTTGCAAATGAATTTCTAAGATATCTTATGCTCTCAAAATGACTCTTATTTATAGTAAAATCCCAAGGGTAGGGGGTAGAGTTATTTAATCATGATTTAGCCCTGGTTGAGTCAAAAACTTTGAAATATTTTTAAATGGGGGGACAATTTAAATGGTTGTCTCAAAGGTTTGGACAAATAGACAAATTTGAGTGGTTGAGATTTAAAGTTGAAAATGTGTGATTGAGATTCAACTATTTTGGAGTGATCCATGTGCTTTTGTTCTCAATTCTTATTGGTTGCTCAAATGTGTTGAGAGATATTAGGATTAATTAAATGCCATCAATTAATTAAATTAGCCATGTAAGGGAATAGGTTCAATTTGATTTTTTATTTTAAAACTATACAATTAATTGATTGAAACCAATTATAGTGTTTTTGACCCCTTTTAGCTTGTATTTAATTATTTAATGTCATTATTTGATTTTATTTTTCCTTTGATTTAATTGATTTTATCCAATTTTGATTAATAAATGTCCATTTAAAAATTGATTTGATCCATTTTGATGAGAATTAGAGCATTTGGTTAAGATTTTGCAAATTTGAATGATTCTAAGACACTTTACCCAATTTTTGATGTCTACAAATGCCCCTCTTTGGATTAATGTGCGTAGCACATTGATTCAAAGAATTTTATGTCCTAATCCCTGATTCGATATTTGATTGGTTGATACAAAATTGATTTGAAACCTGATTTGAAACTACTTTGATTGATAAAACCTTATTTGAAAAATGATGCCACATGCCCCACTGATAATAGTTCAAAATTTTTAATGCCCCAGATTCAATGTTGATGCATATTTGATACTCTTATGATGCCCCCTCAGAAATGAAAACAAAGTGATCTCCTGATATGAAAAATATGATGATATTGATTGATAGTTGATCCAATTTGTTTTCATTTTTGAAAACATTGATGATAATGAAGGTCACAACAAATGCCCCGGTTTGATAGATGTGTCAGAACCACATGGTTGATATTGTATTGATGTCAATCGGATAGTAGAAAACTGATAGGATACTCTCACGATCTAGAGAGACAAAACAGTGATGTTCCTTCCTCACGATAAAGAGTTAGGAGTTTTGATACGCTCAAGAAGAGCAATAGGATGATAGGATAACTTGATTGACGTTAGATGATCAATTGGATGATTTGACTAATTGATATTTGACTGGATTGGATTTTGATGAGAAGATGAATGATGGGAGGCTGATAGATAGGGTCATTTGATATGAATCAGGTGCAGATGTAAATACAAGTAATGAAGAGAATTAGGTTGCCCCTAGTCAATCAAAATGATTGATAATGGATCTTCCCTTGATGATGATTTGTATCATGTCATATTTATTGATCAGGACTTTGATGTATCATTTTGTCGATGATATTGTATCTTTTATATACTGATTTGATGGATTTTTTATGTTATGGACATTTATACGATGATATACTTTCCTTGATTCTCTTGATGTGTTTATGTGAGATTATCTTTATATGCATTTCTATATGATGTTTATGATGCATTTACTTTTGATTATGCTATGGATGCAATGTATCTTATATATGATATAAATAAATGAATGCAAATGATAATGTAACTTTGATATTTTTTTCGCTTTTTCAATGTATGGATGCTAAATGTTTTATTTTGGAAAGTATGGATAATGAATGCCACTATGTTTTTGGTTTTTTGATGTATGCAACTCTTAAAAATGCAATCCTTAACTAAATGTATGCAAATGAGTAATGAGTAATTAATCTTTTTCTTCTTTTCCTTTTCAGATATAAGGATAATGAATAATGAGTAATGCTATGAATGAATGCAAAAGATAATCTCACATTATTGATTTGAGCCAAGGATGAAGTGTTTGATTGAACCCCCTTTTATGATTGATCAAGATGATGACTGAACCCCTTTTCCCTTGGAAAAATAACTACAAACCAATGCACTTAATCTAACATGAAAATGCAATGCAATGCAACTAAATTGTCACTAGCTTTTAGCAAAGAAATGCCATAGAGAAATATTTTCATCATTGAGCATTGTAGGACCGGAAAGAAAGTACAACCATCACCGCCACATCGTGATGATATGAATACCGCCTTATATCGCATTTGGTAACCCTTTAGGAAACTAGTACAACCCTCACTAGTTGAATAACCAACTATGGGAGTATGAATACCAGTTTCAACAGATTTAATGTTGCAATTGGATTTTGGTATTAAGATATGGAAAATCTAAATAGCCAAGGTATTTGTTTGCATAAAAAAACAAAGGTCAACCCTCCACCCCATATGAAATTCCTCGATGATTCTTTGATGACCATGTCGTTAGACGAATTCACATAAGTCGTTGGCTCTCCCTCAAGACAATCACTCAGAAGGCAATAAAAATATCATGTCTCCATCATCGCCAATGTAGTCAGAACATCATCAATTAGCTAAAACACGATAAAAAGTCACTTCAATAAAGATCATCAAAAAGCTTCAAGTGGTTTGCAATGTATCAATATTTTCCAATAGAATTTCCAAACATTCTGATCATTTAAGTGATATCAATTTTTAATCCTGAATAATAAAGTCAATGAAGGTTCAAGGATCAAGTTGTAGGATCAAGATACTTGGTTATGAACAATCATATCCATCAAAGGTTCAATAAAAATCTCTCTCTTCTGAAGCTTTGATAATTCCCTCTGATGTGTGATCGAAAGTAGCACTATTGAATCCGTTTGTACCAAAAATCCAATCCTTTCCTGCCCCCAAGTGATAAATGTGATCGTGTGACAAACTTAGGGCAATAGGCAATTCTAAAATGCAACAATGCAACTTAAAGGTTTTATTATGACTATGCACAAATGACGGATGCAATGAAGATTTACAAGTGAGATGATGGAAATGCAATATGTACACATGCAACTAGGAAAGACTTAAGGGAACAAAAGGTGTTTGATTGCCAAGTTTTCACCTTTTGGGTTTATTGCTCTTTTTCTCTTTTTTCATTTTTTCAATTTTTTTTGGATTTTGAACTTTTCTCAATGTTTTGGTCTTTTTGATTTTCTCATGTAAAAAAGTGATACTTGAGTCATTGGATACACACACATCTCATACTCTTTCTTCTGATACTCTCTCATCTAATTAGGTATGAAACCTTTTTAAATGGATGCTATTAATGGGCTCTTGTAATTCTTCCCCATCACAATTGGCTAATTTGTAAGTCCCCGTTCCAAAAGAAGAAACAATGACAAAAGGACCAAGCCAATTTGCTTCCCATTTACCCTTCTTTTCCCTTTCTGCCTGATTTTTAGGGTTCTCCCTTGGCACTAAATCACCCACTTGAAAGACTCTTGGTTTAATATGCTTGTTGTAGTTTCTTGAAATCCTTTTTTGGTACACTTTCAAATGTTCGTAGGCTTGAGCTTGATGTTCTTCTAACAATTCCAATTGTTGAAGTCAGACAACCCTATAATCCTCATCCGTTATTAATCCTTGCAATGATACTCTTAGGGATGGGATTTCAACCTCCAAAGGTAGAACAACATCATCTCCATAAACCAATGAATATGGTGTAGGTCTTGTAGGTGTCCAGATACTAGTTCTATATGCCCACAAAGCCGGGTTGATTTGTACGTGCCAATCTCTTCCTGATTTGTTCACCGATCTCTTCAAGATTTTAAGGATATTCTTATTAGTAGCTTCAGCTTGTCCATTTCCTTGTGGATAATAAATGGAAGAAGAGTGATGAGTAATATGAAAAGTATCACAAAGCTCATTCACATCTTTGTTCTTAATTTGTTTTCCATTGTCGGTAATTATGGCATAAGGAATACCATATCTACAAATGATGTGATTAAGGATGAACATAGAGATTTGTTTTCCCGTGGCGGTGATCAAAGGAACGGCCTCTACCCATTTAGTGAAGTATTTCATAGCCGTGATGATGTATTTGTGCCCATTGGATGAAGGTGGATAAATCACACCAATCAAGTCAAACCCCCATTGATAAAATGGCCAAGGTGTAACAAAAGGATGTAATTCTTGTGCTGATACATGTATCATATCATCATCATATTGACATTTTTTTCATATCTTAACAAAGTGACAAGCATCCTTTTCTAAGGTTTTCCAGAAATACCCCATGTGAAGGATCTTCTTAGCTAAGTTTAAACCGCTTGAATGTGAACCACAAATGCCCTCGTGGAACTCATGTAAAGCTACCCTAGACTCTTCTTCCTCTAGACATTTAAGTAAAGTTTTGTCAAGACCCTTACGATACAATGTGTCGGAAAGGATAGTGTAACGGGCCGATTGTCTTATGAAATGTCATTTTTGGGCTCGGGGTTGGTTTTCAGGTAATAATTGTTCTTTAAGGTATGTGTAGATAGGACTGTACCAAGGGGAGTCCTGTCCATCAAGTAAAGCAATAATTTGGGTATCGGGAAGGTCAAATGCTGATTTTTCCAACTCTTCCACCAATAATTCATACCTTTCATTTTGATCAGGCTTTTGGAGTAATGAAGCCAAGGTAGCCATTGCATCGGCAGCTCTATTCTTCTCTCTTGGAATTTGTTCAAAAGTTATCAACACAAAGTACTTTTTCCAAGCATCAATCATTGTCTTGTAAGGCATTAACTTATCATCTTTTGTGTTATACTCATTATTGACTTGATTGATCACTAACTGAGAATCACCATACACTTGTAACTCAGTAATATTCTATTCTAAAGCCATCTTGATGCCAATGACTAAAGCTTCGTACTTGGCTATGTTGTTGGTACATGTGAATAAGAGCTTGTATGATTTAGGAATAGTATACCCTTGAGGGGTAATCAACAATATGCTAGCTCCGGAACCTCCTTGTGTGTATGATCTGTCAAAGTACAATTTCCATGTCTTAGCTTCTTTATTGACAATTGCTGCATCAGGAAACTCCACTTGAACGGGATGTGTAGAAACTAATGGATTTTCAGCTAAGTGATTTGATATCACTTGTCCTTTTATGGCCTTTCTATCCACATATTCAATATCGAACTCACTTAATACCATGACCCATTTTGTTATTCTTCCCATTAGGGTAGTTTTGCTAAGCAAGTATTTCAAAGGATCAATTTTTGCAATGAGCTTCACTTTGTGCATCAACATGTAGTGTCTCAACTTTTGAGAAGCAAAGATAACAACTAGGCATGCTCTTTCCATGAATGTGTAGTTTAATTCATACTTAATCAATGTTCGACTCAAATAATAGATAACTCTCTCTTTTCCTTGATCATCTTCTTGCGCCAAAAGAACTCCTAAAGACCTCTCGGTTACTGATATGTACAAAAGCAATGGTTTTCCTTTGATAGGTGGCATGAGAATTGGTCGATTGATTAGGGAAGTCTTCAACAAGGTAAAGGCCTTGTCACATTCTTCATCCCATATAAAAATGGTGTCCTTGTGTAGAAATCTAGTGAATGAGTGACACTTTTCAGCTAGTTGAGAAATGAATCTCCTTATTGATTGAAGTTTTCCTTGAAGAGACCTCATTTGGCTAATGTTTCTAGGAATTTCCATGTCCATGATTGCTTGAACCTTTTCGGGATCCACTTCAATGCTTTTGCCAAAACTATGTAGTCAATAATTTCCTAGATTGAACACCAAAGGCACATTTTTTTGGATTGAGCCTGACTTTGAATTGTTCCAAGCGTGTAAATATCTTTTCTAGAATTTGTAAATGATCTTCTCTTTGATATGACTTAGCCAATATATCATCTATGTAATCTTCTAAGAAGGTGTGCATCATATCATGAAAAATGGTGGTCATTGCCCTTTGGTAAGTAGCTCCGACATTTTTGAGGCCGAAAGGCATTACATTCCAACAAAAAGTTCCCCAAGAGCATGTGAAGGCTATCTTTTCCTGATCTTCGGGTGCAATCTTAATTTGGTTGTATCCACTAAAACCATCCATCAATGAAAACATGGAGTGACCAGCTGTTAAGTCCACTATTGCATCTATGCTTAGAAGTGGGAAGTCATCTTTGGGACATGCAAGATTCAAATCTCTAAAGTTTGTACATACGCAAATGGATTTGTCATGCTTGGTAACCGGTACAATATTTAATATCCATTCCGCATAAGCAATTTCTCTTATGAACCCCACCTTCAACAATTTCTCCAATTCTGCTTTAACTAGAAGAGCTATGTGTGGATGCATCTTCCTCAACTTCTGCTTGACTGGTTTAACCCCTGGTTTGACGTTCAAATGATGCATGATGAAGTTTGGATATAATCCCAACATGTCAGAATAGGACCATGCAAAATTCACTTGCTTTGCTTGGAAAATTTTGATGAAATCCTTTCTCTCCAAAGGTGTAAGTGAAGCTACTAGATGTATGAATTTGGGCTCCAATTCGGTTCCAATGTTGACTTTCTCCGTTGGCTCTATAAGAATTGGTGATCTTTCTTCCTCATGTGCTGGTAAGGTATCCAACCTCTCTTCCTTAGGTGCCACAGTTGGGTTTTCACCATTGAAAACATCCTTTATTTTCACTTTTTTTGGTTCTAGTAATGCCACATGGTGGTTTTCACCACTAGAACTTTTCATTTTTTTACTTTTTTTTTTTCATTTTTTCTTTTGGATTAAGAGGTTGGACCCTTGCCTTTCCCATCATGTTGGGATTAAACTCGTCGGAGGAAGAGGGCTCAACCACATTTAGGTATTGTGTCATTGCTTGGTCATTAAGAAAGTATAGTAAATCATTTGTTTTGGTTAAATCCCAATCAATAAGTTTGGGATGCATTAAAGATAAAGGGTCAATTGGCAAGTTATCATTGTTGGGTTTATGGACATGACCTCGTTAGATGGTTCATACATTGTATCGTTAAGGTCAATAACATGAGCTTCTTCAAGATGATCCATGGAAGAAGGATCAAAGTCCTCTTCACTTAAGTCCTCGAAGACTTCTTTGGGAATGAAAACATGCGGGGTAAACCTACCATACGAATCATCCCACCACAAAGGTATCCAAGGTTCACTTACCCACATATAATTGTGTGCTTTCCCGATGAGAGATTCTGGTGGATCGGGTTGCATGTGTGTAGGAATTATCTCTGAATCTTCACTATTTTGAGTTTGTTCTTTAGGCACATTAGTATAAGAATTCATTATGAAAATCTCTTTGTCATGAAAAGAGTCTGCGGATAAATAATCCCACTCATATTCTCTAGAATCATCACTATCACCATCAGACTCTACTGCATTCACTCGTTCATAAAAATCATGCATAGGGCTAGAACTTTCTCCTTTGTGTTGATATCCTATTCCCAATTTTTCTTCCTTTGATCTCCAAGAAGGTTCAAGAAAACCTCTATTTATCATACCTAAGGATCCTCTTCCCTTATACCCCATTTTTTGCATTATTTCAAACCCCTTTCCATATTGATCAGTTTGAATATTGATGTGCTGAATTCTTTCCACGGGGCTATTTGAAGTATCACTTTCATCTTTGTAAAGCCATTGTAGAACTTCATCATCTTCTTTCTCAAGTGCTGACTTGTCACTCTCTCTTACAAAATGAGAGTTGTATTTGTGAGGAGGATGTTCTTTGGAAGGTTTGCCATGTGTCTTTGGAGAAGTAGGTAAATCAAATAGGGAAACAGAATATTCCCCTACTCCTTTAGAACCAATTCTACATTGTTTTTCAAACTTGTGCATCACCTCACTCATTTGGTTATAGTGGTCTTCTTTGGCTTTGTCTTTCTCCTCTTTTGTAGGCTTAGAATGTTCCACCTCTAGTTGGGATGTTTTATCTGAATTCTTCTTTGAGCTTGGACCCTCATAACTCACTTTTTCTTTTCCCTTAGTCGAAGTAGAAGAGTTAGTTTGAATAGGGTGTGAAGTAGAGGTAACACTTGATTTTAACTTAGGATCATCACCTTTAGGTTCTTCCATGGTAGTATTTGGAACAATCCCTTCTCTATTATGAGGAATAAATAATTCATGAGGAGGCTTCAATGTGTTACAATATTGAAAATGATTTGAATCCCCTCCAATTGTGATTTCTTCTCCCATGTATGTAAATTTGATACATTGATGGTATGTAGAAGGAACCGCTTGCATCTCGTGTATCCATGGCCTCCCCAATAAGATGTTATAAGTTAACTTCATGTCTAGGACCTAACATATGGTGTCCTTTTTATAGGCCCTGTACACACTCAAATGGTGCACTTCTCTAAGTCATTATATCCAAGGGAATCCATGAATGGGATACCTTAGAAAGCGACCTAGGGCTCTCTATGCATGGAGTTGCAAGATTATTTGATTGCTCTCAGCTAGAGCTATTAAGCTTATGACCTTGCTAGTCAACCACACAATGAGAGATTCAAATGAAGACAAGGGAAATAATGCCAATATCTCCAAGAATCAAAATGAAATGCAATGCAAAGCTATACTATGAATGAAAATGCAAGCTATGCAAGCTAAACTATGAAAGGAAATATGCAAGTATTACAAGACCTCCTAGTTAAGCTAGATGAGTTACTCTAAAGCTTGGAAGGAAATCTAAACTATGAAAGCATAAACATGAAGCTACTATGCATGAATGAAACTAAGAATGGAATGTAGATGCAAAAGCCAAGAATGCTACAAATCTTCAAAAGCTCCAAAGTGACCTAGAAAACTTGCAGCATAACATTAGCATAAAAAGATGGATATATAAATGAGGAAGAGAGCTCTTCTTTTATAGGAAATGAGAAAGAATGGACCATGAAGATTAAGAGGCAAAAGATTTAATCAAGGGTGGAGCTTGAAAGAGGAGCAATCCATGTGCACAAATATCCTCCAATGAAAAAATAAGAGTTGACTCTTGTGTCCATATGAGACAAAAAGTGTTTTTCTCCTTTTTATAAAATAAGAATAATGCTTTATTTGTGCAACTTAGGATAAGATGAAAAGAAGGGGCTTTTTTATTTAATAAAAGGGGAGGAAATATTCTTTTTAATTAAATAAAGACTTTGGATAAAATGGTTAGCCCAAGGCAAATAATCGAAAATGATGAAATAGGACTTGATCAAGGAAAATTGATATAATTGATAAAATGTTGATTTTTGAAAATATTGATTCAAGGATTTGATAAATTTTTGAATGGGGGCCCAAAGTCTAAGTGACCATTTTAGGGTGCATACATTTTCCCCTCTTTGACTAATGTGTGATCATTCTGGGAACACATGTGGTCAAAGAAGAATTGAAATGTGAGATCGATTTGGGATCACAAAATAACCCAAATGTGTGTTCGATGGATGGAAACACATCAGGACAAAGATAAACATAAGCTGAAAGACAAGATCAACACCGTTGTTGTTAAGTGATAATCAAGTCTAAAAATAAGAGATAAGAATCGAAAGACAAGACCAACACCGTTGCTGTTAAGTGATAATCAAGTCTCGAAATAAAAATCTCAAGCTAAGCTGAACAATAAGCTGAATCAAAGGTTAAAGCTGATAGGTAATGCCCCCTCAGAATCAGAATCGAAATCAGGTAGAGGAGAACAACAAATAGATAAACTTGATCAAGTCACTAGAAATCATGATTGAAGATGAAAAGATGATAGGATAACCATCAAGCAGTGAAGACATGCCCCAGTTTGACTAAAAAGATGAAGTCAAACCTCAGAGAGATGAAGCAAGTGGAAATGAATGATATACTAGGAGTTTTAAAGAGATGGGGGTGAAGAAATGAAGATGCCCCAGCGAAGATCGAAGGATCAGGCCTCAAATGGTCAGCCAACTGCATAGAAGAAGGGAAAATGTTGAAATGCAATTTTGACTATCAAGATGAACTCAGATTTTGATTTCGATCCCGAAAATGGATCCAGGACGTCGAATTAGCCAGGGGTGCAATTTTCACGCAATTTCGAGGTGTTTTGAAATTAGGTCAAAAAGTCAAAATGCTATAAAAGGGGGTAAAAAGGTCATTTTCAAAATCATTTGTCTTTTAACGATTTGAGAATTTTGAGAGCTTAGAGAGAGAAAATGGTGCAGAAAGCAGCGATCCCGGTCCACAGGCATCGATTCAAAAGCGCCCGGTTGCACAACCGACCTCCACAGTATGGTGTCGCGGTATGTTTTTTAAAAAAACTCGCTCTTGTGGTCATTTTTGTAGCATTTATGTCAATTAAAACATGTTTTTAATATTTTGAAAATTTTCAAATTTTTTACCGGGCGAAAAATCGTACAGGATTTGCGAAGTATCGCACCTTTTAGGGGATAATGTCGTGCGATACTTTGTGGGTCGACAAAGTGTCGCACCAACATTAAGTCCAGTATCGCATGATACTAGATGAAATGTCGTGCGATATGATGCGAAGTGTTGCACTCCAAGATACTATCGCATTGCTATTGAGCAAAGTGTCGCACGACACTTAGTCAAAAAATAGTATCGCCCACTATAAAAATTTGACATGTTTTAATGTTTTTTGAGCAAAATGACATGGGTCCTAACAATGTTTGCATGTAAGATGCTTTGTACTGATTTTTAGACATCCATCATGATATGTTTTGACATCTAGTTTGGATTAAATGACTTGCAGGAGAATCTTTCTGTGCTCCATATCAGAGCACCTTGGGTGACAGGGTTACGATGTGTCCGAGATCTAGATGATTCGGGCAAGGAAAACTTGAGGGCGATGGGTTTTGGATATTTGCTACAGATGCCCCACATCCGAGCCGATCATGGGTTGTTGACTGTGTTGGCCGAGAGATGGCACAGTGAACACAACACCTTTCATTTGTCTACTGGAGAGGCATCAATCACTCTGGAGGATGTTTATAGGATTTTGCGGGTTCCTTGTCGCGGTGATCAAGTGAGTATAATCATGTTTATAGATAGTCATAGATGTAAAGTTTCCATATGATAGAAACTGACTTGATTATTTTTTGGCACATGTATATTATGATTAGGATCCGACCGAGGGACGACGGGTCATGCAGGATATGTTCCAAGATGTGACGTTTGTGGATAGGCATCTGAGCTGGGATAGGCTAGTAGAGGAGTATGGTAGGGATTACCTAGTCCCATGCATAGTTTACTCCATTATGGGACATGCCCTTATTGATGACAGGAGTCAAAAGGGGTTTCCACTAGGTTGGGGTAGATTGGTAGCTGATCTGATTGCACGGCCACGGCGGATGGCATGGGGGCCAACCATCCTGGCAGATATGTACCATGAGCTTTACGAGGTTGTGTACCGTGATGGCAGGACTTGGGCTTGTGGAGCCATTCTCGCTCAGATATGGGCGTGGGAGCACATTGTTGTGGTGCGCCCACAAGCACAGTCGAGGGAGCGCAGATATCCCTACATGTACAGATACACAGGATTCCTCTCCCAGCCTCACAGTGGGGACATGACCTATTATTGCAGGGTGCTGGATGAGCTCACCTCATTTGTATGGAGGCCATATAGGTCATGTGAGGAGTGGAGTGACAGGTATGAGTTGGACTACATGCTATGAAATCATCCATTGGTAGGCTGACATTCTGACATTGTCGAGAGATTTGTCATTACTCGGGTCTGGAGGTAGTTTGGGCGCCAGCAAAGAGTGCCCACTGAGACTACCACCTACACTCGGGTCAAAGATGAGGAGGGCCATGGTTGGCTGTCGATGCTGGATTACCAGCAGGCAGTACGGGATACAACTGTAGTATGTCAGGAGCCATGGGACTACCTCCCGAATATGGCAGATGCAAGTGTCGATGCGACATATAGGGCAGAGCGGCGGAGGGCTCCATTTCCTAGATTTATTGTTCCAGATGCCCCGGTAGCAACACAGGGGGATGATGGTGGTGACAGAGATGGAGGGGATGGAGGGAGAGCCAGAGAGATAGGGTAGAGCTCTAGATCAGGTGGCCAAAAATAGCCACGGGGATAGAGTTCTACAGATGAGGGAGATGACACAGCGAGGCCATCTCACCCACAGGTGGCAGCAGGAGCAGAGTAGCCTGCCGGAGGGGAGGACCTGAGAGCCCAGATTTAGACACTGGAGATGAAGATGCAGTAGTTACACATCACCATAGCAGTTAGGGAGCAGTAACTAGCAAATTTGAGGGCTGAGAGAGATCGACAGATTACCGACCTTAGGGCAGAGATAGCACGCCGGGAGAAGGCGACGCAGGAGGACGCACTAGAGATCTGACGAGAGGTAGCGAGGGCTGCGTACTATCATGGACTCTATCTGTAGGTGGTTCCAGAGGGGCAGAGAGCACCGACGTACTCTCAGAGGGTAGGGATGTCAGATATGGTACTGGACAGGACACCAGCACCACCGCCACCAGCACCAGCACCACATGATGGTGGTAGCGAGTCTTGGGTCTAGGTCTTAGGATAGATGTACAAAGGCATATCCTGGGATTGTATCCAGATTGTTGTATCTCACATTGTATCAAACATTTATATATATATATGAGAGATTACTGGATTTGTGATAGATCTTTTGTGTATGGATCCCACTTGTGATGGATGTATCAGTTTCTTTTTACATTGCCTTGTCATATTGCTCAAAATGTATGATATATATATGCTCATGTATATCCTCTCTCATCGATGTATGTTTTAATTCTCATGTGTATGATATAGACTCATGTTTCTGAAAATGATCTCTTTTTTATATAGATATGATGATAAGATTAACCCCTTGTGATGACAGGAAAAAGGATGTGATGTGAAAGACAAGGAGCAAAAGACATGGTCGAGAAAAGGAAGGGTGAGCGCAGTTGACTGAAAGGTCCATGAAAGATAAAAGGAGAGGTCTCTCCATATGCAAGATGCAAAACTAATCTAACATGAACCTAGAAATGCAAGCTACTATGAAAGTGGTTGACTTGCAAGGTCACAACGCCAATAGACATCTAGTAATCATCATCGAGCTTTATTGGTAGCATCGCAAGATCATACAATGCACACTAGTATGACTATGGGTATATGAATATGATTTATATTAGATAAAAATGTGGGAATCCCACCTAGGCACCAAAGACATGTAGGTCAAGATGACTAGTGCAGTGAGATTACCTAAGTTTTCTATAGCGAGATTATGCTTGCATCAAGACATAAGAAGGTCAGGATGGCTACAAGCATGCACTCGCAAACAGTCAAGGATAATACTTTGTAGATCCTAGGTGTCAAGTGGATCAAGCATAAATGCTAATGACAATTAGGACCAACAAAATATACCCACAAGCAGAAAAAGCAATAAAACATGTCCTCATGCCCTCAGTCTTCTAGCTATGCATCATCAAAAACTATCATAGGGAGAGAACACTCATCAAAGAAATCATCATAGAAGCAACACAAAGAGATAAATTCAAACAAGTCTCGGTGAGTCGAGTGTTTAAGTGCATGTGTGTAGGTCATAGAATCAATTTTTGAGTATCACATTTGCTAGTGAGAGATATCATATCATGCTAGACTGCGGATAAGATATCTAATAAGTGTTGAGAAACACTTGACGCTAGGGTAGTGTTAAAAAACACAGTTGAGGTGGTGTTGAAAAACACCGTTTGCAAGATGTCCTAAAGACCAACGCATCCTAGAGACCAAAGCTAGCACAGTTATGCCCTCTAGACAAAAGATGAAGACCAATTCCAAACCAAGGCAACAAGGTCAAGGCATGATGGAGAAAGGCTAAGTGTCGAGGACGTATGCTAAAAGACAAGGGTGCAAAGGCCTCAAGTAGCGTTTGTTCCCAGGTTTTCACCACTTGGATATTTTTTATTTATTTTTTTCAATTTTTTTGTATTTTTACTACCAAGGCGCCTGTTTCCAAGTTTTCAACAAGGCACTTTTTCTATTTTTTTAATTTTTTTGCATTTTTTGATTTTTTTGTATTTTTTCAGGATCAATAAAAATATGTACAAAGGATGCCCCCAGACAGAATGGGCATCATGGATAGAACTTCTTGAGGTGCAAAACATTGATAGGGTCAAGGAGTTGTTCCCCCTCTGGATCAGATAGTAAATAAGCACCTGTACCAAAAGCTGTAGTAATGATGTATGGTCCAAGCCAATTAGGTTCAAACTTCCCTTTTTGTTCTCTATTTTGTTGGTTCTTAGGGTTTTCTCACAAAACAAGATCCCCCACTTGAAATTCCCTAGGGCGAACCTTCTTGTTGAATGCTTTGGACATACGCTTTTGGTAAACTCTCACGTGATCAAAAGATGCTTTTCTCTTTTCATCTAGAAGTTCTAGTTCCTGCAACCTCATGGCATGGTAGTCTTCATCTGTCACTAAACCTTTGAGAGAGACTCTAAGTGAAGGGATCTCTACTTCTAAAGGTAACACTACTTCAACACCATAAGTGAGGGAAAAAGGTGTAGCCCCTATTGGAGTATGAATACTCGTTCTGTAGGCCCACAAGGCCGAATTTATTTATAGGTTCCAATCTCTACCATTCTTGTGAACTGTTCTATGGGGAATCTTGAGAATGGTCTTATTTGAAGCCTCTACTTGTCCATTTCCTTGCGGGAAGTAAATGGAGGACCAATGCTATTTTATCTTGAATTTCTTGTAGAGATGTTTAAGGTCCTTATTTTTAAACTGACCCCCATTGTCAGTGATTATCTCAGAGGGCACTCCATACTGACAAATGATATGATTCAAAATAAACAAAGAAACTATCTTGCCTGAGGCAACAGAAAGTGGGACAACTTCTACCCATTTGGTAAAGTAATCAGTAGTAGTAATAATGAATTTGTGTCCACCTGATGAGTTGGGATGAATCTGCCCAACAAGGTCAAAAGCCCAGCGTTGAAATGGCCAATGAGAAATAGAAGGAATAAGCTCCCTGCCTGGAGCATGTATCAGGTTTCCATGTTTCTGACATTTTTCACAAGATTTAGCAAAAGCTACTGCATCTGTCTGCATGGTAGGCCAATAGTACCCCGCCCTAAGCAACCTTCAGGCCATGGAAAGACCATTAGAATGTCCTCCATAAATGCCCTCGTGAATGTCAACTAACGCTTGGTTGGACTCATCCTTTTCTAAACACCTAAGAAGTGTCCCATCTAAACCCCTCCTATACAGATCACTAGAGATAAGGGTGTGGCGAGAGGCATTAAGAACAAGGTTTCTTCTTTCAGAATGATTGAAGGCTTTAGGAATAGTACCATCACAGAGATATGAATAAATGGCACCATAGCGAGATGATTCATGGCTAACCAAGGTACAAATGACATGGCTTTCTTAGGATTCAAAAATAGGGTAACGTAGCTCTTCCACCAGGAATTCAAATCTAGACTCATGTTGTTCTAACTGAAGAAGTGAAGCTAATGTAGCCATAGCATCAGCTGCCTTATTCTCTACTCTAGGGATTTGTTGAAATGTAACAAAGGTAAAGTATTGGCGCAATGAATCAACCATCTTCTTATAGGGTATCAGTTTGTCATCCTTTGTTTGATATTCTTCATTAACTTGGTTGATAATCAATTGTGAATCCCCATAAATGTGCAGCTCTGTAATTCTCCATTCTATAGCCATTTTCAATCCATTTATCAAGGCTTCATACTCAGTAATGTTGTTTGTGCATGGGAACAATAACTTATAGGACTTAGGAATAGTATATCCATGAGGAGAGACAAACAACACTTCGGCGCCTGAACCATTTTGCATGAAAGAACCATCAAAGAACATCTTCTAGGTTCTTGTAGTCATATACATGATGTGCTCATTTGGAAATTCAACTGAAATGGGCACACTGTCTTGTATGGGAAAATTAGCTAATTGATCAACGATAGCTTGTCCTTTTATAGCCTTACGTTCAACATACTCTATGTCAAATTCTGGAAGAATCATCATCCACTTAGCAAGTCTACCCATGAGAGAAGCTTTACCAAGCAAGTATTTTAGAGGATCAATTTTTGCAATGAGGTGTATTGTATGTGCAAGCATGTAATGTCGCAACTTTTGGGAAGCAAACACCACTGCTAGGCAAGATTTTTCAATACTAGTGTAGTTGACCTCATATGAAACAAGTGTTCAGCTGATGTAATATATGGCTATTTCTTTTCCAGTATCATCAAGTTGAGCCAATAATGCCCCCAGGGAAGATTTTGTTGCCGAGACATATAATATAAGTGGTTTTCCTGGGATAGGAGGCATTAAGATTGGGGGATTAGCCAAGTACTATTTGATTTGATCCATGCTTTTCTGACATTCCTTATTCCAGACACATTTAACCCCTTTATGCAAAGTCTTATTAAAGGGTTGAGCTCTATCAACAAGTTGTGAAATAAACCTCCTTATAGACTGAAGATTTCCTTGAAGACTCCTCATTTGACTGATGTTTTTAGGAGGTGGCATATCCATTATTGCTTGAACTTTTTCTGGGTCCACCTCTATCCCTTTAACTGAAATGACAAATCCTAAGAGTTTGCCAGAGGTAACTCCAAATGCACACTTTTTTGGATTTAATCTGAGTTGAAATTGTTCCATACGATCTAGAATTACTTCCAAATCACCAAGGTGTGTATCCCTTTTCTTGGATTTTGCCAAGGTGTCATCCACATAGTCTTCCATATTCTTATGCATCATGTCATGGAAAATAGTAGTCATAGCTCTTTGATATGTAGCTCCGGAATTTTTTAATCCAAATGGCATGACGTTCCAACAATAGGTTCCCCATGCACAAGTGAATGCAGTTTTCTCTTGGTCTTTAGGAGCTATTTTGATTTGATTATACCAAGAAAAGCCATCCATCAAAGAATAGATCTCATAGCCCACGGTTATGTCCACTATCTTGTCTATGTTAGGGAGTGGAAAATCATCCTTTGGGCATGCTTTATTAAGATCTCTAAATTCTGTGCACACACGAATGGATCTGTCATGTTTTGAAATTGGTACAATATTGGATATCCATTCGGCATAATCAATAGCTCTTATAAATCTTGCACTGAGGAGCTTTTCTAATTCAACTTTGACAAGGAGAGCTATGTGAGGATGCATTTTCCTCAATTTTTGTTTTACTGGTTTGATCCCTGGAGCTATGGACAAATGATGCATAATGAGACTAGTGTCCAATCCTGGCATGTCTGAGTAAGTCCAAGCAAAATTAATTTTCTTTCTTTGTAGGAACTTGGTATATGCCTCCTTTTCTTGTGTTGACAATGATTGAGCCAAATGAATTATTTGTGGATCCTCTGGTGTATTCAGATTGATTGGCTGTGTAGGCTCAACAAGCACTGAAGACCTGTCCTGAAAATAGCTTGGAAGATTATCAAGTACCTCATCCTTAGGCACCTCAGGGAGGTTTTGACCTTCGGATACGTCTTTTATTTTTACTTTTTTTGGTTCTTACATCGCCACATAGTGGTTTTTGCCATCAGAACTCCTATTTTTTGTTTCTTTTCTTTTTATTTTTTGACTGAGGTACTTGATATCCAACTCTATCATACTTGTAGTTGGCTCGCTGGTGGAAGAGACTATAGGTTCAAGAGCATTTAGGTAACAGGCTATCTCATAGTCATTTGAAAAAGTTAGGAGCTGAGGCTCATGATAGCGCTGAGACCAATCAATTGAGGATTGGAAAGGGGTAGGTCAATGGCTGGTTCGATATTGTTTATGCAAATGGTATCATCTCTAGTGATCGCAGAGTTAGGATCTGTCAAGTATCCCTCTAAGGTACCCAAATCATGACTTATCCTACCAAGCGAAGCATCATCCACTAAAGCGACTCATGGATTCCAATCTTCTAATCTTACACTAGACTCGTTAGCTACCTCGGATTGGGAACTATATGTATGGACAATAGCAATGTCCATGTCAATTGTAGAACAATAAGAAAGAGTCTCCCACTCATACTCATGTGAGTCCGTATCTAAATCCCGACTGGGATGTTTACACCAACCATATTTTTTAGGCCTTGACGTAGAAGCGTTGATGTCACCAAGGGTAACACCCTCTTGAATGCCATTTGTGTACTGAATAGGATCCTCAACATGGTCTTCAATAGTGGATTGTTCTTGTTCTAGTTCTAAAACTGTTGGATTGTCAACTGTAGTATCTAAATCTCCCCAAAGGAGATTGGTGGAAGGGACCCAATCTTCACACCTATCTTGTTGATTTTGCAAATTGGGTATGTATTCATCATCACTATCCGTTGCAGCAAGGATAGGAGTAGTTTTCTTATTCTGACTTTCAAAACCTAGGCCAACTGTTGACTTAACTCTGCGGCCAAAGAGAGCATGATTAAGTGGTTCAGCCTTAGCATCTAATTGGTGACTGAGAGGACCGTGACCTGGATATCCCATACTCTTGACAAGAGTATATCCTCTCCCATAAGCCTTAGGAGATGGGGAGAAATTTTCATTATGCTTGTATTTTTCCTCCTTGTATATCCAATCTCTAACAACTACCTCTTCTTTCTCATCCTGTATGGGCACTGAGGACTCTACAAATGTATCAAACAGAGTCATTGTTGAAGACAAGGGATGCATCTCCTATGAAGGTTTACCATAGGACCTAGGTGAGACTGGTAGCTTTGTGAAGGAGTCAATATGATAACTCCCCATACCAAGGTCTATGGTTTTGAACTTATTCTGGCATTGTGCTAAAGTGGCATCAAAATTTTATGCTTCTTTGTTGAGAGGAACATGAGTCCCTGCTGAAATTGCATTAACTGATAAAGTACTATCCCCAAGTATACAAACCTCTACTCCATTATAGGGGAATTTGACACATTGGTGGTAGGTGGATGACACCGCTTGCATGTCATGGATCCATGGTCTACCAAGCATAATATTATAGGCTAAAGGACTAGCATCAACAATCTGGAACAAGATGTCCTTTTCAACAGGGCCAATCCTGACAGGAAGGACGGCCAAGCCTTTGGAGCTTCTCTCTGCCTCATCATAGGCTTTGATGGTTATTTTCTTGCAAGTATCAATAACTTGTTCTGAGTAACCCAATATTTTCAACAAACTCAAGGAACAAATATTGAGCCCAGCACCCCCATGAATCAACACACACCTAACACGGGTCTTATGAATCATGACTTCAATTTGAAGGGAAAGATTATTCGGATGGATCAAGGCTTTGTCATCTTCTTCTGAGAATGTGAGGTAATGTGGGCTGGCAAGGTGATTTACCATATTTTGGAATTGATCAATATCTATGTTGTTAGGGACATTGGTTGTATGCAAAGAATCTTTAAGGACATGCTTATGTCTTGGAGACAACTCTAGGAGCTCAAAAATTGAGATTTGAGCTGGTGTTCTTTGTAACTGATCAACAAGATTGTAGCTCATTTCAGGATTAACTGCTGACTTGGTGGTGGCATTCTTGGATGTCACTTGCTTGGGTTTGCTGGACTAATTGGAATTAGGACCTCTAATCACCACATGACCTTGAGCTTGGCTTCTAGTGACAGTGTTAAGGGGTTGGGATGACCTTCGAAAGTGAGGACCTCTAAGCACCACCACGGGTTCGTTATCAAATATAGGAGAGTCCACATCATGACTATGAGAATCTTTTCTTTGCATCATGTTGACATTTTCATCCAAAACTTCAAGCATATTGATAACATTCTCTATAGACATATAGGTGTAGTTGATTGCAGCTTTGCCATCTTTGGGTTTAGAGGTTTCCCCCTTATCATATTTAGGCAAAGGTTCCTTAAACACTTTATGATCTGCACTGGTCTTCAATCCATCAATCTGAAGTTTACCATATACAATAAGATCTTGAATGAGATGTTTAAGTTTCCAACAATGCTCTATGTCATGTCCAATACCATTATGAAATATGTAGTAAGCTTTTTCATTCCACCAATATGGCTTAATGTTAGGTATGTGAAATTTCGCTGGATCTTGTGGTTGTGCAAGATTGTTATCAATAAGCATTTTGAAAACATCCTCATAAGAATCCCCAAGCTTAGAGAACTGTCGCTTCTCCTTTTTAGGTCTTTCTTGATATCTTTGTTTATGCTCTTGTTGGTTAGAGGATGTGTTAAGCTTCATAGCTTGAACTGCACTAGATAAATGAAGGACACCCTAATCCTTTGGTTGGTTAGAGTCAACAACTCCGTCATTGACTACTTGCTTATTTTTATTCCAGTGTGAGTTCTTTCCTTTGTCCTTATGATGGTTGTTATTATTTTGACTATTGTTGTTATTATGTTGTTTAGCCAAAATACCTTGCTCTTTTAAGACATCCTCTATTTTACATGCGGTTTCGACCATGGTGTCGAATGAATCAAAGACCATCTTCCGAACCTCATACCACATCTCAGGTACTAAATTGCTCACAATGATATTAATTCTCTCCTGTTTAGGAATTGTCCTAGAATATCGGGAGCATAATCGTCTCCACCTTTGTAAAAATGTAACAAAAGATTTCCCTTGATTCTGTTTCAAATTACACAAATCGAGCATGGTGACTGATCTTGATAAGTTATAGGCAAAATGTTGCACAAATCTATGAACCAGTTCTTTAAAAGTTTTGACGGGAGGGGTTATGTTGGTAAACCACTCCATAGCTTGACCTTTTAGACTCCTTGGGAATAATCTCATCAAATAGGAATCTTCATGGTGAAATTCAAAACTCATGGTATAAAACTGACGCACATGATCATGTGGGTCACCATTACCATCATATTTGTCATATTGGGGAAACTCAATTTTCCTAGGAAAATCCATCATGCTCACACTCTTATCAAAAGGGTTAGGACAAATAGAATCAAGGTTGAAGGAGCTCTTGGGAGCCATCATCTTCTCCATCATCTTTTTTATTTGCTTAATCTCTTCCTCTTGTGAGGGACTTTGTTTCTTTATTTTCCTATCCACATCAAAGTTATAAGGGACCCTCGCACCCTTGTTGATTAGGTTCTCTAGGAACTAATATTTATTTTGCTCAACATATTTTTCCACATATTGTTGGAAAAGTGGTTCTTGTTGCATTCTCATAAAGTCTTGAGCTTCATAATTTGTAATAGTTCCTCCATGTTGAGAGCCATGATGAGCTCGTTGGGAGGGTTTTATTGAGTTCCTAGGAGGCATTTGTCTCCTCTAGTGAGCATGTTGTAAAGTCCTTCCTCTAGGACTAGGAGATCTTGATGGTGACCTTGAATATTTTCTATCTCACGGGCTACCGAAGGGAGTAGATGGTGGGGAGTTGGTCCCACTGTTGGTACCCCTATTTTTGAATTGTACATTAAGTTGTTGGGCTAGGAGCATATATTGTTCTTCTTGTGTGGCTCTTTTCTCTATGTCTAACAAGGCTCATTGTTCCTCCTCTAGGAGCCTAAATCTTTCTTCTTTTGCAGCTTGTTCATTTAAGAAGGCTTGTTTTTCTCGCTCAATACTTTTTAGCCTCTCACTTGTATATCTTGCGGTTGTTTTTAGTGGAGAGCTTGGTCTTGAACGGTTGAACAAGTTAGCTGCATTCACATGAGCATCACAAGATTGGTTGTTTTGGGTCCTCATGTTGTGACCGTGCATCTTGATGAGCTTGTGCATAGTGTCTTTCGGCTCGTTGATGCACATCTAGATATCTTGAATTAATAGGAGGTGATTCAAGTTGATTGTCATCATTGAATGACATGTTACTCCTATGTCTCTGAAAAATGTCGTCAAGAGTTTGATGTATTGCTTCTCTTTGTCTCCTAGTCAAAGTGTAGCTCATGTCCATATTTGATTGAGAGGGTGCTAAAGAGGTACCTAATTTGCTAGAATTGCTCTTTGGGTCAAACCAAACTGTAGACTCACTCTTAGGGGATTGATCAAAAAGGGGCTCTTTCCCCTTTCGTTGTTGACGAGTTTTAACTAAGGGCAACTGATTGAAGACAACTTGAGGTCATTTCCCTTAACTAACTTGGTATCTTGTCATAACCGACATGAAAGTACAAAACCCTTGGTGATAAGGAGACTTTATGAAATGTCAATACCAAACAAGGATAGTAAAAGTGTTCAATTGTCCAAAAAGAGGTGGTAAGATAGAAAGCTATTTAAAGGTGTAACCCAATCCTGCCACAGAGGTGCATAATAAAAGGATAAGTATCCTAACACATATGGGCCAAGAAAGTGGATTTAACCAAATATGTAATTGAACTTGAATCTGAATTTTGATGGAAGTGAATTGGACAAAAGAGTACTAAAACTCTCCAAGCATGTTACCAAAGAATCTAAAGGTATACTTTTTCAACGAGGATAATTCCCAACTTATCGATGTCAAACAAGACTACTTTGAAAATCAAAGAATACTAATTCAAGGGGTCTAAAATCAGGAACCCAAGGTAAAACAGGTCTCTAGCAGCAGAGAAGGTCACCTTCTAAAATCTGGTCAACTAAGGAAAAGACTAAAAATTTCATAAATCTGACAGGCAGCAAAAAGACTCGGTGTGATAGTATCCAGGCAGATAGGGTGACAGTTTCTCAGCAGGCAATATTTCACTCTAAGCAGGGCGACACAGGTGACAGTTTCTAGCAAACAGTGTGACAGTCTTCCAGTAGCGAACTGTCGCACGATATTTCTTGGTAAAAGGGGAGATACTGTTTCAGTGTCGTACAACTCTTTGACCAATGAAGTGCAAAATCTCAGTTTTAAGGATTGTTTGTTCAAAATTTCAATCAGGGTTGATTTTTTCGATCTCAATCACAATGACAGCAGTAAATTGACAGGTTTGCAAACAGTAGGTGATCAAACATGTCATAAAACACTTGAAACAAGGGCAAAAGCAACCTTGCCAATGTTAAAGTATGTAGCTTCACTCAGATAAAATTCATTGTTATCTTAGAACATTGAATGATTATTTATATCAATATATATATGTAATAGTTATATGTATTAATATTACTATATATATTATTAATATAAATGAATATATAAGTTATATTAATCTTATAGTAACTAATTATTAATAGACATGTCCCTTGAAATGAATAGACATGTCTTCTTGTCTTTGCCTTGTATAAAACCAAGAGATCGATGCATTTGGAAAATATAGAAAGACAATAATATTACTACATTTGTAATCGATCCTAAAACTTAACATGGTATCAGAGCCAGGTTGCAAATGTATATCATTGTTATACTTGTCAGGTTGAATATGAGCCTGATACAGGAGGAGGAAATTATTACATACTACGAAGCCCCCTGTGTAGGATACATTGGAGTGATGTGCGTGAGGTTGTGGTGCTCATCGTATTGAATCAGCAATGAGAATGCTTGTTTGCTGCTTGTGGTAAACGCAGTTGACAGTTGTAGTGTGGTCAAATCCTTTGCATTAGCAGTTCATTTATAGCAGTAACATCGACTGACACAAGAGATCCTCTCTGTTCATTTGTGGTCCGAGAGCAATTGATAGATCGGATGTACACATTTGTGTTGCAGATCGTATGACCCGATCTTTCATCTAGTGATTGATCATTATTGATAGGCAGAGATCGTAGTATATTGTGCAGGGTGTTGGATAAATATTATTATTGGCAATCTCCTTGTTTACTACAACAATTTTATTTTGATGACAAACTCTCATTTCCAGCACAGTTCCTGTTCTCGGTGATCATTCCTGAGGCATAGAGAAGTTCTTTCCTGCCATGTTTGGACTTGGAAATAATATCTATTATGTATTGTAGTTGTGTTGCTATGAGAATTCATATTGGGATTGATTTCTCAACATCACAGAAGGTTTGGGTTTGAGCAGGGAGTTCGAATATTCAATCTGATATTCTAGAGGTGCTAATAGGAGATAAAGAAGCAACATTATGAACATTGTCACAAATAATGGAGTGTTCAGAATTTGCAGATCTTTCTAAGATAGAAAAACTAGCAGAGTCTAAATATATTCATTTGGAATAACCTTTAAATATTTGGTAAGAGTAAGAAAAAGAAATATTTGAAATTCATAAAAGGACAAAAGTACATGAAAATTGCATTCAAGGTAAAAAGAACTTGATGTTTTTAGAGAGAGTCTGACATTTCAGAAGAGGTCAAGAAGTTGATAAAATTGAGCTTCAGAGGGAGCAACTGGTTCAGTCAGCTTGTGACAATCTTGATCAAGAGGGAGTTCACTATTGAAGGTGAAACACTTATGAGGTAAACTTTATATAATTGATTTTTTATTCTAATGAATCATGAATGTTTTTAATGGGCCTCCCACCTATGTAAATCATATGGAGGTGACGACTTTCAATGATCATCACTTGTATTCTTTGATGTTATTGAAAGGTGATGATCTTACAATAACTATCTTTTATCATGATAGACCATGTGATGGCTGAAATAGATCATGATAGAGGTATTCTTGAAATAGATCATGATAGACCATGCGATGGCTGAAACAGATCATGATAGAGGAATTCTTGAAACAGATCATGATAGACCATGCGATGGCTGAAACAGATCATGATAAAGAATTCTTACATGGTGGATTGAGTTCCTTAAAATGACCATGATCTCATATTGTGATAGTCATCATGTGATGCTGAAATAGATCACAGTACTGAAGGTGATAGTCATCATGTGATGCTGAAATAGATCACAAATATTGAAGGTGATAGTCATCGTGTGACGCTGAAACAAATCACCAGTAATTATATTGTGATAGTCATCATGTGACGCTGAAACAAATCACAATTATTGAAAGTGATATACATCATGTGATGTTGAAACAGATCACTGATATTATTTAGTTGATGTTTTGTAAAAACATATTATTGACTTTTGTCTTCCCTAGCTAAGAGGGAGTGTTAAAGTATGTAGCTTCACTCAGATAAAAGTCATTGTTATCTTAGAACATTGAATTATTATTTATATCAATATATATATGTAATAGTTATATGTATTAATATTACTATATATATTATTAATATAAATGAATATATAAGTTATATTAATCTTATAGTAACTAATTATTAATAGGCATGTCCCTTGAAATGAATAGACATGTCTTCTTGTCTTTGCCTTGTATAAAACCAAGAGATCGATGCATTTGGAAAATATAGAAAGACAATAATATTACTACATTTGTAATCGATCCTAAAACTTAACAGCCAAGACAAGCACCTGTGACATCAAAGCAATAAAATCCTATGAACACTACCATGATGTTTGTTGTTCAAGAACGTTTGCATGGGTACATAACAACGAGAACAGTTCAAGCACTTGCTAGCCTAGAAGGACAAAGGCTCAATACTTAGCAACTTGGCCCACACTTGATGCTCCATTGCCTCACACAAAGTGGTTGCCCACAATAGATATTGGCTTTGTCGTGGAAGTGCCAATGACACAACCAAAGGAACACAAATGGTGAGTAATCTTGGGGTGGTCTGGGTTATTCCACTTGGATCAATCCTTGCACCAAGAAGCTAAGCGGAAAAATAGGGTGGCTTCTATCTATGGTTCTTAATAAGGGCTTCCGTTCATAACACCCCTCTTGCTCCCCAAAGAGACTCCTTACCTTGCGGCAAGTAACGGACCTTGCGGCCTCAAGAGTACCTTAAGCATTCTTGCTTGACATTTTCCTCATGGTCGCAATCCCACAAGCTACTCACATCAAGCGAAGACAAGTGCTACGTCTACCAAGGTTTTGTGTCCTTGATAGCCTTGAGTTTATAGAGGGTTGGAATAGCTCGGTATTAGCTTGTCCCCACTTGGGTCATTCCTCTTGATTGCTCAAGAGCAGGTTCGCTAAAGGATTCTAAAGATCTAAACAAAGAGTGGATCAACTTATGAGGTTCAAGGTTTTTGTTTCACCACAAGGGTGAAGAGCATACTCCCCTATCTCAAAGTTTTCTCCCAAACACACCAAGCAAATGTTCAATTACCATCTTGCTTTCAAAATCCAAAGATTGGTCAAGATTTTTTGGTTCACTACAAGGGTGAAAAGAATACTTCTCCTATCACCCAAGAATTCCTACAACAAGATATTATGTTCCTATGAAATCAAACAACTAGTAATTGCCACACTTGAAAATGAAATAAACAACAAGCACTTGATTGGGTTTTTATGCTTTGGGAAGCCCTAAAAAAACCGTTAGTAGCCCTTGTGCATTTGAAGCTTTGACATGCGTTCTTTTAAGAAAATAATCAAGCAATGAGAGTACCTACAAGCACTTGTTAGGCCCACAAGGTTAGCAAAATCCAAAATCTAAATGAAATCTGCAACTAAACTCTGTCTAACCACAGTGAATCAAACCAGCAAGCTAATTGGATCAAAACTTAGCAAAAAAGAACCAATAAATAACTCACTGCCGGGTACAGGCAACAGTACAGTCACCAAAAATATTGCTCAACACTTTGCTGTATACGAGGGTGACAGTTTATTTTCGTGCGACAGTTCTCTGACCTGCAGGCGACATAATATACTAAGTAGTGCGATATTATCTATCAAACAGTGCGACACTTTTAACTGGTAAAGTGTCACCCTGCTATACAAGAAACTGTTGCACGACACTGGAAAATTGTCGCACGACACTCTGCGACAAAAAAATAGAGAGCCAAAAATGATGCTAAACTATGACGATTTTTTTTTGAAAATGCATGAAATGAAGGACAAAACAATAATGCTCTGCCCCATGGTGGACGCCAAAAATGTACACACTCAAATGGTGCACTTCTCTAAGTCATTATATCCAAGGGAATCCATGAATGGGATACCTTAGAAAGCGACCTAGAGCTTTCTATGCATGGAGCTGCAAGATTATTTGATTGCTCTCAGCTAGAGCTATTAAGCTTATGACCTTGCTAGTCAACCACACAATGAGAGATTCAAATGAAGACAAGGGCAAGAATGCCAATATCTCCAAGAATCAAAATGAAATGCAATGCAAAGCTATACTATGAATGAAAATGCAAGCTATGCAAGCTAAACTATGAAATGAAATATGCAAGTATTACAAGACCTCCTAGTTAAGCTAGATGAGTTACTCTAAAGCTTGGAAGGAAATCTAAACTATGAAAGCATAAACATGAAGCTACTATGCATGAATGAAACTAAGAATGGAATGTAGATGCAAAAGCCAAGAATGCTCCAAATCTTCAAAAGCTCCAAAGTGACCTAGAAAACCTGCAGCATAACATTAGCATAAAAAGATGGATATATAAATGAGGAAGAGAGCTCTTCTTTTATAGGAAATGAGAAAGAATGGACCATGAAGATTAAGAGGCAAAAGATTTAATCAAGGGTGGAGCTTGAAAGAGGAGCAATCCATGTGCACAAATATCCTCCAATGAGAAAATAAGAGTTGACTTTTGTGTCCATATGAGACAAAAAGTGTTTTTCTCCTTTTTAGAAAATAAGAATAATGCTTTATTTGTGCAACTTAGGATAAGATGAAAAGAAGGGGCTTTTTTATTTAATAAAAGGGGAGGAAATATTCTTTTTAATTAAATAAAGACTTTGGATAAAATGGTTAGCCCAAGGAAAATAATCGAAAATGATGAAATAGGACTTGATCAAGGAAAATTGATATAATTGATAAAATGTTGATTTTTGAAAATATTGATTCAAGGATTTGATAAATTGCTGAATGGGGGCCCAAAGTCTAGGTGACCATTTTAGGGTGCATATAGGCCCAACTTGAATAGGTAAGACAATCATGCCTTTTGAAGATCTCTCCTCCTCATCATAAGCTTTAATGGTAATTTGCTTCTTAGGATCAATAGAAGATTCCGATAAACCTAAGGACTTGAAAAGGTTTACCGTGCAAATATTAAGACCAGCTCCCCCATCTATGAGAACTCTCTTAACCCTATGTCTTTGAATGAGGACTTCTATATGCAGCGGCAAATTTTGAGGATGAGTGATGGACATATCATCTTGATCTAAAAATGAAAGACAATGTGGTGTTGTGAGGTGTTCCACCATGTTTTGAAACTTTTCTTTCTCCAAGTTAATAGGAACATTAGTCCCCAATAGGGCTTGTTCCAAGATCTCCCTATGATTTGGAGATAATTTTAACAACTCCAAGATAGAGATATGAGCTGGAGTCTTTTGTAATTGGTCAACCAAGCTATATGACTTTGTTGTTGTAGATGGTTTCTTAACCACAATACTTGATTGTGTAGGACCAATAGGTTTAGGATCAACCCCTTGTAGGGTAATCCATCAAGTTTTCCCCCTAGTGATAGCATAAGATGCTTCCTTTTTGGGTTGTTCCTTGATTACAACAACATTGACAACATGCTCCTGTCCAGATAATGTGTTGACAATGGTATCATAATGATGAGAAAAATTGACATTCTTGTTGCCTTGTTTATTTGAATTGGAAGATTCACCTTTAACATGGTTATAAAAAGGTTGTTTAAATGTCATGTGATCCTCATTATTTTGAGGCCCTTCTATCTGAATCACACCATTGTCAATCAAATCTTGTACCACATTTTTCAACTGCAATCAATCATTTGTTGTATGTCCTCTATTTCTGTGGTATTCACAATGACTAGACTCCTTCCACTAATTGGGCTTATTGTGTGGTTCATACAGTTGAGCTCTAGGCAAATCAATAATCTTATTAGCAATGAGATTTCTCAATGCATTCTCAAGAGGTTCACCCAAAGGTGTGAGTGTACTCTTGGGAGATGGTGTAAGGAATGGATTAGGCTTGTTAGCCCCTTGATTGTATCTGAAGTTGTTATTATTGGTATTGTTGTTGAAAGGCACTTTGGGAGCTTGATCTACATTATTCACTTGAGTAGGTGTTCTCGTGAGAGTAAAATGAGTGGGTTTCAAATTATTAGCATCAACAACCCCATCATTGACCACACCTTTGTTATTGTTCCTCAACCCAAATCTATTATAGGTGTTAGAAGAATTCTTATTCTGATTGTTATTGTTATTGGAGGTATTGTTGTTTTTGTAATTCTTGTTATCTTTGTACAGCTTTATTTCTCCACTTTTAACCAATACCTATTCTGTAGTCACTCCATTTTCAATAAGATCTTGAAAAGACCTAGGACATTGTAGCTTCAACCAATAATTCATTTCATTACTCAAGCTATTTATAAAGATGTCCATCTTTTCCTTTTCTGGTACACTTTGAGGGTATCTAGCAAATAATGTCCTCCATTTTTGCAAGAAAAGTAGGAATCCTTCTACCTCTTTTTGCCTGGTGTTGCATAAGGTAATCATTGTAACTTCATGTTTCATATTATATGAATAATGTGTTACAAACTTAGCAGCTAGCTCTTCAAAAGTCCAGATGCCCAAAGGTGATTTTGAAAACCATTCCATGGCCATGCCTCCCAATCTCCTAGGAAACAATCTCATTAAATAAGTAGTGTCATGCATGAAATCCAAGCTCAATGCACAAAATTCCCTTAAATGATCTTGAGGATTAGATGCTCCTTCGTATTTGTCATACTTAGGAAAGACAATATTAATAGGGAATGGTATCATGACTAAAATCTTATCAAATGGGAATGGACACAATGCCTCTATTGAAAAGGGTTTTGGAGCCCCGCTTTGCTTCATTGTCTCCAATTGCATTTGGAATAAATTAAATTGTTTGTTCATGATATCAATAGGACTATCTTTAACTTCCTTTCCCTTAAGTTGATTGACATCGTAGTCATGAGGGAGTTTAAGACCTGCTTGGGCTAAGTCTAGAAAATAGTTCTCTTTATCTTTTGCTAATGCCTTTTCCATGAGCTTCATGAAGTATGGGCTTTGTATGGCTTCATTAACCTTCTCATCGATTGCATCTTCAGCAATTGGTTCACCATTGCCCCCATTGTTAATGTTGTTAATTCCTTGATTGTTAGGGTCTATTCCTGATCCTCCATTGTTGTTATTTGACCCTAGGTTGTTTGGGTCAATGCCTCCATTGTTGTTGGTTTGATCTGAACCCGAGTTGCCAAAAGGAAAAGTCATGTTAGTTTCTACTCCTTCAACGAGTTCTTGTGGTATTCTTGGGGAGGTAAATGTGTCACTTGAAAAAGGAAGTTCTTGCCTTAGATAAGTTACGTCTGCTTGCAAGGTTTTCTTTACGTAATATGATCGAGTGAAAGCTAACATGAGCATAAATCTCTTGAAAAATAGGCTTTATCTCACTTGCTTGTGGCCAAATCCTTACAAAATTTTCAAAATTGTTCAAAACTAGGATTTCTGACCAGGCTAGATATTGGAATAGATAAAACGTCCAAAAGGGTACTCAAATATGAAATCAAATTTGTTTGAAACCCCCGAGAAATGCTCACTTTTTTCCCTTCTTTATTTCTGAGCGTCACTTGCCAGTGTGTAGACGTGACTTAACAATTAGTACGCAATTATTGGAATATTCGTAGGCGGCACTCTGCAAGTCAACATGCGGCTTTTTCCTATTGATAGGCATTTCTTAACTTTTTCCAGGCGTTTCTTGAAATGTAACAGGTGTGACTTCCTTATTGACAGGCGTTTCCTAAATAATCATAGGCGTGACTTTACTGTTTATAAGTGTTTTGTTTCTATGTGCAGCCGACACTTTGCATACCAAGTTGTAAATTTCAAATTTTAAAAGTTGTAAGATCAGGTCTGCAGAATATTCTTGCTTGAAAATGAAGTACAAACGCAACACACTCATCAGATTTGTACCATATCCCTAAAACCACACTAAAAGTGTATGTTCTCGGTTGTTTTTCACAAGTATAAACAAGAATATCTTCCAAGCAATCTACCTAGAATCATATTTGGGTTTTAAACACGTTTGGCTCTAAAAGGCAGATTACTACTTAGCAGGTTTTTAATGAACACCTCTGTTCTAGATCATGTCAAGTTCTTTTACCCACTTGCGGGCTCCCCACACACACAAAAGCACAATTTGGCGCAATCCCAAAAGGACTACTAGAGGAAGTGAAGAACACTTGCACACAACCTAGTCACCCTCCTATTAAGGAAGAATGTATTTGTTTATAGTGGATCGGATAGTATTGTGGCTAAAGCGATTGTCTCCCACTTGGGTCGTTCCCTCTCACCGTCCTCGTAAGGAAATTATCGGGAGGCAAGCCCTCTAATGCTCTAATTTATCTAGCATGTCTATGAAAACAAGAAATCAAACTTAGTTCAACAAGTTTGGGAATTTGGTTCACTTAGAAAGTGAAGAGCATATCCCTATTGTCGTTCCTTGTTCCAAACACTTCGAACAAATTTGTTCTTTTTCAACCTCTTGACAAGGAGATTCTTATAAATGAAATGTTTGGTTAATTCCTCCCTTTCTTTCTACCAAATTGAACTAACATGTTTGGCTTTTTGATCCACTTCAAAAAATGGAGAGCATATGCCTAATGCTTGTTCAATTTGACAAATAGTAAGGTTTTTCTATTAAGCTAGATCCAATGAAAAGCGACAATTTAAGCAAAGCAAGCTTGATGTGAAAAATACCTCTTCTGTAGCTAGCAAAGGCTAGGCACTTTTATGAGGTTTTTGATATTTGTTTTCTTACTCACCTAGTGGCTATCATTCCCGCTCTGGCTCCTCCAACAAAATTAGTCAACACAACCATTCAAAGTGAAGGAAACCAAAAGGAACAATAGAAGTGCAATTAAGTATTTTTGACAAGATTTTTCCAAGAAATTTCAACAACTTAATGCAAGAAAATTTAATTCAAAGTAGGGAATTTCTTCTTGTAAGCATCTAACACCTTAATGTAATGAGCATCCAACTTTTCTTCTAATCCCAAACTTTCTAGAATTGCAGCAGTATGAATCTCTTTTTGACATTTTATTTGAGTTCTTACCTCTTTGCTTTCTTGAGTGACTCTATTTCTGGTTTTCATACTTTCCCGTGTTTGCTCATCTGCAGGAAAAACACAAACAGAGAGTAAGAAAATAGAATTTAATGATCTGACAACAAATTTAAATAGAAAATGCTAGGTGTCATTTATAAGCTAAAGAGCAGCAGTAAACAATTAGTAGGCGTAACTTTACAATTCCTAGGCGTCACTTTACAGTGACTCAAGCGACTTTTAAAAGATCAGTAAGCGTAACAATTTAACTACTAAGCGTAAAAGTAGCTGAAAATTGCGTAAGATAAAATATCCAAAGCGGAAAAGAACAACTACTAAGCGTCAGTTGAAAGATACTAGGCGTGACAAATCAATGCAAATTGAGTAATAGAAATCATCATAGGCGGCAAAGAACAACTAAGAGGTGTTAGTTCTCGAATCTTAGGTGTCGCTTTACGCTCTCAGGCGTAACACTTTATCTCACAGGCGTCATAAGAAGAAAAAGAAAAAAGAGAAAGAATCTCTCAGGTGTCAATTAACTACTGCCAAGCGTCGACAGAATGCTCAAGAGCGTCGTTAAATCTTTCGTAGGCAGCACTTCTCCTATTTTCTACAAAATTCATGTAAAAGTGAAGACAAAAACACACAAAACTTGATAAAAATGATTGAAATGAGGCTCAAAGCCCCACGGTGGGTGCCATTTGTGTGTGAATGTTTAACGCCTTCATGAAATTAGGATAATCAACTACAATTCTATGAAAATACAAGGCAAATTTAAACTAAGAATTGAAATTAACATCCATGACATCTCATGGTTCTCTATCCAAGCTTGGTAAGTAGAGCTCTTAGCCTATTCTCTACTAGTGACAATCCTAGAATGAGAAAATGATAGTACAATGCTTAATCTAGCTCTCAAACTCTCAAAATGATACAAAGATAATTCAAATGCTTATGATATGCTCTCAATTGCTATGAAAATGCCTATAGTGATGATGCTTTGCAAATGAATTTCTAAGATATCTTATGCTCCCAAAATGACTCTTATTTATAGTAAAATCCCAAGGGTAGGGGGTAGAGTTATTTAATCATGATTTAGCCTTGGTTGAGTCAAAAACTTTGAAATGTTTTTAAATGGGGGGACAATTTAAATGGTTGCCTCAAAGGTTTGGACAAATAGACAAATTTGAGTGGTTGAGAATTAAAGTTGAAAATGCGTGATTGAGATTCCACTATTTTGGAGTGATCCATGTGCTTTTTTTCTCAATTCTTATTGGTTTCTCAAATGTGTTGAAAGATATTAGGATTAATTAAATTCCATCAATTAATTAAATTAGCCATGTAAGGGAATAGGTTCAATTTGATTTTTTATTTAAAAACTATACAATTAATTGATTAAAATCAATTATATAGTGTTTTTGACCCCTTTTAGCTTATATTTAATTATTTAATGTCATTATTTGATTTTAGTTTTCCTTTGATTTAATTGATTTTGTCCAATTTTGATTAATAAATATCCATTTAAAAATTAATTTGATCCATTTTGATGAGAATTAGAGCATTTGGTTAATATTTTGCAAATTTGATTGATTCTAAGACACTTTGCCCAGTTTTTGATGTCTACACAAGTATTCCATTCATAAATGTAGATTTAACATCCATCTGATAAACTTTAAATCCTTTGTAAGCAACATAAGAAAATAATATTCTAACTCCTTCAAGTCTAGCAACTGGTGCAAAAGTCTCACCATAGTCAATACCTTCTTCTTGTGCATACCCTTTGCATACAAATCTTGCCTTATTCCTAGTAACATCTCCATTTTCATTCAACTTGTTTCTGAATATCCATTTGGTTCCAATTACATTTTTATGTTTTATTTTTCAGTATCTACTCAATTTCTTCATTCATGGCTTTAATCCATTCATCATTTTCAAGTGCATCACTAACAGTTTTAGGTTCAAATTCACAAACTAAGGGTTGTTTCTCAACTTAATTCATGTTATCATGTCATCTTTCTTGTCTCTAATAATCTGATTATGTGGATGATGTCTCCTCACATATTTTGCAAGTACAAGTTCAGTTCTTTGTTCTTCATTGTGTTCTTCACTTGGTGTAGGATCATGATCTTCATCGGTAATAGTTTGTTGATTCTCGGTCTGCAAAGACTGATGCTCGGTAGCAATACCTTGATGCTCGATAACACCAGGTTGTTGCTTGGGTAGAGTGTCAGGTTGCTCAATGTAAGTAAATCTACCATAATCTTTCAGTTCCTTTGTTCTTTCTTCATCATTCCTCTCAGAAAATTCATCAAATCTTATATTTGCACTTTCAATCATTTTGTTAGTAGCCTTATTGAAACATTTTAAGCTTTGCTCTTAGTAGAATATCCTAAGAATATTCCTTCATCACCTTTTGAATCAAATTTCCCATTTCTATCATCTTTCAAAATGTAACATCTACTTCCAAATATTTTGAAATAGCTTACATTTGGTGTGTAACCATACCATAATTCATAGGGTGTCTTGTTTGAATCTTTCTTCAGTTGAACTCGGTTCAATGTGTATACAACAGTACTAACAACTTCACTCCATTATATTTGTACAACATCCTTTTTAATCATTAGTGTTCTTGCACAATCAACAATAGATCTATTTCTCCTTTCAACAATCTCATTTTACTGGGGTGTCCTTGGTGTAGAAACCTGTCTCTTAATTTCATGCTCATTACAAAAAAATAGTGAACTCATCAGAAATAAACTCACCACCTCTATCTGATCTCAAGCATTTTAATTTTTTACCACTTTTTTTTTCCACTTTAGCTTTAAACCATTTAAACATCTTAAAAGCTTTAGATTTTTCTTTCAAGAACATGACAACCATCATTCTAGAGCAGTCATCAACAAACAAGATAAAATATCTATCTCCATAATAACTCTAAGTTCTCAAAGGACCACACAAGTCGGTATGAACCAACTCCAAGATAGCATTAGATGAATAGTTTTTTCCCTTAAAATTAGATTTTGACATCTTTCCCATTTGACATTCTTTGCACATGACATGGTCAGGTTTAGATAAGCTCGGTAAACCTATAACTCTCATTTTCTTACTAAGTTTAACCATGTTCTCAAAATTTACATGACATAACCTTTTGCGCCATAACCACACATCTTCAGTTCTAGCCATTAAACAAGAAGTTTCAGCATTATCAAGATAAAATAGATTACCTTTAGATTGTTCACTAGTACCGACCAACTTTCCAGTCTCACACTAGTACAATTTGCACCTTTTTTCGACGGACAATTGGTCGAAGTTTCTACCCAAATGGGTTGAATACTCAACCAACTGGTTCATCACTATTTTCGTCATCGAAATATCAACATATCATTGTAGTCGTAGAATGATCGATGCCAATCTTGGTCAAAAATGACATTAGAAAGTGGCGCTATATTAGTCAAACATTTGACCATATTGGGTCGCAATTTAGACCAACATTGGTCAAAATATTTGGCCGCTCCGACCAGGATGCCAAACTCACAACGGTCATATTTCGAACAAATTTTGTTGCGTGTTAGACCAATATTGGTCAAAATATTTGGCCACTCCGACCAGGATGCCAAACCCACGACACCACATTTTGACACATAATGGTCAATTTTTAGACCAAACTAGGTCAGAGTTTCGACGTCGGTTAGTCAAAATTTTGACAAAATATGGAATGTTAAAAAAAACAAATGAAGATAAATATCCAGACTAATCACCAACACCATCCTAATCGGTGATTAGTCTAGATATTTATCTTCAGGTGTCCACACTCGTTCTACTACTTGTTGCCAGCGGGTCCCTGAACATTTTGTTTTCCAGATTGCTTTGGGCTCTAGCAATCCATCTGCTTTGCTTTGCGTGAAACTATGGGTTTTTTCATTTTGTTTGAACTATTTGAGTGATAGGCTCTAGCTGGTGATGCATAATTGGTTTGCATGTTTGCAGCATGGAAGTAGTGTTGAGGATGCTGGTGGTGCTGCGGACAAAGTCCTTAACCAATTGTTGACGGAGATGGATGGTATGACAACCAAGAAAATAGTTTTCATTATTGGTGCTACAAACAAACCCGATATCATCGATCCTGCATTGCTAAGGCCTGGCCGACTTGACCAGTTGATTTATATTCCCTTACCTAATGAGTCCTCACGTTATCAAATTTTCAATTCTTGCTTGAGAAAATCACCCATCTCAAAGGATGTGGACCTTATAATGGCACTATCCCGTTATACCCAAGGATTCAGTGGAGCCAATATTACACAGATTTTTCAACGGGCTTGCAAGTATGCTATTAGAGAAAATATTGAGAAGGTGAGTTTCAATTGTGGCGGCTTTTGCAAACTAGAGATGGTTATGAATTTTTTAATGGATTTTTTTGAATTGGTGTGTTAGAATTTTACATTTTTTGATTCAATTTTCCTCAACTTGTATCTTATTATTTCAATTTGTCATGTTCTCTTTCCTTTGCACTTTTACAGGATATTGAATGTGAAAGAAAAAGAAGTGAGAACCCCGAGGCAAAGGATGAGGATGATAGTGACGAGGTAGCTGAAATAAAGGCTGCTCATTTTGAGGAGTCAATGAAATATGCTTGAAGAAGTGTCAGTGATGCAGATATTCAGAAGCATCAAGCCTTTGCACAAACACTACAACAATCTCGAGGCTTTGGTTCTGAATTTCAATTTCCAGATAGACCTGTTGGTGCTTCTGCTAGTGCTTCAGATGTATTTGCTACAACATATAATAAATATGATGATGACTTATACAGTTAAGAAACTTAGTACACAATTGTCATCTTAATGAAGTGACAAATGTGTCTATTCTAGCAAGGACCTTCCGTTGATAAATAGCCAATGCTATTCAATTTGGCTCTGACTTTTGCTTGTATGAGTTTTATATGTTCATATGTTTGAAACTTTATTTAGTTTATCAGCCCTTTAGCCGAGGACTTACTAACTTGTAAGTCTTGAGAGAAATATTAACTTTGTGGCAAGGAAATTTAGCTATGGAAACTTTTTCTCAAGTGGTAGATAATGCTACGAAAACCTTCCTTTTTAAAGAAAAAATCCTGCTGGAAAATATTCTATACTAAATCAATTCTACAAAAAAGAAAGTCTAGCTCAACTGATAGGTATGGTGTGCATCCATTTTATGGAGATCTACCAAGATGATTTCCCCCGCCAAGATGATGTGCACGTTCATATCTTTAACTTGGTACTTACCTAGTTGAATGAACAAAAACATTACATAATTATTATGACCATCTTGATGCGGTGTTTATAAATTAATTTACATAACTATTAAATGAAAAAATACTTGGTACAATCATTGACAACATTATGTGCTCCCTCTTTATGGACATCCAAGGAGGAATGTTATTGTTAATAACAAAAATAGGTCACACTAAGTAAATAGATCTCATATCTCCAAATGGATTGACACCGTTCGCTGCCACTGAAATCTTGAGATTACAAGGTTCTTCTTTAAAGTGTGGCCATGTTGTTTCTATGTCTTTAAATGAAGAACCATCCGTAGGTATTCACATAATGTCATCTTGACTTCTATTGTGTGCATGGTAATCCATAAATTGTGCCAAGCTAGTGCACCTGAATAATCATTGAAGATGTGGAATAATGGGAATGTATCGAAGAGTCTTGTGAGGTACCTTTTTTCTTATTGATCTGACCGATATCTACTAATATGACAATCAGGGCATTCTGTTGCAATTTCATGTTGTTTACGATATAGAATGTGATCATTGGGACATGCATGTATTGTCTAATACTTCATTCCAATTTGATTCATAATGGTAGATAATTCTCGGTATGAATGAGGTAGAATGTTTGATGGTGGTAACAAAAACTCACCTATCAACCTACAAAAACAAATATGAATTGTTAATATAATGAATCGTAATGGTATGCTAATATTGAAGATGAAAAAAATGGCATACCTTAGCATATGTGACGTTGCTACATTGGATAAACCATTCATAACCTTCAAGTTCACCAACAACACTATAGCGGAGAGAAGATTTGTTTGGGAGCCTTGGTATAGGGGCTCGTATGCCTTCTCAAGTATAGCTATATTAAGACCATCTTCATCATCATTATCAGATGTGCTAGTACCATCATCATGATCATCTTGATCAGCTACGCCAATACCATCTTCTTCAATCATGTCCTCTGGCACATTATCAGCTACGCCAATACCATCATCTTCAATTGTGTTCTCTGCCATAGGATCATCTTCTTCCATGGGAGCATTATCATCGGCTTGGATATTCACACCTCCATGTTCCTCCAATTGGAAATCCACATTCACCAATCGACAAAAATCGTGCCCCCTTCAATGTGACCATGTTGCCTACAATGACTCTGGGTTGTTTTGATTATAATTCTTTGATTCTTTAAGCCCTTACACTTTTTTCAAGGATAATTACATTTATCAACCTCTTTTCTTTGGAACTGAGACCACAATCTAGCAATTGTCTCGTTATTTTGTTCTAGGTTCATATTACCAGGTGTGGACTTTCTTCACAAGCAATAAATATACGAAATGTAAACATACAAACATTAGTATCTATTACACCAATCATAAAAGTGAATCCATACTCCCCTATATTTGTAAAATTTCTCTAGACAAGTAAACACCCATAAGAATAATGTGCTACATTATAAGTACATTAACCCTGGCTGCAATAGTCGGATTAAAAACTACAAAATTCCAATTTATCACATGCCTAGGAAAGTAGACGGGTTTGTACATTCTTTTATAAAGTGTTATTTGAGATCAACAACAAAAAAAATACAAGAGAGAATTGTTAAAAATTGAACAAATGATGGTGGACATAACTGACCTTCATGAGAATGTACTTAGTAATACAGATATACATATCTTTACCCCTATGACAGATTTCATATATGGAAGATAAGCTCAAGTATGACTTCATCTTTTTAACCACTCTAAATTTCTCTAGGATACAATCAGATACATGTAAGAGACAACTCCACAGAAAGCCTACAGTTACACTTTCATTTTCCCTACAAGTTGTCAAACATCATGGGAACCATTGAAAATTTCTCAAAATCTTATGAAAATCAAAATAAGAAACTACTCATTTCACCTGATGAGTAATAGTTGAGGCGATAGTGCCTTGTACAAAGTACATGATTATGGGACAGATTGTCAAAGTTCTTGAAAATGTATTGGTTTTTAGAAGCCTTACATATGTATAAACTTCCCTTTTCTCTGTACAAGTGCTACATCAAATGTATAATCTGAGACCCAAGAGCATACCCAGTGGGTTGACAAGTTCAATAGATCAAATGTGCTTGGAAAAAAAAAAAATGTGAATGGTATAGGCTGAGAGCTATATCAAAGTGTAGATGGCCCAAGAAAGAATAAAAAAGGAATAAGTATGACTCTTCAATGAAAACCATATAAAGTTTTATTATGCAAAATCACTGCACATAATTTCAAAGGTGACATGTATTGAATGCCTAAGCTATCACCATATTTGCTACTAAGATAGTTTAATCCTTGATTTTTCCATTCCTTACTTCTCATTTAAAAGAATGGCATAATGATAGTGGTATATAGTATTATATAAGAGAATTATGAAATAGCATTTGGGCAATTACAAGAGTTCCTACAACTGTAATGAATGCTATCATTATTGACGGCATATTTTTTATGTCATGGCTATCCCAAAATGCAATTATAGCTATCCATAGGAGAAAGAGTAGTTAGATAGATCATAGACGTCACTAAATGATTATGGAAATATTGAGGAGTTAGATTGTGGCATTACCGCCACATATTCTGCAAGTAATAATGAAGTTGAGGGAGCTGCAAAAACCAAGTGTTTGTGCTTACAAATTTAGACACTCTTGGGTGTCTCATAACCTCTTGAAAAGTTAAATCAGTTGCCCCTAATTCAGAAGCAATAGACCCCATTATGTGCAACAGAACAACAAGATGTGGAAAGTTCTAAGAAACTTATAATTCAAAGTACCATTGTTCTTTGTTGCAGGGTTGTTTTTCTTTATAATTTTAAAATCATCAAAATTACCAAAGGGAATAATGTTGATGTAACCATTCTATTTGCCTGAAATCAATCTTTAAAAACATGCCATGATCTCTTGTGATATCAAAGAAGAACATATTAACATGTAACTACATTCATTTATGTAACGGAATATGAATTTCTTGAATCAAAATGGATAAGGTTTATTTTTAACAACCACATCTGAAATGAATTAATAGAAGCAAGAAGTCCAATTTTATTAATCACGGAGAATTACATCAATAAGTTTTCTTAAGCTATGGAAGGAGACATTAGTTTTATTTCAACCATCTTGGAATTAAATTGGGAGTCCAATTGTATGGATATCAACATTAAAATTGAAGTACAAGAAAGGAATCATATGTGGGTCTAATATTTGAATATTTCTTGTAGACCAAGAAGCACAAAGACTAAATATCAAATTTGTAGGACTACATCACTAATGATTGACAATTTTGTTGGGTTCAAATATCAGGAGACCTTAAATAAAATCCCATAATTCTTTGACTTTCTAATAGTTCTATTTCTATAATTCTCAATTTTCACTATCAGTTCATTTCTAATTCAAATTATAGTACATGTGATGTCAAATGTGGGTGCTAATGATTGACAATTTTCTCTAAACCAAAAAGTACTAGAAATCTTACCCAGAATTACTTCAATTGCATTAATCACATAAATTGTATTACTGCAATTTTCAATAAAAACAATTTTGAAGCAATCACAAATGGTGAGGTGAATGCTTGGCATTCAAAAAAGTATGTTAAAACTAATTTGTTCAAAATTGCAAATTTTTGAGGACTTTCTGGTTTCCCATGTTATCTAAGGTAAGGCAATTCAAATGAGGATGTGTTATCAAAATTCAGAGTTAACTTATCATATTCAGAAGAAAAAAAGAACTTGTGCAAGATCTAAAGGACATAAAGGAAAAATGGTTAGATTGGCTAGAGTAGGAAGATTGGTTAGAACAGATAGATTAGGAAGTGAAGAGACATAAGCAAGTAACGGTGTCAGGAGAATTGTAGTTTTAGGGAGCTCTTACAAAGTATATATATGTTCACCTATGTGAATAGATCTATATCAAGAGTGAGAGACTGAAAACTATATGAAGGATTGATTCAGTGAGATTTCAAAAGGAACATTGTTGAATATCATATTGAAAACAGTGTTGAAATTGTGAGGAATAGAATATATTACTTGCAGAGATTTACATGACAGATTGGCTCTATGGGAGCAATATTTTGTATTCTCATTCACTGATTATAATTTCCACAAAAAGGAACATTCATATTGTCACAATGAAATATTGAATTTATCATTTTCAATCTCCAGTAATCTTGTGATAGAAGTTATTATAAACAATCATAAGATTTTTATTTATTTTTAGTATTATTGAACTATTGTGATAGTGGGGTTGGTGCTCCTTGAAGTTGGTGCTTCTAAACATTGAGGTACAGATTTTGTGATCTTTGGATTAATAGGAAAGATACAGGTGTCGAGTGGTTTTTCTACTCTTAGAGAGTTTTGCACTCATCAAAATCATGATGTCATGTGTCTAACGTTTGTCTCTCAGTTTGATGCATTATTTGCCTATCTCGGTTTCAGTCCATATGTCCATTCAATTTCAGTTTATGATGTGATACTTTATGTTCAAGTTATCTTTACATACTGTCTCAAGTAGTTTGTTTTCATTTAGGGTCTATTTAGGTTATCTTTACATACTTGTCATTGTATTGATCTTTTTTGGTTTTTTTATATGGGGTGGGGTTATTTTGATAGACTGTTACATACCCTGACTGTACAAGGACAGTCATGTTTTGAGGGATTAAACACTTCCAAACTTTAATAGAAACTATCCAAGACTTCAATGTAAATGCATCATAATACCATAATAATCCATTTAGATCCCTAACAACCAGTAACAATGGCACTTTGGATGAACAATAAATCACTCACGAGTTGTTCGTGAGTAGAAAATTTAGGATAAACACAAAATAATGATACCCTAGCTTCATGTAATGTGAAGAACATAGCCATGGGCTTATCAATAAGCACCTCATGAATGTAATAACAGCAATGTATATAAACAGAGATCAAAATCTCAAACACTTATACAGTGATAAAAAAACATGCCAGCAAATACACAATACATGATGCCCTGGCACATTGCTCACGGGCCCTAAGTAGGTAACCAACAAGTACCAATAGCATAGAAGCATAAGACAATGCCAAAAAAATGCAGAGTAAGGACATCCTTACAGGCGGTCCTCCTTTTACACCACATAAAAGTGGCAACCCTCACAGGCGGTCCTCCTTTTACACCAAAATAATAGTGGCAACCCTCACAAGTGGTCCTCCTTTTACACCAAATAACAGTGGCAACCCTCGTAGGCGATCCTCCTTTTACACCAAATAACAGTGGCAACCCTCGCAAGTGGTAACCCTCGCAAGTGGTCCTCCTTTTACACCAAATAACAGTTAAAACCCTCACAGGCGCTCCTTTGCGCACTCCAAGCTTGATCTCATAATGAAATGAGATATTAAATATTTTTTCTTTTTAAAGTTATACCCATGTTGGTCGAAAGTTTGACCTGCATGGTATTGGTAGAAAGTTCAACCGACACGGGCATGGATTAAAAAAAAAACAAAGTTTTCCTTCTATAATCTGACCAACCTAAACTTTTTTAATTTATGGTCAAAAATTTTGGTAGAAAAATAGGGTCAAATGTACTAGTGTCATCATAGATTTTCACCTGTCTATTATCAAATGCAACTCAGTGACCTGTGTTATTCAATTGTGCTACACTCAATAGATTATAATTAAGTTCCTTCGCCCAATATGCATTCTCATATCTAATCTTATTGTTCAACAATATAGACCCTTTTCCCTTTACTAGACAAGGTGTATCATTTTCCATTTTAACAGATCCACCATTATAATGTTCAAGGTATTCATTTTTTTCTTCATCACCAGTCATATGATGCGTACAACCACTATCAATGATCCAAGTATCATTCTTGCTAACTTTATAAATAAGTGTTGTTTCAACATACCTTTTTTCTTCTTCTGAATCTTTTTTCAAAGCTACGAATACCACCTCAATGTCTTCATCAATGTCGATGTCAATGTCATCATCATCTTCAACAAGGTAACATGCCTTCTTGCCTTTGTATTTGTAGTCTCGGTTACTTCTTCTTTCATATTGTTGGTTGCCTCTATGTTCTCGGTTATCTCTTCTATCAGACTTCCTTTCACTAGATCTTTCATTGTCTTTCTCATCTCCTTTCCTGTTAGGACATCTAGCTTCAATATTACCAATCTCTTTACAATTAAAGCATACCAAAGGTAATTTTCCTCTATATCTTCATTTACCTTTCTGCAGTCTTCTAGCCATTAATACTTCAAGCTCAAGTTCATCCTCATCACTTTCACTATCACTCTCATTTATTATCATGTGTTTACTGCTTGATTTACCAATTTTTAGAGATGACATAAATGCAGACTCAACAGTAGGAACAACACTATTATCAAAGTTATTCAACTCAAAAGCAGTCAATCTACCAATTAGACTATCAAGTGTAATATGATTACCAGGAGCTGATCTCATATCATGAATTGCAGAGACTCTAATAGAATAAGTAGGCAACAAGGTTCTGAGAATTTTACTTACAAAAATGTCTTCTTCAATAATATCTCATGCTCCTCGGATAGCATTCACAATCTCCTTGACTCGGTTGTTGAATTGTGATATGTTCTCTCCTTCTTTCATTTTCATGTCATCAAACTTTCCTCTTAAGACTTTCAACTTTAGCCCTTAGCACATTCACATCTCCTTCATGAACTAGTGCAAGATTGTCCCACATCTATTTAGCAGAAGTACATGTCTTGACATCTTCAAATTGGACATCTGATAAGGAAGCAACAAGCTCTATCATTGAAGTATTGTGTTTATGTCTTTTTCTCATCCGATCAACAGTCAAAGGTCCATTAGGAAAGATGAATTCCTTATCCAAATAGTATATTGCAGATTCTCCAATTCCTGATAGATACAATCTCATTCTGCTTTTCCATGTCGAGAAGTTGTCTTTGTTCAACTTTAGCACCTCTCTCTTATACATCTTGTGATCTTTAGCTTAAGTCCTTCAAACTTTTCCTTCCAAGCACTCTATGCTCTGATACCAATTGTTAGATAACTGAGAGGAGGGGTGAATCATTTAAGTCCAGTTATCCTACAGTCCCAGATACTCCTAGCTGTATATAAAAAAAATTCAAATCTAATAATCAACTTGGTAAAATATCAAATGTGTCTTTCTCTTCATATACCGATTACCAGTAAATTAAGTATCATGTTTACCGATCTATCCAATTATAGTAATGTGTAAAGTAAAATAACAATTCAACACATCCATACACATATAACACATAGATTTTTAACGTGGAAACCCTGTTAGGGGAAAAACCACCTGTGATCGGTAACCCAAAATAATTCACTCTTCTGAAGTGAGCTCGGTTAGAAGCCAACCCTGTTAAAGGTTACAAAATACACTGTGAGGTGTGACCTAGTTAGAGGATTTATCACTAACAGTTCTCCCTTGACCAATCATTCACTATGGGGTCAACAAGAAAACAATCAACATTCATTGAATGTCATATTGAAATATAAAGACTATTAAGTCCTACTCGGTTAAGAGATTTATCTATGAGACCTCGCAGTGCTTCTACCCATCAGCAAGAGACCACCAGCAGATCACGGCGACGACACCATACCCTAATTCTTCTAGGTCTTTATCCTTTTGTGTTGGATTTCTTTCCGCAAGGGAAGGACCCCTAGTCCTTGCCCTGGTGGTTCTTTGTTCTCTGCTTCTTCTTGTTTGGTTCCTTGTTCTTTTAGCATGCTCCTGCGACCACTGTTTGGTGGTCTGCTGGTTTCTTGCTATTTTGGCTGTATGATTCCTGTCCCATAGACCCTTGTTGGTCTTTCGTTGGATATTAATAAATTTATCGTATCTTATCTATAACAATGGTTAAACTGATACAATAATGATTTAATTCAAATATAACTTTGATTTGTAGATTTTTAAATCTATGCTAAGCTCAAAAATACCTCTGATCAATAATCAATTCAATATCTCCATTTCCTCCAACTCTGTTCTGCTCGGTAATTACTTTCTCTGACGCTCGGTGTTGTTTGCAGATTTGCTCGGTTCTGTCTTCAACCAGTTTGATCAGTGTTGCATAAAAATAATCTTTTCACATGAATTCTCCTACAGCAGTCAAACTCAATAACGAATCTCATGTCTCTTTATATAGACATCATAAACCGTTTTCTTCCCATCCATAGATTTTGCCTCTTAATCTTCACCATAGATTTTGCCTCTTTAACCTTCCTTGGTAGTTGTGTTAATAACACGTTTCATTCTCCTTCATCCAATCATCTTTGAATTTTGTCAGTTGTTTGATCATCAGATCCATTAGATTTCCACAATCCATATTAATGTTTGTATCAGTTTCTAGGTTTGATCATCATAAAAATCATTATTATTTACCTCAGAATAATAAACAATTGTCCAACTTATCATCTTTAGTCGGCTTTTACAAACTCCATTTATTTCTTTCACTCAGTCAATACCAGAATGCGTTAGTGATAACTAGCTTGATTAACACTATACTCGGTACACACTACACTTGCTCAGTGTATACTGAAATCTTCATTTACCGACCACATAAACTTGTTCAATCCTAATCTTTAATACATAATAGAATCATGTAATACAATCAAGTCATTAACATAATGTCATAGACTCATCAATAAGTTACCCAATGTATACCATATCCATATCTTTCTCATCCATCTCATCTTTATGTAGATATCTCATTCCTTTACCATTTTTCCTTCTTAAGATGTTTGTAACCATCATGATAAGTATATTCAAAACTAGTTGACATCAATGACAATACATTAACTGATTTAATGTCTTACATATACTTTACTATCTTGGTGATCATCAATCATTGTCTTTCAATTATCCATTCTATTATCAAACTTTCCTTCAAGATATTCAATTAGTTGTAGTTTATCATTACACAAGCCCAAATCTAAGTGCATGAAAAATGTTACATAAGCCAGCTACAAATAAAAAAGATGTAGAATGCAAATATCAACTATAATCCAATATTGATATAACTAGTAATTGAATCAATCATCAAATGAATGGATAAATTACATATAAATAGGCCCACCTAATGCATGACTCAAGGAGAGGACATGTCTATTGGTCACGAGTTTAACTATCAAACAAAGAATTGGTTAATTCAATCCAACCATGAAGTCAAGATTTTAACTACCAAACATTGAATTAGTTGACTCAAATAAGAAAAAGGTGACCTTGACTAAATAGAGGTGGAATCTAACTACCAACAATCAAGAATTCAGGAGGCAATGCTCACACTTGTGTACCTGAAGTCAAGATGTACACATGTCATTATAAGCTACATAGATGAGAACAATTATACTAATTATCCTAAGTAAAATTATTAAATATGTAGCAATATCATAGTTGAAACAAAAACATATCCAAGATGAATAAACTACTACACTAATACCCTCTCCACCCACCCCACTCCCATAAATAAAAATTAGAAGAAACGATAAATAATAAATGTGCCTAGACAATTATGCCTAATCAGGAAGAAGAGGATAATGAATCAATCTAGAACCTACCTGTGTACCTTGATGTCGATGATGAACTAAAACTGAAATTGATCCATAGGAGAAAATACCACAAAGATTCTAGAATATTGATCATAATGAATGACTCTAATGTGATTCGATGTAAATCAAATGCAAGATTTAAGATCATTTACCATATGCTCTCAATCTAAGATGTGAACTAATGTGAATCAAGAGCCAGCTTTAGGAACAATTTCCATAATGAAGATGTGAGCTGATGTGAATGAAATGCAAGATTTAGAAACATTTAGCATGAATTAATGGCTATCCATTGTTGTGAATCAAGATGTGTAAAGTCATGAGCATCATGTAGCGAAGAAGCAACTAGAAGATTCAAAATAGCTTATGCAACTCAATGTGAGCTTTCATTGAGATGAAGGTGGAATTGAAGTGCATGTCATTTGACTACACTATTATCCCTTATTATGTCTTGTTGTTTAGAAACATTGGAAGCCCATAAGTGAAGCCCCCAAAATGGAACTTTATTATAGTTCATGATTACAAAATGATCATGTGCCAACCCCCCAAAATACAAGTAAATGACATGATAGCACTATCAAATAGCTCAAATTAAACACTCCCATCACGTTACAATGATTGACACTTTATACATTAGTGAGATTAAAAAGTGTGATTGATTTTTCTAAGTTTTACAATGTCCAATATAGATCAAAAAGCTGAAAGTATAGTTAATTAGTAGTATAAGAACAAATAGCCAACATCATGATGTAGAGCTAAAAAAATCCACTTTCAAAGTAGACAAAACTTATTTGAGCCACAAGTAAAAATTACATAACTTGGAGATCCAAAAAAATTGCAATTTGCGTAGAAAATTCTATCAAAAAACTTATTTTCTATAAAAATTTAGGAGTTGTGAGTGGAAATTGATTAAATTATTGCAAAGAGTACAATAGAATAACAAATGCAAAAAAAAAAGGCACTAAAAATGCCTCTGTATCACCAAAACATAGCCCTCCATATTTCACCTTCAAAAGTAAAAAGTGCAATCACCTTATTGGTCCAATGCAGAGCAAGTAGCACCCAAGTGGCAAATTAGTTGAGTGCCAACCAAGGTTGTTATTGGGTAGTAAATTTTTTTGTCTTTTTTTCTTCCCAGGCACACACCATCCCCCCATATACATGGATCAAAGTGCAAGGCCCTCGCCGCCCCTTCTAAAGGAGGTAGGGATTTATGGGGGTCATAGCCCCTCTCACCTCCTTGCCATGACTCTAGGCTACAAGGAGTACATGGTACCCCCATGTACCACAACTTTCATTTAGAACAAAAGAGATTTTGCAACACTAGTCACACTATACAAATGGTTTTTTTTTAAAACACTTCTAAATTTTGTTAATATAAAAAAAATTCTTGATATGTTTGATCTCTACCTACATGCCCAAGCTTAAAAATGACATTTTCCTACAAATTTATCTAAATAGGAAACTTCTCATTTATATATTTAGGCACCTTCCAAATGCAGTAGTGAGGTCCATTTTGCACCAAAGTGTCTTAAAATTTGCATTGTTTGCAAAAGACACTGACAAGTGAAATAGAATAGATTCTAGGTGTCCAATTTGGATGAAATTAAATTCAAACCTTTGTTTCTTGGCTTTGTACTGTCCTAAATTATAAGCACCTATAATTGGATGCTCAATTAGGCTCCATCTTGGTGTTCTCAAAATTTCAGGTTCATTATGCTTAATCTAGCCCCACACCACCTACATTTCCAACTTTCTTTCCGCCTTCCCAACTCCCAAATTAAACTTCAACAAATTTTGGGAGGAAGAGGTCACCCAGGGTGATCTCTTCCTTGGTTTTTCCCCAAAATTTGAATCGGGGGCCCAATTCATTGGTTTAAGGGGATTTCCAAATTTCTGGCATCCTTCAAGTTTTGAGCTCCAAAATGTTGTGAGAGGTATAAAAGTAACTTATCTCTCTTCATTTTGGTAACCATGATCAAGATTTCGAGTGCTCTCTTACAATTTCACATCCAAGCATTCTCAAACAAGGTTATAAGCATCCAAAACATCTTTGAAGACATTCTTCTCCATTGTAGAAAGCTTCTCTCCCAAGATGGCCAAGTAGAGGATACCTCAATTAAACAAGATCCTTTATCCATCTACATTCATTCATCCATCCATTCTTCAAGGCAAGAGTCAATCAAGCACAATAACATTGAAGATCTTTGAGGAGTATTCACAGATCTATGCATTTGTGAAGGGGATCCTAGATCTTTTTCTACATTCCAAGATTCAAAGACAACATACAACTACATTCAAGTAACATACAAGCATCTTCATAGACATCATGATCTCAATATCCGTTTATGAAGGTATATGCATTTACTAAGTAGATCTAATATTTAATCTATATTTACAAGTTTTCCTTTCATGCAATTTTATTTGTATTTCAAGGTTGATTCCTCAACTAGGGTTTCACTAAGGCAGACCCCTTTCTACACAACATTTTTCTCATTTTTCTGTGTAGGATGTTAATGTTATTGTAGCTATAATCAGATTCCTTGAGGTTGATATGCATAGATAACATAAAGGTTGTGATAATATAATTATTGTGATATAATAATTATATTGATAAAATTATTGTGATTGATAATATAATAATTATATTATTATTTTGAGATAATATAATTATATTATTATGTGATAATATAGTTATATTGTATAATTATTATATTATATTATAATTGGTTCCACTTGGAAGAGTGGCTTCCCTTGGTGAAGGGGCACCACAAAAGGTATAAAGGAAGATTAATCTTCCTCTCTTGAACAATGATAGATATACACACAATATGCATCTTTGAGAAGAAGTAGTTGTAAGGCCCCTCATGTTTTCCCTCTGTTAGTTGGATCACCCTGATGGATTTTAGGTGCTAGGACTGCATGTTGAGACTATGAGATGCACCTGGATTTTATTATAAAAAGATAAGGTTTAGTATAGTTGGATGTTCTAGAAAATCCTTGTGGGGCCCTGTCCCCGTTATCAAAGCCTTCAATCTAATCTCTTAAGGGAACAAAAAAATAAAAAAAGAATAAAAATAAAAATTGAATACGGATATTGGTGTATTATAAATTTTATATTTTCTATAATGTAAATAGACTAAAAGTGAAAGGTAGGAACTCAAAGATTATTCGAAAGGGAAAAGTTAATGGGCAAATAAGTTGTAACTTAAATTAAGAACAATAAGTGTACCTTGAGTGCCAAGGGCACAATAAAAGAAATAATTGAAGTATATGACTAAGAATGGCTTATAAGAAGTGTTATGATCTTGATGTTAGTTACTTAATTTCGAGATAAATTAGACCTAAGGAAATTGCAAACCTACTATGAAGGAATCACTGAATTTGATTTAATTTCCATGTTAACATAATATAGGTGGATTGAGCCAGATGGCTTTCATGTTTAGGATAATGTTTTGGATGAGTTAGTAAGATGAATGTTGTAAAAATATTTGAATTAGATTAGACTCCTTTGAATTGAGTATTACAATGATTAGGGATACAATTGAATAATGATGATGAATTATGCAATTGAATAATGATGTCAAATTATGCAAAATTGGTTTAGCTATAATGTGAAAGACTAATGCAATTATTTGAGTACCAGGATATTATTGAATTAAGCGATAGACGAAAACAAATGAAACTATGTGGCGATTACTAGTTATGTTATAGATGAATGTGTAGCCTTTATTATTATGATGTTGTGTTGTAAAGATGAACCTTGATCTATTGATGTTAGTATTCATATTTTAAAAGTTGAGTATCTTAGACTGTGAAAATTAGGGCCATTGTTCTATTATAAGTAAATGTGAATTCTGTTGGAAATTAGTAGCTTAGGAAATGATGAATTCCTAATTGTGCCTAATGTTAGGTATGGATGAAATTGATAAATGATTTAATGTGATGATATAATACCTTGATAGTTAATTGAGTTATGATTGAGTTTTGCACTTTTCATTGGTATTATTATTTCTCGGGACTACTGATGTTCGTCTCAAGTGTGCAGGTATAAACCATGGATTAGGGGGAGTCAAGCCAACATATTTGTATTATTCCCGTGACACCAAGGTTGTGTCCCAAAGGGATACAAGGCCTTTGTAATGTATTTTATTTTGTGAAGTGAAATGATTATGAATGTATTTAAAAGAGTAAATGTTTTATGTTGTTACATTGTTTAGTGGACTTGCCAAGTAATTATGTGTATGGTATTGTAGTGTCAATTGACACATGTTCTTGTGATGTGAGTTGGCAAGAGTCCACATGGAGAGGATGAATGTCACCATCCAACCTAGTACAAGTTGGTCTTCCCCATACCTCAACTTGGTTAGAACACCAATAGTTGATCACATCACTTTGAATTTCGAATTTCACCTTGGGGTTGGGTTTTGAGGGGGCAAATTGACCCCAAGAAGGTTTCTTTTCATAAAATGGAAGGCCCATGGGTTATACCTATGGGTAAGGGACCCTTTTAACCATAAGACACCCTAGGAGCACCTTGGGAAGCCCTCCAAAAGTGACTTTTTGAAAAGTTGCGAAAATCCCAAAGTCACATGGGAACTCTTGAGTCAAAAAGCTTCCATTACTCTTCCCCATTCACTTTTTAGAGTTCCATTTAGGGAAAGTTGGAAGACCTTGGTTAGATCATCCAATAGGAAACTCCCACTACACCCAAGGGCATGGGAGAAGGTGAAGAGCCTATTTTAGTGGAAAACTTGGAGGGTGCTCCCTAATCACCCACTCTCCAATTTTGGAGACAACTAAGGAGCTTGGAGTAGGATAGAGAAGAGAGCTTGGATATAGAAGACACTCCCAATACTTGACTCATTAGCTTGTACCAAGGTTGGTGGCTCACTTACTCATTTGCTTAATGTTTTGTTTATGCAAGTATTGGAGAAGATATGTATTGGTGTATTGTATGAGTTCCAGTGTTGTATTCTTGAGAGTTTATGCTTGTGAATCTTGTTGTTCTTTTGAAGTTTGTTTTGGAGTCTAAGTGATTCATGCTCTCTTGAGCTTGTTTGATTTTCTTGTTTTTGTGCTCTTTGTGTTGTGTGGAGTCAAGATTTTTGGGGTTGTGCAAGGACTCACTCACCCATGGGATGGGAAGAGAAATCCTTGAGGGTGAAGGGGTTCAATGGACAGCTCCAATAGTGGAGAGTCCCTCATGTGTAAAGAGGGTAATGCACCATGGATGTATGGGCTCCATGGATGGGTCTTGCTTAAAATTTGGGGGGCATAAGGTGGTTGTTTTGTGATCTTGGCCATGTGTGCCAATGAAGAGTATTTTGTATATTGAGCCTTGTTGAAGGCATGTTTATTTGCAGGCCTTTTTTCTCCCAAAGGAGTACTTGGTCCACCTTCACCCATTGAAGGCTTGTGGTTAAGCCTCTTGTGAAAGCCATGGGTTGGGAAGCTTTCTTATTATGTATTGTAGTGTTTCCTTTTTTTTGTGGTTTCAATTGAAGTTGTTGAGTAAATGATCATGTGGAAGTAAATGTAAGGAGGAATGTGTATGTTTTGTCACCCGGTTGGCTTGAACTCCCCTAGCTCGGGGGTGGTCCATCTATTTGGACCTATGGTAGGGAGGAGAGTACCATGGTTTCTTTTGACTTGTTTCTTTCAGGTTGCTTTGCAAGATTGGAAGGAGAGGCACTATTTGTCCTATGTGTTTGTGAAAATTATGTAAAGGTTGTAAATTGTTATTGTATTGGAGAAGACTCTCCAAGTCATGTATTGAATCAAGAGTTGTTGTAATGAGTTGTGAGGAAGTGTATGTAAATTTGGTTGATAGTTTCATTTATGATATGGCATAATCATGTTCTTATGAAAACAAAGATTATAGAATAATGTGTTATCAAATGTAGAAATGGAAGTTTCTCTTGAGATAGTAGTGAAAAGATGTAGATGTTATTAAGAAAAGAATAGATTTCCTTCTTGCTAAATGTCATTACAATGTATTACAATGAAGGCTATTGAAATGAAAATAGAACTCTCATTATGTTATAAATCTTGTTCTAAGGATCATTGTGTGTAAATGTATTGATTCAAAAAAAAAATCAATCTCTGTTTCACATCCTTTTATCATGCAAATAAATTGTGAGCTTGTCTTGTTATTTTGGATGAGAAAATCATTAGCTTAATATGCAAACATAAATAGAAATTTTAGAGCTTTAAGCACTCTATAGAGAAATTATAAAGTTAAAAGAGAAACCAATTTTATCTCCTAATAGTAAAAAAATCATCAATATTAATTTAGGTGCATGGAAGAAAAATAAATAGCAACACAAACAAGTTAAAAAAAAAAGAGACTAAGAAATGGGCAAAAATATGAGAAGAGAGACCTACAAGTCTTTGGAATTTGTAGAGGAAAATTTCCCATACAAATTCATCTACCACAATCAGTATAATATTATTTTGTCTGCCAAATTGTAATTCAAAAACAAATATAATAATAGTCTAATGCATTAAACCTATACTCTACCTAAGCTATTCCCTTATTGGCTCATAGAACAGAGGGTAATTATTTGCAAACAAAAATATCATATTATATATTATGCTTTGGTCATTGCACTTTATACTCACCTTATTTTATATCTTATTATAATTTTATTCTGCCCACCTTTTTGTTATCTCAACCCCAAAAAGAGGCGCACTACATGGAGTGTAGGCTTGTATTAAATTACCAACCCTTCATTGGTCAATGCACCTGTACTAGTGCAGACACATAATATATACCATTGGTTGAAAACCCTTAGTCATCTTCAACCCTGCGCGTGTTGTCCTTGGCAAATTGGCAAAAGTGCATTGACTATTACCTTGCTATCCTTGCTGAGTTTTGGATGAAGGCTACCTTTCCAACTACACCTGCATAAGCCTTTCTTAGTCTTAGGAAATGGGATGGGGTGGGACCCAAACTCCCAAATCCCCACACCCCTCACCCAATCTCCCCTCTTCTCTAAGTGTTGCGCAGGCTTTTAGGAGAGAACAAAGTCATGTTTTTGATGCATGCGCCAGTCTCTTGGCTGCAATACCCCTTCTTTGACTTTCGCACGTGAACCTAGGAGGGGAAAAGGATGTAGGGAGATAGGTGTATAGCTTAGTGGGTTTAGTTAGGTAGATTACTTTTTAATGATTTTTATTTATTATTATTTTTTTTAATCATTTAATTAATAAGTATTGCTTATTCTAAATTGATATAATATAATTAATATATTATAGTTTATTAATTGATTAATAATAATGTTAATTAATTATTATACTATAATTATTAATTATATAAATTATTAATTAATTTTTTATAATTTATTAATTAGTTAATAACTATATTAATTAATTAATATTATTAATTAATTAATATATGTCTATTTAATCATAATCATCTATTAAATTGATTATTTAATTCAGATATATATTCAATTCATATTATCATTAATTTATATAAATATATATAAGAACATTATTTAAAGAATATTTTAGGTAATGCTCTTCTACTCTATGTTATCTATATGATTCTTAAAACAATGAATTGTTCATTTGTAACAAGGCCTTCATTATTGAATTACACTTGGTATCACTATTAAATTAAATATGATAATAGGACTTTTCTAGATTGTATTCTAGATGGGTGAACTAACCTTGTTTAGTTTAAATTCTAATTATTTGAAAATAGTTAAGGATAATTTTAATAAATCAAGATTTGTTCATCCTAACCCCTTCGTAAACCCGGCTACAATGTCACCACCTTTTTGGATCCGTCGTTAAAGCATTCCGGCTAATAACTTTTATGAAAACCATCATTTGTAGAGATAGTGTTCTTCATACTCTTTTGAACTTGGCCTTGGGTCCTGTTAACTTGCAACATAAACTTGGACTTAATTTACCCTTAAAAAAAAAAAGTTCGTGTGATTTTTAGGTAAAATTTTATGGGCATGACAGCAGTGCTCGGGAGAAACTATAAGAGTTTATTGTCTATGGTTAAGAGGGCAATAATAGAGTCATTGCCCATGATTCATTGAGCACACTAAAAACAACATGGTATCAGAGCAAATCCTGGGAGGAAGATCTGATCGTTGAAAAATGTTGATGGATGATTGAAATGCAGTATGTGGGTAGATTACAGGAAATGTGAACAAAGGTCTCAGAACTAGTAACACAAAGGCACATGTTTAGCATTGATAAATACTGAATCTGGAAAATTTAGCACAAAGAAACATTGGCTAGTAACGTACTCAATATACCATTGGCTGGTGAAGATGACACTCTTATGTCTGTAAGGTAGACAACGTGAACACAAAAGTCTTCCACGTTAAAGTAATACCAAGTGCATGACATTTGATACAACGTCGAATTCATTGAAATCAAGGAGAACATTATCAATTCCTATCCAGTGATCATTATTATTAGCTGAGTCAAAATATTGCCTAAAGAGAGGAGAGTTTTGTTATGCTGGATAAGAATGTAATAAGCCATCTCTGTTATGTACGAACCAGAGTTTGTAAACATCTCTTGGGAACTTCTGAGTGGTTTCTAGACATATTTGATGGGAGTATATTGAACAGTGGTGTTACAACAGTTTAACTCCTTATTGTAGAAATTTACAGCTAATGCTGCTCAAAGATCTAGCTATGAGAAAATGAAATAATTTAAGAAACAGAACAAATTAGAACAGCAATGAATTTTTACAATGAAGAAACCCCAAATCTGGGCTCACTCTTACAAATACATGCCTTCATCTATGTCATGTCCCCATTTTGGCTGACCTCGTTTAGCATGCCAGATTTGCCTATCCCCGACTCTCGTAGGCAAATGGTGGAGAGAGAGAGTCATTTTTGCAGATCAGATGGTTATATTGGCTTTTGGAGAAGTTTAAGAGGTTATATTTTATTATTATAAGTTATTGGGGCCTACATGTTCTAATTTTAAGTTGAGTTGCACTTTTTGATTTATAATATTATTTTATCATAAAAAGTGCTTTTTAATGAGATTTTATAAAGGAGAGTTCTAGAAGTTCCAGGAAAAGTGAATAAATAGAGGGCTAGGCCTCTCATTTGGACATGCTTGATTTGATATCTCTTCTACTTCTTCATTGTGAAGACATTTGTGGTCTTTTGGATCTGCAAATTATTATTCGATCTTTGGGAACGAATCACTCCCCTAGATTGGCAATTTTGAGGGTGTGAAATATCACTTGAATTATTGCAATTGTGGAGTTGGTATTCAGCCATCTCATTTGTACTTCATTGAGAATTTGTTGCAAGGGTTTGTTTGTGATTGAAAAAGCAATCCGAAAAAGCAAAACGAAAAAATGGATCTGAAAAAGCAGTCCGAAAAAGCAGATCCGAAAAAAGCAGTCCGAAAAAGCAGACTCGAAAAAGCAGTCCGAAAAAGCAGACTCGAAAAATTCATCTGAGGATTGATTTGAGGGCTTGAAATTGATGGAATAAGGGTTTGAGTTCATCATTGCATTGGTGAATCATTTTGGTAGAAATTGGAGATCATTTTGGTGCATTTTCTGAATAGCCCATACCAAGGTTTGGACTCATATTTTTGCTCATAACTCACACATCAGCTGGAGTTAATTTTTATGCTTTGGTGAGGGCAATAATACATCCCTGGCGGTCACATTCATGGCAATTTGGGGTGGCAAAACCCATCATTGAATTTTCTACAAGGGCCGTACAGTACAGCCTGGTACGGCTGGAGCACAGTGTACAGTTTGGTGGACAGTCTGAGGTCAGTTCAGAGACTGTTTTGCAGCGTCTGGATCAACCTTCATAGCAGATTACAAGGGGCAACAAACAGGTTCCATTACATCTATTCATTGTCCATTCATGTATGAAAGTGTTCTGTGGTGACAGTCATAGGTATATGCAGTGATTGGTCTCAGTTGTCATTGTTATTTCATATTGTTATATTGTCATCAGCTGTCATAGTGGGATCTAGTCTCTGTTATAGTTCTTGCTATAAACAGTCCATATATGTATGCTGTAACAAGTCAATATATTCAGACTTTGCATTGGGTTTGGTACAGAAATATAGTGCATTAAGATTCATATGTTCATATGTTAGAAGTGCACACTTGTCCTAGTTGTAACAGACATTTATAATCTGAATATTATTGTTACAATGAGAACAGTCATTTCAATCATATATTTCTAGCTGGGTTGTTATAGTTGCACTTACATTGGCTGTCATAAATCAATGACCATTTGAAAAGTGTATTTCATTGTTACTCTAGCTATCTCATTACTTCATTGGTATTGTTATCTCAATAACATTTGGTGCCCAAAACGATAAACACATTGAAACACATCATTGCAAGCAAAACTTTTCAGTGCATGCCAACTGTTTGACGAATTGCCACAGTTCAGATTTGGGGTGTTTTAGTGATCCTACTAGTGAGGGTCATTACAATCTATAAATTTATAGATGAGCTTGCATATTCTAGTCAACAAAGGTTTGCAGACATGTGCAAAATGCATGAAATCTGTAGTAAAAAGAGAGGCTTCTGGACGGCAGAGTAGGTGGATGGCAGGCTGTACTGGACGATGACTTCCATGTAAAACATGTTTATGAGTGACAGTCAGCAATAATGCACCGAAATTTTATTGAACTGTTGGAATTAAATTCTTCAACACCCCCCCTTAATTCTAACTAACCAGAAAAGAGAAATGAGGAAAGAAGGAAAACCCAGTGGGAACAAAAACCCCCCCTCAAAATGGATGCCAACATAGAAATGAGACTACTGTATTACAGTGTTCTTTACTCCAAGAAGATCTCGAAGAAAGTGAAATACAAGAGGCGATGTAGTCTTCCATAATGTGTAGCCAATGATAGATGCTCGAAACTGGATGTAGAAGCTGGTCCATGATCTTCGAACAACATTCCTTCCTTTGGGAAGAAATAAAACCAAATATGCTTGAATGAAATTTCCCAAATCCTGAAAGGAATATGTGGGAAGAGATTTCAATATGTATGAGGCTTTTGAAAATTGCTCCATGGTCTCCATGTTGATCCTGAAACTTGTCATAAGAAAATCAGATAATGTTGAATATGACAATCTAGAAGCGTTTAGAAACTGATGTAGAGCACGATCAAAAAACTCATGTATCTCCTCACAAGGCAAATAAATCTCCTTCAAATGTTGAGCCAAGTGATCCACACTCATATCAGACTGTGAGGAATGATAATGAAGAGAATAAGAAAAAGGATCACAATGTTCTTTCACAACTATTGGAGAAGAATCGCCATCATCAAAGAGAAGATGTATACAATCAATGGTGTCATCTAGATCCGAAATGAGGGATTCTACAAACAAAAAAGATATGTCTGATAGAAATTCATCCCAATGAATTGAATCTTGAAGACAAGAGTGAACCTGTTGAAGAGAATCTGAAGTAGCATTTGAAGAAGCCAAGATCTCTATCAAACCGGTAGGTGGAGGTGACTGAATAGCTTCCAATGTTGGAGATGTAGAAAGAGGAGCATCAGGAGGAGATGTCTTTTTGCAATCAAGACAATCAAGACTCTTCCAATAAGCAAGTTCCTCTTCAGTGTCATCGCCGTACATAGGATCATCATCTTTCTCAAGGGAGAGAAGCATGTCTGTAGCTGGATCATCTGAGAATGGAGGTTCAGTGGGATCTCCATATCTTTCCCATAAAATGGTCCAAAGAGTATGAGGGCACTCAATGTGCGATAGAGCCCATGATGTGTGCTCACCAACACTTAAACCAATTAATCCTAAGACATGATCATTTCTACTTTCCCAAACAGATTTCTGCCAACGTGAACTTGGTTCAGGAATAAGCCCATACAAATGTGGCAATAGATGAATCCATCGGCAATGCTTTAGGATTCCATCACGCCAAGACTTATAATTTCCTTCTTCCAAACTAATGACAGATAGATGATATTTAATTCTCATTGTAATATTAGACTATCCCCTTTTGGAACTTTATTTTCAGTTCATAAATACAGAAAAGAAAATAAGAGAAACCCCCAAAACAATGAAAAATTCATTCTAAAATAGCTCTGATCTGCAATACCTGCAAGTAAAGATTTTTCTTTTCTCCTTCTTAGCAACCCGCTCTGATACCATGTAGAAATTTACAACTAATGCTGCTCAAAGATCTAGCTGTGAGAAAATGAAACAATTTAAGAAACAGAACAAATTAGAACAGCAATGAATTTTTACAATGAAGAAACCCCAAATCTGAGCTCACTCTTACAAATACATGCCTTCATCTACAAATTTATAGATGAGCTTGCATATTCTAGTCAACAAAGGTTTGCAGACATGTGCAAAATGCATGAAATCTGCAGTAAAAAGAGAGGCTTCTGGACAGCAGAGTAGGTGGATGGCAGGCTGTATTGGATGATGACTTCCATGTAAAACATGTTTATGAGTGACAGTCAACTCTCCATGTGCTAGGTGATAGTCAGCAATAATGCACCGAAAGTTTATTGAACTGTTAGAATTAAATTCTTCAACACTTATTTCATTGTTTGATAATCTTCAGTGATGGTGCTTACTCTACTTGTCATAAGATTTCAATATGGATGATTTAAATAAATACGAGGCTGTAATGTTCACTCAGACATGTTGGATGTTGTGATTTGCGGAAAGAGTCTGAAGCTTTGTCGAAGGAAAATAGGAGTATAACATATGTGAAAACTGAAGGTATTCGAATGTTGAAGGGTACAAAATAGCCAGGTCAGTGGTGTTCGGGTGATCTTGATGTGAAGACAATGCCTTTGTAGACTTTCCTTCACGAGAACAATCAGATGGTATTTAATATGCAAAGCGGCAACCTTAGGTTTTACGATTATTTCTATTGGTTGGAACTTTAATATATGGTTGAGGTGAAACAGTTTGGGAGCATTTATATTTTAGTGGTCACTTAAATAAAAATCTAAATTGCTGGTGAATAACGTTCGAAAATAAACAAGAGCTGTGTTACAGCAAGAGTCCAGTCTAATAGAAAAGAAAATCATGATTAAGAAAAAAATTAAAAGACAAATTGAGCAATAAGATAGAGTTTAAATATTAATTTAATATATTTTAATTTAAATAAAAATCAATATATTATAATATTATAAGTTTTTATTTAAATTGTAATATTTTATAAAAATAAATAGTATATATAAAATATAGTTTTTTAACTTTAATTTATTGATATATAATAAACATGAAATAAAAATTTCATAACAACCTAACAATTTTTTTAAAAAAATTTGTGCAATAAGATTCAAACTAAATAGACCAATCATATGTTAAAGAAATAATCCATAATAGAGTACTTACTTAGCCTACTGCAATACTAATAATATATATATGCCTATATAATAAACTATTAAGATCTCCTTCCATATCAATGATTTAGCACACTCTGAAATTGAATTCGAATTAACATGTTTCATGTCCATAATTAATTAAAATTTTTTTAAAAGAAGTGTATGAATTATGTATACTACTATTTTCAATATAATAATTTATTATTGGTATTATTTTTATAATACATTTAATTTAATTAGTGTATTTTATATTTTTAGAATTAATATTTTTACTAATTTAAAAAGTAAATATAAATGCAATTATAATTTTAATTGTTAATAAATAATTTAATATATTTATTCTAAAAGATTTTTTTATCTTTTGATTCATTTAAAATATAAAATTGAATTAAAAATATATAATTCTAAGTTAGATATACAATATCATAATAAAAATATAAAATATAAAATCTTATATTTAATATTAAATACAAAACTTCAATTTTAGAATCAAGCAAAATAATAATAATTTATTTAAAAAAACTTACAATTTAGAATTATATCTAAAATACAGAAAATGCAATTAATTATAAAATAAAATATTATTAAAAAATAAAACTACAAAATATAAATAAAATATAATATAATTTAAAATCTAGAAATAAATATAAAATGTAAAAATTCATGTAAAATTAAAAATTAAAAATAAGAGATAATCTATTCTTTATTTTTATTAATTGATTTGCAATTAAAATAATCTAAGAGATAAAAAGCTTTAAAATTATTTGTAAGGGGATTCATTTTGTATTTTATATATTTGGTAAAAGGATTCATTTTGCATTTTATATGTTTGGTTCTTTAAAAGATAATTAGGATTAACTCCTTAGTCTTATAGTATTTGAAATGTAGAAAAGTTGAATAATCTTCTCTTTTATTGATCTTTTCCTATTTATATTTTGAAGATTAATTGATTGGTATAGAAAATAAGACTAACAAATACTATTGTGTGACTAACTTATGTTACTCTATCAAGATAGTTTAATAGAAAAGTGAAAAACTCCTAAATTTAAAGTATAAAAATGATCTTTATATATGAGAACTACAATTAAGATAATAAAAATATTAATTATATATACTATTAATCCCTGAGGAAACCTTATAGTACCTTTGATAAAATAAAATAAACATAAAAAATACATTATAGTATCTTTCAAATAGTAAAAAATTTCTTCATAAATTTAAAAAATTTAAAATTATCAAGATAGATAATATTAAGGAAAATAAATTATAACCTTTTAAATATAATCTATTAAAATAATATTTATATGTACCTAATTTTTATAAAATTTTATTTATAAAGTTAATAAAATTTATAAAAAAGTCCAACTCATTTCACCCGCCTTTTTACATATAGAAATTACCTTAAAAAAATACTTTAATATTTTCATATAAGTATGGCTTAGATATACTTAGATTGGTGAAAAATTCAAATTTTAATTTATGATTTTTCTTATTTATGCCAACGCAGCAGATAAGTGACTGCAGGCTAATAATATTAATGTGATCAATGGTATAGATGGTGGTACAGGCTTATGGGTATACCATGCCCTCGATCGTCTCCAACGCGTCTGCGACGTACCATAAATTCACAGAGCAAACAGAGGAGGTAGAGCATGTATCTACTTTGAACCGCTGTAAATGCCACATGGGGATTTGATCCAATCTTATCAAATCATAATTTTATTAGATCATACTTTTTAATTGATTAGACATATTTTTAAAATTTTAGAAGGAAAAAATAATTAAACCCCCAGCAAAAATAGGAGAGCAGCCAATAAGAAAAATATATATTTTTCAAAAAATTCAAAATAAAAAACAATGCACTTCAAACATTAGAAATCATGTTTAATATTTTGGATATGCACTATTTTTTAGGCAAACTAATAGATATAAATCAAGTGAAAACATAAGTCTCAGCCTATAAATAGGCTGGACTAATAATAACCAAGTAAGTTCACGATAAAAGACATCATTCGATATTGGCATAGCTGAATCGGTTCTTGGTCATTGGGAGCGGTATATATTGTTGTTTCAAAACTTCTGAAAGTTTAGCAACGCAAAGAAAATATGTGTAGGAATTGTTGACGACAGGAAACAAAACTCGTGCAGGGATTAGCCACCAAGTAAAGAATATTGTGCATCATGATTATTAAGAGGGAATATTTATTAGCACCCTAGATATAAGGTAAATTTAAGACAATATCTTATATGAAAATTTCATGACGTGGCAGACTTGTGAAGGCCGGAACTATAGTCTTGCATACCACAAACTCTAGATGCCTTCATCAGGTGACATTCCAATGGCATCAGAAGTTATTATCCTCTGCTGGTGTGTTGTTACAGACCCTGGAGAAAATAACTTATTTAATTTTCTGGTCCCTGAGCACATCACTGGAATTTCTCAGGCATTAGATGAGCACTTCAGCTATATCGCTAAATACAAGGAACTGGCGTAGAGTTCATGGGCCTAGAAAAAGTGTATTCTACCTCAAAGAGTTGTAGTGATGAGACATAATGTATATTGTTCAAGAACGCAAACAAAACTTTAGTAATCACACCATACAGTCTGCAAGACTTATCGAAGATAAAAGAGAAATAAGACATACTCGTGATAGCCAATGAGGGAAAGACAATCATCCAAACTGAAGAGTTTTTTCTAGAAGGGTATGCTTCTGTGATAGATGGAGCGGCCAGAGGATCTTCTTTAGTTGACTTTAAAGGATCTTGGCCATATAGGTTCAGAGAGAGTCTGACAATCCATCAGAGGTAACCTTGGAGGTAACCTTGGACGAGGAAGTCAAAAGCTTGATATCAGAGTCAGAGGGAGTCTGACATTTCATCAGAAGCAACCTTAGACGAGTAGGTCAGAAAGTGGATATCTATTTTAAAGAGAGCCACATCATCATGAAGATCTGCTTAATGCATTATTCTCCTTGAGGGAGAAGTTTGAGGTGCAAGCCCTTGTTAATGCATTCTTCTTTGTGAAATAAGTTTGAGGTGCAAACCCTTGTAGCCTTTTTCTCTAAGACAGAAATTTGAGGTGTTATCCCTTGTAATGCATTCTTATCTGTGAAAGAGAACTTTGAGGTGAACGCCCTTGTTCCACCTGGTGGTACTTGTTTTTTCCTCTGCAAAAATTTGGTACTTTTAGTGCCTTTGCATGATTTGTGGCTTTGTTTGTCTCTACAGAAGGGTTAGGGTTTACGGATTAAGGGATTTTATTTTTTGTGAAAGTCTTATGTTTGGTCTAAACCCTAAATTTTCCTTTTCCTTCATTACTTTTTGAGTCACATAAATCGTGGGTCTTGTATTTGTGATAGCGAGTCGCACTTTATAATTATCTAGGTTCAATTATCTTAACTTGACGACCCCGTTACTAATTCTATTTGCTAAGCCTAGAAGGTTTTATAAGTATGGCGGGCCGCTAAATCCTTATTTAGTGTTTATCAGTTTATCCTAAGTTTAGTAGTTCCTTGTATTTTAACCCACGATGTCAAAGTTTAATATTGTAGTTAATGGTTGGTTCTATTTGTTAGTGTCAATGCAAGTGGTTAATGTTTTAGTCAACGGCTATTTTTTTCTTGACTATTTGTGTTCCCACAATACAAAATGTATCCGGCGGATTTTATCACGAATGCGCAAAAAAGTGACACCTGGCAGACAGTTAGTGGTTAAAGGGTTGTAACATTTCTTCCCTACGGTTGTGGTTTGCGGTTGTTTAAGTATTGTGCTACTAAAAAGTTTTTTTAGCTCATGTAGTTTTGAACGATGATCTTATGATTCAAACGATAAAGTTGCTTGAGGTTTAAGTCAAAGGTAAAGGTTGCAATATTAATCGTCAAATAAAGATCAACGATTGTCGTTGATTCAGGATCAAAGTTGTTGGGCATTTTAATGATCGTGAATCTATGAGATGGCACCATGTGTCCACGAGTGTTGTGAGGTGTAGGCCAGCTTGATGCTCAATGTTAGAATAACCAATATGCATCATCTGATCAGGAAAATCAACAATTGTTATTCAAACTCATTTCAAATCAAATTAGAGACCATTTGCTTATGCAAGTGAAGAATTAATGGTGGAAGGAATTGGTGTTCTTGCATTTCTGGTGATTTAAAGTAGAATTAACTTTCATTTTAATTCACAAAGGCAAACATAAGTGATTTTTGATACTCTAGCGATCTAAGGCAATGATTTGTGGTATTTTCAGCGAAATTGGCTAGGGTTTCGAGCTGAAAAGCAGTAAGTTCACCTTCTTGCTATCCTGGTTGTTTTAAAAGCGAATCTTGGTCAAATTCATATGAAATTATGGGGTTTTGATTGGTGGAGAATTGTAGAAATAGGGTACTGTGAAATTGAAAAGTAATTGAGAAGAATTAAGAAGAATTGTTAAGTTTATTTCAATGCCCTAGTTTATGTGTTTATGTACTGTTAAACTTTTGTAAATTTTGAGATGGCTCCTATGGTTGTGGTTTGTTGTTGGTTAAGTATCGTGCTACTAAAAGGTTTTTTTAGCTCATGCGGTTTTGAACGATGATCTTATGATTCAAACAATAAATTTGCTTGAGGTGTAAGTCAAAGGTAAAGGTTGCAGTATTAATTGTCAAATAAAGATCGACGGTTGTCGTTGATTCGGGATCAAAGTTGTTGGGCATTTTAATGATCGTGAATCTACGAGATGGCGCCACGTGTCCATGAGTGTTGTGAGGTGTAAGCCAGCTTGATGCTCAATGTTAGAATTACCAATATGCATTGTCTGATCAGGAAAATCAATAATTATTATTCAAACTCATTTCAAATCAAATTAGAGACCATTTACTTATGCGAGTGAAGAATTAATGGTGGAAGGAATTGGTGTTCTTGCATTTCTGGTGATTTAAAGTAGAATTAACTTTCATTTTAATTCACAAAGGCAAACATAAGTGATTTTTGATACTCTGGTGATCTAAGGCAACGATTTGTGGTATTTTCAACGAAATTGGCTAGGGTTTCGAGCTAAAAAGCAGTAGGTTCACCTTCCTGCTATCCTGGTTGTTTTAAAAGCGAATCTTGGTCAAATTCATATGAAATTATGGGGTTTTGATTGGTGGAGAATTGTAGAAATAGGGTACTGTGAAATTGAAAAGTAATTGAGAATAATTAAGAAGAATTTTTAAGTTTATTTCAATGCCCTAGTTTATGTGTTTATGTATTGTTAAATTTTCATAAATTTTGAGATGGCTCCTTTGAGAAAGCACTTGGAACAAACAGAGTATCAAAGAAGGAATATTTATGATGACTTCTTAGATCAATTAAAGGGGTCAACATGTGATAGACGACAGGGGAAGCAGTTGTTAGCTGGAAAAACCTTAGATGAAGGACAGTGGATAAAGCATACATGATTTCAAATGCTAAGACTCCAATGTCGGGCTTAGACCTTTTCACATGTGGGTGGGACAAAGAAAATTAGCAAACACATGGTCTAATGCATGGCAATTCAACCTAGGTAGGGTTGTGGTCCCTGGAGTGTTCATGATGTAGATTTATTGAGGGCTATTGTAGACAAATATGATCACGTTCTGAGAATTGTTACAGATATGAATGGTGAGGTTTCGGTAAAGATAACCAGTGATGAGGTAAGGGAAGTTTTTGGGCTAAGTGAACCATCAACGCAGTTAGAACATATTGATATGGATGTTAGGCCCAAAAGAAGGCAAGCACAACTAGGGGGTGAATCAGTTGTGTATACATAATTACCTTAATTTCACTTTAGCCACTTAGATATGAAAGATAAACAATAATACAAGATCCACACCACAAAACACAGAAAACAAAGATTTCTTCTCAAGGAAACCCGGTTAAGGGAAAATCCCAGTGGGAGTCAAACCCACTAGATGAGTGTACTTTGTTAAAAGTGTTGTCTAATTAAGAGCAAAATAGAGAAAAAAGGATGCACTTGCAACAACAAGCTTACAACTCAATCTGCAAGCTCACTACCCAGAGCTCACTGCTCACAATACAATCTCAAATTTGGCCCTCAGTCGGGTTCACCGATCTATTTTTAGTTACAAAAGTGTGGACATACCGTCATTATAACGAAACTAACAAAAAGCATCTCCTATGCCAATACAGTTCCAATGAAATATAAATACATACATACAATCCTCTTCTTTGCATACCATACATCAATTACAAAATGATCTCTCATTTATACTGATTACAAAGAATAATCAACCACTAGGTCGACTAAGGCCCAATACAATGAAATATATAAACATTATGCTCAATTCTCAATGCGATCCAAATCAAGTCAGCAAAGACTTAGATAGGACCCAAATTTTCATCCTTAAACAAGTTATACCATCGCCAATGCATTACCAATAATCGCAACATGTTACTCCATCAAGTCAACTAGGACCTAAATGAAGAAATACCAACACGCTACCAAAGCACCAAATTTGATCACCTCAACCAATGCGAACCAACAACACGATCATCACACAATCCAAGAACACCAACAAGCAACATTAATACCATCCATAACCTTTGCATCATCTCCAATTTAAAATCCAAACTTTCTTTAACTCTAATCAACAGAAACACTAAAATACCGAACTCAGACATAACAAAAGATAGCTTGTTGTACTTTGAATCATGAACAATACCAATTGTGATCACAATGATAAGGGATCATACAATAACTAGATTCACAACCTCTGAAACATCACATCCAAGTCATACCGAACCAAATACACAACCATTGTTCAAAGGAACATTGTGATACTAGTGACCAAAAACTCAATCACATCTTACTCAAACTGTCAAACCAACCTCTGCGAACCTCTCTAGATGATCTATAGACATCCCCGAACAATACCTCACCATCGCATCTCTAGATGTTCAGTATAGCATCTGAACAACTAAAATCCACCTTACTGAACGTCCTAAATGCACTGTCTGAGACAACAACAAGTATGTTGACATCAATGACAAAACATTAATGTTAGCACATCGAAATCCAAAACTTTGACATGCTCAATAATCTTCCAACAATGGAAGCCAACACTGAGGATTACAAAAAGATGAGAGATTATGTGAGAGGAACCCGGTTGTCACATCACATTGAAAAATTCAGGGATTCAAAGTATTTTATTGGGCCAAGTTCCTTAGACCCTTTTCCTATTGAGGCGTTCTCCTTGCATGCTAGGTAAACTTTCTATTCATTATGTTAGGTAATTGGTAAACATCCTAGCAATGTAATGCCACTAGGCTTCATGCACATGATCATTCAAATACAACATCCAAGTTTCACCAATGTGCATGATTTTACGCCCTATTTAGCAAATAAGATACATGAAGGGTTACAGTTGGTGAGAAAGGAGAAGGGACAATATTTTTTCTACCATTATTCATTGTTAATGCATATGATTTTGTATAAGCAGCCAAATGTCTTTTCTTAGAGCATGAAATTGATGAGAACAATTGGAGGAGAAGAGATGCCAGTTCAATTGTGGACAATGGATTTATCATGGGGACAAAGAGGAGGCTACATTTGTAAGGTTTGACAATGTTTTTGCATCTAATCTTAGGTCTAGATTGATGGTAAACATAACCAAGATTTTTGTAGACCTCTGTGCCTTTTTAAGACCTAAAGAAAAGAGGCCAAAGATAAACATTTCACACAATTGGGGTGATGTGATACCACACCCTATCAGCACAACCCTAAGAGTATATGGATTTGAGGGGACACCCCATGTGTTGCCTTTTGAGGTGCCTTTGAGGTTAGGGTTTGCATAGGTGATATAGCAGATTGGCTAGATTGAAGAGGCAGAATTGGTTGGGAAGCAAAAGGGCACTTTCTTCCCTAATTATACAATTCATCCCTTACTTTGTTATAACAAGAGGTGGTTGGGTACACTTTGATAAATTATTTGAACCCCATCATATGGGCACTAGTATTGCAAGATACAGTGACTGAGAAAACTTTTTGAACATGTTTAAATTGAGAATCAGAATGCCTCAAAGAGAGCATAAATTTTATTATCCTCGGGATGTTATTGCAAATCAGTTTAATTTGAAACTGTAGGAAGAGTATAAGGAGAAATGGATAGCTTAAAAGAAGCTTTTGTTTGTTGTTAGAGAGATGAATGCCTCTTATAATCCTCTGACGAGGTTTACCCCTTTCTTAAATAAGATAAGAGGTTTGAAGAAGAATTATGAGGAGATTATGGAGGCAATTAAGGATAAAAAGGCCCTATTAGAGAAAATTTACAGAGATATTCCTACAACTAAAGTTTCAACACTTACTGCTCCAATTGCAAAGGGTGAAGCCAGGGGTGAGACGTTGCTCATTCCATCTGTACCTCTCAAGCCTAAGGCAGGTGAGGAGGTGCGTAGGCACCTGGCACTATATATAAGATAGCAGAGGAAGATTTTGAATCTTCTGATGATGCAGACATTGTTGATGTGCCTAGTTCCTCGGGATAAGAGGAAATTGATGAGTCAAGAGGAAAAGAAAAAGAAATTGCTACTGATGATGCTCCTACAACTGTGCCACCTATTAGGCCTTTAGGAGGAATAAGGATTGTTGAGTATGGTGATTGTCCACCACATACACCTCAATCACCATCAAGGAAGAAGGCAAAGAGAACTCGTGAAGTTGGTGGAAGTGTTGGGAGGAGTATGGCTACAATCACAAATAAATTAATTCAGATGGGTATGCCTATTGAGCCTGTAGCTCCAGAGTTTGACTTCACTACATTAGAGATTCAAGGTGTAGCATACAAGCATGCCACAAAGGAGGCTTTTGATTATTTCATGAATGTGAAGAATAAATTAAGGCTGAAATGATGGAGGATTTTAAGGCCTTAACACCAGAAGAAGGAAGGAGACTTGTACAAGATGCTGGTGTGTTTTTGCTCCCTGATTGGGACATTGTTGATGTAGTGGTCTTATATGCTATAAGAAAATCAAAGGAGCCTTTGTATAAGTTTGAAGAGGAGGCAAGGAAGGAATTGAGAGGATCAACTTGGAGTTTTGATTATGCAACTTCAGCTACATGGTCCTTGTCACAGGGAGGAAGAAGGTCAAGCACCAGTAAAAGTGACCTTGATTTGAGGGGTAGCCTAATTATTAAAAGAGCTTCAGAAACATCAAATGTGGAAGCTGCAAGACTTACTGTGAATGTTGTCATGTTGTCTGAGGAGACAACAAAGAGAGAAGAAGCATAAAAATTGGAATATAAGGGAAAATATGAAGAAGTGTTTGGTAAATATGGGCAACTACATAATTCTTTTGTTGAATTGCAAGCTGCATACTAGATGTTAGAGAAAATTTTGAAAGATCAAGAATCTGGTGCTTCTAATTCCACTGCAGCTCCATCCATTTCTAGGGCAATTCCTCATGTTCCTACCACATCCAGTCAACAAGTAATTGTTTATAGCCCTCTAGTTTTCCAGCCATATCCAGTGATTAGTGAGCCAACATACTCTTTAGACCCAACCAAGGCACAATGCCTTGGAAAAATGGATGAATTGAAGAAAGAGTTAAGGTATACCAAGCAGGAATCATTTGAGAAACAAAGGGAGTGGGTATCCACAGTATTAAATCATTTATACCATAAAATTGAGAACAAGTTGGGTCATGTTTATGGATTATATTTTTTATTGTTCACTACAGTCAAGAGTTTTGCAAATGATAGAGCCAACATTGTACCAATAATGGATAAAAGGATAAGGAGGGTTGATAATCTTAGGACAATGGTTATTGCTTTCAGTTTTCACAAGGATAAGCCTAAAGAGTTATAGCCTACATATGTCCTAGTAAAGGAACTTCGTAATTTTCAAATGTTAACATAAGGAATAGAGAGAAAGGGAAGAGAACTTCTTGTTGGTTTGAATGATTTTAAAACCACCTTGATTTCTCAGATTGTAGACAAGGAGGGAATTTTGAAACCATTTCAATTATATTGGAAAGAACAAGCAAATCAAGTAATCAGATCAATGGTAGACATTATCTGTGATGATTTTGACACATATATGTTAGAAAATTGCATAGATAAAAGCATTACTGCAAGAAATTTGCGTGAGGGTTTTGAAAGGGAAGCTAACCAGGTTGTAGTGAAATACACACCTTACAAAGCTAAGGTAGATGAAATAGTGAATTACCCATGGCCAACAGATGAAGAGTTTGAACGTTGGGCTAGCATATACATGGTATAAGTATAGAATGCAGATAGTTAGGCCTTGACTGTTAAGGTCATTGCTAGTTGCCCAATTTTGGTATTAAATCTTACAGCTATATTTTGTTCCAACCGTTGCAGCCACAGGCTCACCAAGTTAAATTTTCAACAATTGGACATGATGCAAAGGCAGAGGCGAGGGTTTTCAATTGCAAGCAATTCAAATTTTGTCTTATTCTTAGAATCTTGTAACTGATATTGTATTTGTCAAATCAAAAACTAACATGTGTCTCCTCTGGCCCTTAGCTTGTTTTGCTACCCTTATTCCTATAAAAGGTTAATCAAGGTCAAGAGATCAATGGAGTCTGAATCCTTTTTGGTAGAGTCTATTGTTTAAGTTGGTCGGTCTAGGTGAAGCTTTATACTATTTTGAGCAATTTGTAAACATTTTCAGAGCAATATATGAAGTCAATGTTAATTTTCTTGTAGGTTTTGAGTCAAAATCAAGTATTTTTCGCATTGTATGACAGGAGGATTTTTGAAATTGATGAAAATATATATTTCTGACCCAATTCTTGTTATGGTGCATGTAGTTTATATTCACGCTTTAATTCAAGGAATTAATTAAAATGCTTGAATATATGAATTGTAGATCCATGGGGTTTACTCAAGGATTTTGATAAGCATGTTAGGTCATAAATGCAATGAGGATACATTGTAAGGCAATGTTATTCTAGATCAAGAAGTTATTAAGCATAATTCTTGTCATAAGATGCAAATGTATGTGAATTTTGCAATTAACCCAATTGATAGGGCACTGATCCAAGTTGTGGTGTTTACTATTTTATTTTTGTTCTGATTCATTTAGTTTCACACCAAAATTGATTAACAACTATGTTTATCTTTAATTTGTGTGTTGAATTTGTTGAGATACCCAAATCTCATGCTCCATGTAAGTTGAAGATCAATGAATAATTAGCCATTGTTTAGTATCTCCTTATTGTGTTGAGCCTGGTATGAGATTATCTATTTAAATTGATTCATAGTATAAGTTTGGTACATAGATTATATGAGAATCATAGGATTACCCTCCTAGGTTTTGCAGAGCCTGAAGTGTCGAAGGGGTTGAGTCTGCCTTGTTGGTTGGTCCAAGTCCATTTGTTTGTTGATCATAAGAGTTGGCATATCTTTAGGTGAATAAGTGGGTCACTTGGTGTCATTTGAGTAAACCCTATCCCAAGAACCAACATCACCCTTTGGGAGTAGCCATGGTGGATCCACCCTCTAGGAGTAGCTATGGTGGATGTCATGTGAGATAATCCACGACTTAGCACTTGTGTTTATTCACCCTCTAGGAGTAGCTATAGTCAACGCCATGATGGGATGACGACATCACGTCGAGTGATTCTGTAATGGACACTTGAGCTCATTTATATTTCCATTCGTGGGAGTAGCCATGATGGACCCACCCTTTGGGAGTAGCCATGGTGGAGGTCATATGAGTGACTCTATGACTAAACACTTGCGTTGAGTCAACCTCTGGGAGTAGAGATGACAGTATCACGTGAGTGAGTGATTCTATGATGAACACTTGTGCTTGTTTGCATTTTCATTCATGGGAGCAGCCATGATGGAGCCACCCTCTGGGAATAGCCATGGTGGACATTACTCTATAAATCAAATATTGAGAAGGATTCCTCCCTAACTAAGAGTAAGTGTTAATGTTATTGTAGCTATGGACGGATTCCTCCAGGCAGACATAGATAACATAAAGGTTGTGATAATATAATTATATTATATAATTATTTTGAGATAATATAATTATATTGTATAATTATTATATTATAATTGGTGTCATTTGGAAGAGTGGCGTCCCTTGGTGAAGGGGCACCACAAAAGGTATAAAGGAAGATTAATCTTCCTCTCTTGAACAATGATATATATATATACACGATCTGCATCTTTGAGAAGAAGCAGTGCTTAGGGGAGACAATAAGAGTTCATCAACACACTAATAACAACATAAGAACAAGTGAAGTCACTGCCCGTGGTTCATCAAGCACACTAAAAACAACATAAGAACAGGTGGAGTTCCCACTGACTTAAATCTGGAAAGTTCAAGACCTCACAAACAGTTTACACCCGAGTTCAGCCAAAAGTACATGGAACATGACACCCTAGGCGATCTCTTCTCGAGAACAAGACACCCCAAATGACCTCTTCCCGAGAATAGGACGCCCGAAACGACCTCATCCCAAGAACAACACACCCTAGACAACCTCTTCTCAGGATTAGGACACCCCAAACAACCTCTTCCCTACAAAATTGCATCAAATTGAAATCTTAGGTTAGTGACATCTTCTGGCACTTGTATGGAGCTCTCTATTTACTGTTAGTTTGTGTGCATAGAAAGTCAACCATTTCCACTATTTCATCTTAATTCTCATATCTTCCTATCAATTGTATATATTAGTGAAGGAATCTTAATACCCATTTACACTTGGACCCTTCTAAGCCTATTGGGTTATCTCTCCTTCCTAATGTATAGTAGGAAATATGATCAATCCCCCTTTTATGTCCTTCCCCTTTCCCCCTTTTCCATTTTCTTATTGTACAGGTTGCACTAGAAATGATTGCAAACTCTAGAGGCTAACTTAAGAATCACTAATATGAAGCTTTCAAAGCAAAGCTCTAGATAAAACCCTCTTACCTCAATGGATGTGAATAATCTCAAAACACCAACAAAGCTTTGTCGATTTACACAAGCATGAATCTAGATGCATGAAGAATGTTATAATCTTAGATACAATCGACAAATTATGCAAAATGCAAATATCTGTTTACCCGCTGGGGTAAACTTAGTATTGCACAGACATCGTACGGGAAATATAATAAACACAGAATATATCAGAGAATAATAAATACTTTCATTAATCATTCCAGACTGGCAAGTACATTTATATCATAATGATTATACAATCATATCTCCCCCATCTTCATCCTCCGAGAGGGTATATAAAGTACCCGAAGGGCCACGACCGAAGCGTCGTGACATAACTGTCTAACCTCTCGGTCACTAACGACCGAGAGTAACATAATACTTTACTAACATAATAACCCGTACATACAATTATCCCGACAACATCATCCCCCCAAAAAAAACAAGTCGTCTCCGACGACTTACAACAACAGGGAGATGAAATACACCACATAGAAGAAGAAAATCACTGAGAAGGGGCAGAGGGGCATCCCTGAAAAAGCTGAAGTGCCGCCCTCCCCAGCAATGCTGCGTCCAGTAGGTCTTTTCCGTCACATCCCATTCCTCTCGTGCCTGCACCAAACTTGTCTCCAAAACATACTGTTCAGCTATAGCTTCCGCTAACACCATACTGTCTCCCTAGCCAATCTGACCTTGATAGCCACCCGCGCCAACTTCTCTACTTCCAACTCCTGGGTACGCTGAGCCAAGTGTTGCTCTACTGCCTCCAACTAGGTGGTCAGCTCCTCCCGAGCTCTCGATGCATCCACCAAGACAGTCTCACGTCCAGCCAACACCTACTCCAAGTGCCTCAAAGCGTAGTACCCCTCTTGAAAGACTTGCTCCAGTGCTCTCTTCACCTCCGGCATGCAGACACTCCATGCCTGTAGCAGCTCCGATCTCATCAACAGGTCACACTCTCCAAGGGTTGATAACTGAACCGACTGGGGGTCTAGGGGGCAACGCCCCCAGCAGGGTCGAGGGGCAGCGCCCCCGCGGGGTTCTGGGGCAGAGCCCCAGACGCGCTCCCTGTCGCGGTACAGGGCGGGGTCGAGGGGCAGCGCCCCCGCCGCCAAGACCAATTTAGCACCTACAAAGTCTATGAAACACACCATTTTTGTGATTTTCTTCTAATCCCATGCTCTTTTTTGCAAACCGCTTATGTTTCCCTTACCACCTACTCATGCTCGTCCCTTCGGTACCATTCATTCTTCATTTTGAACTATTTTTATTTGTCGTCGTTTTTTTTTTTGTTTTTTTTTTTTTTGAAATCTTCCAATAGAAGCTGCCATACGCTTATCCTACACTCGTCCCGCTTACTGTACGGAAATCTTAATGAAACTATATGGCATCCTCGTCTTTATCTGCCTTTCATGTCCTTTCCGTACGGTATGCTCCCTAACCTTCCTACACGAGCCATACGGCCACAGACTCATAAACAAGGAAACTCATGCTTTTCTTCCACCCGTACGGCAATGTACGGACTTTGAAACCCGCAGCAAGGTGGCCGTACGGTCTAGTTGAATGCCTTCAGTTATTGCCGTACGGTCACAATTTTCGACCCTCTACAATGTTCGGTCGTACCTCCTTTGCTATGTACGGTCACAGGTTTATGTCTCCGGCTTCAATTGCAAAAAAAAGCCGTACAGTCTTTTAAAAATCCATTGGTACATGTACCGTACGGTGCCAACATGCATGCCGTACGGTAACGTACGGACATGTGATTTTTTATTATTTTTTTTTCATTTTTTTTTTTCTGCTTTTTCATTTTTTTTCAATTTTTTTTTTGCTTTTTCGAATTTTATTTTATTTTTCCCTCCGCCGTACGGTCATGCATAGCCATACGGGTGTTTTTCAATTTCTTGTCCGAAGGCTTCTCTGGTCGCCCGTACGGATGGCTCTCGGGTCGCTTGCATGACCGCTCGAGTCATTTGCCATCCTCTCGGTTGCTCTGTCCTTCCTCTCTGGTCCATCCTCTCCAGGGAAGGTTTCAATTTGGTCCTGTTGATGGCGTCATGTATCCGTTCATCGAGAGTCCATAACTTGACAGCCCTATCGTGAGCAACTTCCCGAAATGTTCCTTGCTTAATCTCATTGTGCAACCGTTCCCTCAAGCTTTCCTTGTGGCCAAGTCCATTTTCAATGGCCATCCAAAGGCTTGGAACCATAAATTCTACAGGGACCACGGCCTCTTGCCCATACATAAGAAGAAGAATCAAGATTTTGAAGACTGCGGTCCGCCACACAGGATTCCAGTTGTCTCCCATAACGATGGGTTTCAGATTTCTCTCATCCCCAAGATTTATTTTTATTTTTTTCAACTTTTCTTCTTTGTACCAGACGGGTTCCTCCTTCCAAAACTCATGTGCTGGGCTCTCTTTCATCCGGACTTCCCCTTCTCGGTATATTGTATCTTCTGGAAGGAACTCACTTTGGGCTTCCTCAATCTTCAGTATGTTGCAGGATGGCGGAAATAATTCATAATCGCCCATCTGCCAGTGGAATAGACCGTCCATCGAATCTGTATCATCCTCCACTTTCAGTATCCCTTCGGCATTGGGCTCCATGGTTTCTTCCCCTCCGTCTATTCCGTCATCTGATTCTGAATCGGAGGAGGATGCCATTTCTTCTCCAACCATCTGCGTTGCAAGGTCTATTACAAACTTCCTTCCCCCTTTCTCAATTGATAGGATGTTCTTTTTCCAGTTATGGTTGGCTCTGGCGGTCACCAGCCACCCCCTCCCTAGGATGGCATCATACCCCTTCTGCAACGGCGCCAGATGTTTACCCGCTGGGGTAAACTTAGTATTGCACAGACATCGTACGGGAAATATAATAAACACAGAATATATCAGAGAATAATAAATACTTTCATTAATCATTCCAGACTGGCAAGTACATTTATATCATAATGATTATACAATCATATCTCCCCCATCTCCATCCTCCGAGAGGGTATATAAAGTACCCGAAGGGCCACGACCGAAGCGTCGTGACATAACTGTCTAACCTCTCGGTCACTAACGACCGAGAGTAACATAATACTTTACTAACATAATAACCCGTACATACAATTATCCCGACAACATCAACTATGATTCAAAATTGAAGAAACCAATAATTAAATCATTCAAATCAACCATCAAATGATTAGATGAAGTACATATACGTAGGCCACAAATTATGCAAAATGCAAGTATTAACTATGATCCAAAATCAAGGAAACAAATAATCAAATCAACCATCAAATGATTAGATGAAGTACATATAAATAGGCATTATAGATGTAGGACTTGAGAAGATGCAATGTGTAATGGTCATAAGTTTAATTGTTAATTAGTGGATTAATTAACTCGATCCAACCATGAAATCAAGAGTCGAAGTACCAATCAGTGGATTAATCCACTCAACCTACCTAAGAGAAAGTATTTATGAAGTAATAGTAGCACTTGTGTATCTCAAGTCAAGGTGAACACATGTCATTAATAGATACTTGGGTGAGAATATGTAAATATCCTTATTATCTTATGAAAAATTGTTTGATAGGTGCATTATCATAGTTAGAATATAAACATGTTTAAGGTGAACAAAATATCACTCTAACGTGTATGGCCAAGAAAAGGCCTACCAAAGTTTGCATGTCAAGTGCAAAAGTCAAATGGAGAGAGGGTTTACTATTAGGTGGTAGGCTAGGGTCATCGTGTGGTTAACAAACCACTGGCACCATTGGCAAAGATGATGTTTGGATGACAAACCAATAGCACTTGGGTGGCCTAATGGTAGCAATGTGGCGGCGTCCCAGCTAAGCTACTTGATGATAAAGCTTTAGTGATGGTGGCAATTTGGGGATGCACGGACACTAGGACAACTAAGCATAGGGGTTAAGTAGTTGATGGGTAGAGTAAGTGGCTCTTAAAGTTGTTAGGAGTTCAAAAACCTAACTAGAAGGGGTTACAAGCCCCGACTACTTCTACCATATGACAAGTGGTGGCAAGGGGTTTGACTACTCTGTTGCACCTCTACCCTGCCAATGTAAACATATATGTGCTAAAAAAATCTTTTTAAAAAATTAATTTCTTTAATTTACTTTTTAAAAATTTTAAATTACAAAAGTCAATTAAAAAAATGGGCGTACCCAAACTTATGTAAAACTACACAAGCATCCATATAACCTTGGGTTACATGCCAAAGGGCTAAAAGAAGTTGCCTTGATTGCAACCCCACCATTTTCAATGGTTTGATGGTCAATAGAGGTATTTTTGGTCAGTCTAAATGCAATGGAAACGTTTAACTTTGACAACTTTTGACTTTGATTTACACCAAAGTGCTCCAAACCACTTGCATCGAGCAAAATTGTCCAATCAAACCCTACAACAAAGTTTTCATTCCTTAACTACAAAATGTTCATTTTGGACAAAACAAAAGTCACTCCTAACTAATTTGGCCCTTTTAAGTGCAATGGAATAGTCCAATTCTTCCTCAACGACCTTCCACAATGAGTAATCTTAACAAACCCTATTTGCAAGAAGATTAACCTTAAAAAAAATTGAATTTAATTCCAAATTTGAAATTAAACAAGACACACTTTCAATGATTTTTAATGGAGGTAATCCACAATCAAACTTGTTTGAGTGTGTTTTTGTGCCATTTGCACTTTACTAATGATAATTTTTTATTGTGCAAAGGATTGCTCAGGCAATAACCATGCTAGGTTTTGTGGGTTTTCTTCATATGCACATGTTTTTTCCAACATTATCCACTATACTTATTATCTAGTTTTATTTTCTATATTAAAATCCCTTTTGTAAGACAAAACATTGCGACCTGCTATGGGTCTCTACACCTTTGCACATATTTTGGTGGACTTTGATATCTTCACACCTCTCCCTCAAGATGCGGTTCTCGTGGTGGGGGATAGGCTATGGACTCAAGTTGTGGATTATGAGAGCATCCCTTTATAATGTCGCCTATGTTTCTCTACTGATCATCTGGCAACCGATTGGTCTCTCATGTGGCGTAAAGGCGCAGCCACTTAGTGGAAAGAAGCTAGCGATGAACATTTGACTGTCCTGGCTTCTGATTTTTCCTCTATTGGAGAGTCACGGGTTGACAACAAGGATGAAACTCCTGCTGCAAATCTGGATAATGCTCCTATTGTAAACCAGATCATACATGAGAATACCACTCCTACTCCTACGGTGTGGCCCCATCTAGCCATGACGACCCTTCTTCGATTGTTGTTCATGCTTTGCTCCAATCTCCAACTGACAATGCACAATTCTCAGCACTCTGGCCCTTGTGTTGAAAACTATCCAAATAAAGTTTCATTAGCCACTCCTTGTGGTGAAGATCCCAAGGACAATATCGCATGGACAATTACTCAACGGGCAGAAAAGATACTCACATTCTTCTCCACAAGTGGTGAGTGAGTTACTCTCCCACAATGAGGAGGGCTAGTGTGTTGTTTATGTTTCGTATCTTATATCTACCAGCACCTTCACTGTTAGTGTGCTGATACTGAGCTGTTGACAGCCTCTACTTGTAAAAGCCAGCACTTCTGCTAATGTGATGTTATTTTCTTTGACACCTTCAAGCTGTGGTTGTGTAAAAGTCAGACACCTTGTCAGGCTACTGATTTTAATAAAAAACATTGTGACCTGCAAACTTTTGAGACTTTCATTTGGTGCAATGCAGTAGGACAATATTTGGTTAGTTTTCTTTTGTTTTAAAATTTTAAACTATTTTTTGTTTTTTGGTGTTTTTGTTTTTGAGTATGATGGGATTGATCAATTATTGTTTATATAATCAGAAGCAAATGCAGATCCTTCAAACTTTGGAACGATCCACACTACCGATGGGCTACAAAGTCTGCACATTTGGCTTCTACTTCGCTCCCTATTGCATTCCTCTACATTTGCCGCTGCTCTGCCATTTGTTGGATTGCTTTTCTATGCATTGGCTTTAAAATGCTTGGATTTTGGAGAGAATTTCAGATGACAAATTAAGCTATAGGATTAAAGTTTTAGTCGACAATTTGTATATAAGTCATTGAAATCTTTTTCTAGATAAACGACGATTTGAATCTAAGGATAAACTAGGATATACGTATTGCCTGAGAAATATGCTTGCCTAGCAGATTTTGAACTCAAATTTATTCTATCCAATGTCCATCAATTTCTCCATTGGATTATTGTTGTTATACTCTGTATAGGCTTAATCGAAGAAATTTGATATGCTGAGTAAAATAAATATCAAATTCCAGGAATGAGAAGAATACCAAAGGCGAACAGAAGAATTTTTGGTCATTTTGCATGATTTAAAAGGAAACAATCTCAAAGGAAGCTGACTGCTATTAACAAAGTCATCTGTCTATATTTTCATATTATTAAATGAATACATGCCAAATAATTGCATTTGATGTTAAACTTTGTCTTGAATCACATCAGACAATAATAATTCAGGCCATCAAATCTGTCCTTAAAATCAATCAACACTTCTCCCCCAACTAGAAAGATATAATCCTTAAATAAAAAGGGAATGGCATAAACTAGAAAAAGATACTACCTGCTATCTCGGAGTTTTGAAGTTATTTGATCCGATATATTTTAAGAAACTACTGTAGAGTTTATAAGAATCAAATAAAACAAATGCATATGCAACATTCAAATTTCCAAACTATGGGAGCATGATGCAACTAGCTGAGAGTGCATACTAAGAGCTTTGGAAATCCAAAATTATGGATGTCCCAATATGTACTTGAATTTTTTAAATATGTGGATGACCTAACATTTTTAGGCCATGGCTAACAAAAATGCTCGTTCCATGTATTGAACACCATTGTATATTTCTTCCATTTACCTTGTATCTTTCAAATTTTATATTCCTGGGCAACCGATGAGATGATGCCACACAGAAGCATTCAAACAGCCCCTGGCACTGCAGTTAAAGTGTCATATACATTAAATATAAATCAGAAAGCTACATAAAACCTTTGATGCAGCTCATGCACTGCACTGTTCTGCCTCCCCTTTTTGTAAAAAACAATATGTAACTCAAGACGTCCAACAACAATCGCAAATAATAGATTACCGGAAGCATACATTTCACAGTTCATGCATGTGCAACTAAAATATTACAACCCTATTTCTCTTATTATATCATAAAAATATACAGTTGCCGAGAAAAACTGTTTATGACACATTGATCTTATTCTTCCTGCCAATCTTATTCTTATTCTCATATATGCCATTGTTTTCCTTCTAACTACCTAGAAATGAATTTGAAAATTAAATTTGCACTTTGTGGGAGGTCAACATTCCCCAAAATTTCAGAACGAATTTCTAATTTTGGGCATGCCATGTGCCCCTAAAATCCTGCAGTTATGGGTCAGCCTGTATCCCACAAAATGTTGCTTGCACCATTTCCCCTGGGTCAAAGAAAAGCTGAACCAACTGCTTCAGAATCTTTATCATCAATAATCTTAATATAGGATATAACCTGTTAGATCTTCACATATTCACCAATTAACACAAGATTAAACTCGTTAGAAAACTCAATATTAATGGCATTGTCATTTCCCTTTTCCCAGCAGTAGTATTTTTCTGAAAAATGTGTGTTCAAGAAACCTTTTCCTTTACTGATGGAAGTAGCTCAACATCACACTTACAATCAACAATTAGTGCTTATAATGTTATAAATTTTTAAAATCAAAGCTATCTTCATGATATCGCTGATTCTTTTGGCAGTTTCTGCCACATCCTAATTGTCCTTGCTATTGAAGCCCTCTTCATTTGTGCTTTCACTTCATTTGTTCCAACAGATTGTTTCTCCAATCAATTTTGCATACATTTCTCTATTGGATAAAAAAGGAGATAATTATTCTTCTGATTATCATTCAAGGACTCTTTGCAGTCCAATGAAAATCGTGACAGCAGGAGGCTTCCTGACCTTTCTTCATTCTTAAATGGCTTCAACATGTGCCTTTTGGTGTCTTTATGCACATCATAGTTGTTTCTTTTACCATCATAAATCACCCCTCTATCAGCTCTCCATGGTCCTCCCAATAGAAGATAACAAACATCCATTGGCATCACATCACATGACACCTCACCTTCATATGGACCAATATTAAATGCAACAAGGCATGGCATATCTACAAGCATGCTATGATTGTTTTTTTCACCAGGAAATTCTATAAGGATCTGGCTTTGGAATACAAATATATATTGTATATTTCACTACTTAACCAAATTGTCATAGAAATCCATAATCACCTTCCACACCTTGTCTCTGCAGTATTCCGCTCGTATTTTGTTTGAAATGCATTTATTCTTCAATCAGCATATGTGATCACTTTGTTTCATAATATCAAATCTCATTAGGCCACTACGCTCGCTCCCATTTCAGATTCAATTTCTTCAACATGCGGTTCTTGATTTGGAGCTCCTGTGTTTTTGGAACAATCTTAGGTAATTTTAATGCCCTTCAAAAGTAAACCCTTTTGTCTCAAAGTTATGAAGCAATGAAACAATTTCGGCTGTTAATATTAAGGTAAGAATTCTGCTCGCAGATGCTTCGGCATCCTCGGGTACAATCTTTCTGCTACCATTTTGCAAAAAATCCCACCAAAGGGCAGCATCTGACTTTTTACAATAACAATCTGTAGACCAAATTTAATAGCTCAGCCATCTCTTCGCATATAGTTTAATACCTCTGTCATGTCTCTGCGTGCATAAATAACTAAACACTACGATAAAATCTTAAAAGTCACCAAAAACATTAATCTGTATGAATCAGAGAACTGGCTGATAGCTAAAGATCCTAAGAATGAACCCCGCATAAACATCTATTTGTTTAAACATTCAAATTGATGTACTTCTACAATTTTCGGGACTTCTCACCCTCAAAAACTCATAAAAATGACATGGGTATTCAAAATTGATGGTTGTTATCATACATGTTAGTTTCTGGATTCGATTGTGTGTTTTTTAGCATCAACGTTTCGGATCACATCACAGGATGTGATCCGAAACGTTGATGCTAAAAAACACACAATCGAATCCAGAAACTAACATGTATTAAAAATGGATTGTGGAAATCTGATATTGTTGGTTGTTATCATGTAAGATGGAAAAATATCTAAAAGCTAACAACATGGAGAGAAAATCCATTACCAATTGGGTATAGTAGGTGTTCAATATTTTATCCTATTATCTCAGTAATTGCATGTGCATTGTACACCCATATGTCTGATACCCAAATCAATAATATCATAAAAAGTCACCAAAGCATTAGTCTGTGTGGTGTGGAGAACTGTCTGAGAGAGAGAGAAAGATACCTCCCGAGTTAGTGCAACCTCAATTTCACTGGCTATCTTATTAATTTGCACGCATAGAACACTAAACAGAACAATAAGATCTTTTAAAATCACCAGAGCACTAATCTCTCTGCCATACTTAAATCCTGAACTAGAAAAAACAGAAAGAAAAGCTAATAAAAATTAGAGTAGTCACTAAGCCGGAAATTTCTTTAAATGATTCATTGCATAGATTGTTTATCACTTTTGAAGTCTTATTCTGTTGAATACTTGAAATTGTAATGTCCGGGAGAAATTCTAGAAATTTGCTAGAAGAGAAGAGAAGGAACTGGATTTCTCTTGTTTTGTTGGTGAAAAAGATTATTTTTTAAGCCCCAAGTAAGTCACTGAAGAAGGACGTGGCAAAGTTGGAGGGGATGGAGGCCCAGTTCTTCCTTGTCTTAATTACATGGAGAGATAGGGCTGGCCAATATCCTTTTATAAGATTGGAAATCTGTTTGTTTTTAATAGAATGTCAATGTACAATAAAATCAAAATTCATGACATAGAGAATACTAAAGATGTCATTCAAGAACTTTATACCATTTGATATTTGATGTAATGAACTGAATACATTTATGTATTAATTAAAGGGACATTTTGAATTTTGTTGTGACTTTGCAGTATGAACCAATAAAAAGAATGGAAAATGATATTTTTATAATTATCCAAGAGCAAACCAAATGTAGACAACAGAATTTTGTTCAAATGTTTTACTATTATGTAATGATTGGTTAAACCGGCGACAAAAATTGAATGCAATGTATATATAAGTACTCCTACCTTGGCAGGAACTAAAAAATGTGAAAAGAAACTTAAAAAGACTTTGTTTTAAAAGGAACTTTAATATATAAGTTTAATGCTAAAAGACTTATTATTGAAAAACTTTCAAAGAAAACTTAATTATCAATAAAATTTATGAAACTTGAGAGAATGTAATCACGGTCAGGACTCTTTGTTTCCTGCTGGTCCAAGCTCTCACTTTTTTTTGGTGTTTTTTCCTTCTTCCCTTCTCAGTTGATTTGTAAAAGGTTTGGGCCCTCTCCGGTGCTTCTCTAATGAGAACTTTATGAAACTTTATGATGGGCACAATAATGAAAAGAATTAAAGTTTAGTTTACATTAAAAAGTTTATTTTGAAAAACTTTAGTACAAAGCCCAGAATGGGCGAAAGAGAGTAATTGTGCTACTCGGCGCTTTAGGAAAAGAAAATGGAAAAATTATGAATTGCTAGGTAAGCTTGCACAGGCATTAAGACTTCAAAGCAGCAACACTGGAGGAGGTCTTATGTGTTGCAAATGATTTTGGCATAGGGCAAGGATGAAGATAACACGGGAATGGTGTTACAAATAAGAGGAAAACAAATGATAAGCAAACTTAATAAAGTAAGCGCCAAAACTAATGGAACTGCAGATATGAAAAAGTGTGAAGACTTAATGAAATATATATAGCGTGAGAACTGAAGGTAGAGGCACAACCTGGAGAAGCAGCCCAAAGAGCTGAAAGGAGGTTAGAGAAAGTTGAATGAAGTTTGCAAAAAACAAATTCACTACAACCACAAAATGGAAAAAGAGAAGGTAGGCGATTAGTAGGAAGAAGTTTATTGCTGGAGAAATAAAAGGTAACTTCGCAAGTATTATGTGCAGGAGGAGGAAAAAAAACGCACGTTAGACAACAGGAGAAATAAACAAAGAGAATGAACATTAGAACTAACCCTAGAGAAGGCGCTAGAGAAAATACCAGCGCAGGTCAGGGAAAAGAGCAGCGCAAAAAAGTGTAATGAAGAACAGCTAAACAGCTGAAAGAGCGGGATGACATATGAAGAGACTGCAAGAAGCTTAGCTTTTGCTTGCAATCTTAACTTCTTCCTGTGTTTTTTAGATTGAATTAGAACGTTACAAAGGAACTCTAGATACTGAAATATAGTGAAAGAGATTATTAATTTAGACTAGATTTTTTTTTTAATAAAACTTATAGATAGATTGATTTTTTGAAAAAAAAAATTGTAAGAAAAATTATATATTTTAACAATAACCTTTTATTTATAAAAGAACTTTAAGAACTTTGAAAATTGATTTATAGAGTCTGTTAATTCAAGGCAAACTTATTATTCAAATTTCAATTTACTTTTATATGCAATGCTGATTATATATATATATATAATGATTCTAGCAGTGCTGATGTGTATTTGCAGGAGTATAAAACTGAATGTATATAAATGCAATAAACTTGTATTTTACTATGCTTAAATTGCAATGAAGATATATATGCAAAACTGTATTGCTGTTCACTGTACTTCGCACTTATTGATTTCGGTGCTAGAACTGAACAGTCCGATCAATATTTATACATGCTGGGAGTGAATGGCCACGTCTATGATAGACATGACTCCTTGAGGAGTCACGCCTATCATAGGCGTGACTCATAGTCACGTCCTTTGATAATACATTGTATCTGAAACATAATACCGCTTCAATACTAATCAGGTTGATACCGATTCATTACCAATACTAATTGGTTGCTACCGATTCAATATCAATTACGATTCAATACTCATGTTTATCGAATTGATTCGATCATGAAGAAAATCGTATATATATATGTATATATATATATATATATTCCTCTTTAATCTGATCGAAAATATGTATGAATTTCTCAAATTGATATATACATTATAATATAAATTTATCTGATCGTGGCTATATGCAACAACACTCCCTCTTAGCTAGGGAAGATAAAATCATATATATCACATTTCTCGTGATAAGAAGTCTCACATATCTCGTGATAAGAAGTCTCACATATCTTGTGAAGACAAACATCACATAACACGTGATGATAAGAATCTTATGACTTGTGGGGTGTCACATATCTCGTGAAGACAAACATCACATAACACGTGATGATAAGTATCACATAACTTGTGACACTTAACGGATGATATGCTTGAGAATATTATATTCTCCTTATACATCCTAGCTATGGTGGGTGCACTGACATTACGTTGCATAATGTCCACCATAACAGATCATGGCACATCCATGAATGCTATCAAGTCAGCATGATATCAATATTACAAGATCGTCATCTTATAATATTTGAATACAAGTGTTCATTTCCAAATGATCGTCACCTTTTAGAGATGAACACAGGGGGTAGAGCCCATAAAGTCATATATCAACACATATGACAAAAGAAGTTTACACATTAAATATCTTATTTATATATATTAGTAAAGATTACAATGCAAATTACAATTCAATCATACCAAGACCTTTCCTGAAGTGTTCAACTTGTATTCTGGCAAGTGACTTGGTGAGTATATCTACCGTCTGATCTCCTATACTGATATATTCCAATTGAATCGCATTCCTATCCACCATGTCTCTCACATAATGATAAGGAATCTCTATATGCTTGGATCTATCGTGAAATACCGGATTCACAGAAAGTTTTATGCAACTTTGATTATCACAATGGATAACTATAGGTTTCAGGGGCTCACCGAATAATCCCACAAGCAGTTTCCTGAGCCATATTGCTTCTCTTGCTGCCATAGAGGCTGCAATGTATTCGGCCTTTGTAGAACTCTGAGCCACTGAAGATTGTTTCCTGCACATCCAAGATATCATGGAGGATCCCAAACTGAAGCAACAACCTAAGGTGCTTTTTCTATCAGTTACACTTTCGGCCCAATCAGAATCTATGAATCCATGTAGATTCAAGTTGACTTTTTCATATTTGAATCCATAATTTAGAGTACCTTGAAGGTATCTCATAATATGCTTCACAGCCATAAGATGTATCTCCTTAGGCTCACACATAAACTAACTCAAAACATTTACTGCATAACAAATATTCGGTCTGGTATTAACCAGGTACATCAAAGATCCAATTATCTACCTGTAGAGGGTAGGATCTGCATATGGAAAATCTATTGCTGCCTCCTTTAGTTTATGAAGGTTTGTTTCCATGGGGAAGACATGGGTCTGCAATTCATCATACCAAATCTCTTCAATATGTCCAAGGTGTATTTTCCTTGATTTAGCACAATATTGTCTGAGTTCTGCCAAACTTCCAATCCAAGGAAGTAATGTAGAAGGCCTAAATCCTTCATTTCAAACTCTTTAGCAAGGTCCTTCTTACATTGATCAATAAGATGATCTTCTCCTGTAATTAACAAATCATCAACATACAAGATTAATATTAACATATCGCCTTTACTTTGCTTGAAGTATAGATTTGGATCTGCATCATTTTTAGAAAATCCCAATTCCATGAGATATCTGTTGATTCTTTCATACCATGCCCTGGGGGCTTGTTTAAGTCCATAGAGGGCTTTCTTTAATCTACACACAAAAGATTCTGCAGTGTGAATCTCAAATCCTTCTGGTTACTCTAGGTAGACTTCTTCCTCTATTTTCCCATTTAGGAATGCAGTCTTTACATCCATCTGATGAACTTTCCATCCTTTGGCTATTGTGATGGCTAGAACTGCTCTGATTGAGGTATATCTGACAACAGGTGCAAATGCTTCCTCATAATCAATTCCTTCTTTCTATGAGAAACCTATGGCAACAAATGTGGCTTTATTTTTCTCTATACTGTCATCTGCAACATACTTGATTTTGAATAGCCACTTGGATGACACAATAGATTTTTCCTTTGGCCTTGGAACTATTTCCCAAACATCATTTTTTAAGATGGACTGGTATTCTTCTGTCATGGCATCCTTCCATACTTGGTGTTTGAGGGCTTCTGATGCATTAGAAGGTTCAGACTTGGAGAGATCATTCATTAAAGCCACATAGCTGGAAAATCTTTGAGGTCTTTTACTTTCTCTAAAGGTCTTTGAAGGAGCTGCAAAGTTCTTTGATTCTTCCATTGTTTTGGTGGCCCAAAGTGGTCTTTTCTTACGATTCTCTTGAGCTGAGTTTTGTACTTCATCTTCATCCTCTTCAGGATACTCCCTCTGAAACTCAAGGGCAAGATCCTCTTCTAGGTTTGAAGGTGGAGTGATACTTTCAAACTCAAAGGAATTTCTAGCCCTTTTAAAAGCTAAGTCCTCAAATATTACATCTCTACTAAGTTCAATATTTCTATATCCAAGTATAAATACTCTATAGGCTTTAGAAGTTTCACTATACCCAACAAAGATTCATTTTCTTCCAAAAGGTTCTAGTTTTGTTCTTTTCTCTTTAGGTACATGAAAATAGACAGGGCATCCAAATATCCTTAAGTGAGTGACATTTGGTTTTATACCTGTGAAAACTTCTTCAGGAGTTTTGTCTTCAATATGAGAGTGAGGACATCTATTTTGTATGTATACAGCAGCATTGGAGGCTTCTGGCCAAAGATAGGTTTCTAAATTTTGATCAAGGAGCATGGCTTTAGCTACTTCTACAATAGTTCTATTTTTCCTTTCAGCAACCCCATTTTGTTGAGGGTTGTAAGGAACAGTGAACTCCCTCTTAATCCCTGCTTTTTGCAAAATTCTCTAAAAATGTTAAAGGTATATTCTCTCCCATTATCAATTCTTAGAGTTTTTATTTTCTTTCCAGAGGAGTTTTTAGAAAAGGATTTGAATTCCTTAAATCTCTTGAGGATCTCTTTTGATTCTTTACATTTGAGGAAGTAGATCCAAGTTTTTTTGGAGAAGTTATTAACAAATATTACATAATATAGAAACCCTCCCACAAAAGGTACAAACATGGGTCCACACAGGTCAAAGTGAACTAGTTCTAAAACATTACTCATTTTACTAGAACTACTTTGAAAAGAACCCTTAGTATTTTTGCCTAGGGCACATCCCTTACATGTACCTGAATGATATTGTTTTAACTTAGGTAAGCCAGTGACTAATTTTTCCATGGAAGATTAGGCACAAAAATTTAAATGTCATAATCTTCTATGCCATATCTCATTAGAGTCTACAATTTCATGAATTAGGGCAAGATTAGGTTCAGTACATACCTCATAAAAGTAGTCATTTATGTGCCCTAGGATTATAGCTTTCTTGATAGAAGAATTCTTTGGCCATGCCAACACCTTGCTATCCATGAAGGTTACTCTATACCCATTATCCTCAAGTGCAGATATGGAGACTAGGTTCCTCTTGGTGCCTGGAACGAAAAGAACTCAGGTGAGTTGGATAGACATGCCTGACTTCAACTTAATGGTGCAGGTCCCAACACCTTTTACTAGATGTGCAGATTCGTCTCCAATGGTTACCTCTTCATCAATTTCTTCTATCATAGAGTCCAATAGTTCTTTGTATCCAGTGATGTGTCTTGATGACCCACTGTCTATGATCCAGGTATTAGATTTGTTGGATACTTGATTAGAGAGAGCAGAGTAGAATGCATGTTTCTTTGAATCATGCTCTCTTTTATTTCTTTTCACTTTGGCAAATGTAGCTTGTTGTTTAATTCTATTGGGGCATCTACTTGCATAATGCCCATATTGATCACATCTGAAACATTGAACGTGAGAAACATCTTTCTTAGATGAACACTTTTCATGATGGTCCTTCCTCTTCTTAAAGTGTTTCTTCTTTCCTTTCTTGTGAGAGTTTACATTTAACACATGTAGATCCTCATCTATGTTCTTTTGTTTGATCTCTTTCTTGTTTTGTCTTGACTCTTGCTGAAGACAATCAGACCTTAGTCGATCAAAGTTAGGATATTTAGACCTTGCACTAATGCCTTGAACAAAAGTCTCCCAAGTGTTTGGTAGGCCATCTAGTGCAATGAGAGTCAATTCTTTGCTCTGAATTACATATCGTAGTGTTGACAATTCATCCCTTAGACCAAATATTTCATAAAGTATGCATTAATGGATTATCCTTTATTCATACTAATATGATTAATTTCCCTCTTTAGGGCTAGAGTTCTCCTAGCATTGTTTATCCCATACGTGCTTTCGAGTGATTTAAACATGTGATAGGCAGTCTCATATTTTGTCAGGATTGGCACTATATGGTCTCTAACACCATCAACTATGATCTTCATAGCCTTTTCATTTCCTTCAATCCAAATAGATTTTTCGGGATCATTCTCTGGCTCTTTTTCTCCTTCTTTATGAATGACTCGACTTTATTTTCTTTTAGAATCATTCTAATTCGGAATTTCCATGATGAGAAATTGTTTCCTCCTTCAAGTCTATCGTCAAATCTGATAGCGCTTGCCATAGAAATGTGATATATAATAATTGATATTGAATTACTCAAGTTTGAGAGCTTCTTGGATCTTCCTTTACCAGAGCTCTGATACCATGTTAATTCAAGGCAAACTTATTATTCAAATTTCAATTTACTTTTAAATACAATGCTGAATATATATATATATATATATATATATATATATATATATATATATATATATATATATATATATATATAATGATTCTAACAGTGCTGATGTTTATTTGCAGGAGTATAAAACTGAATGTATGTAAATGCAATAAACTTGTATTTTACTATGCTTAAATTGCAATGAAGAAATATATGCAAAACTGTATTATTGTTCACTGTACTTCGCACTTATTGATATTGGTGCTAGTATTGAACAATCCGATCAATATTTATACATGTTGGGAGTGAATGGCCACGTCTATGATAGATGTGACTCCTTGAGTCACGCCTATCATAGTCACGTCCTTTGATAATACATTGTATCTGAAACATAACACCGCTTCAAAAATTATCGGGTTGATACTGATTTATTACCAATACTAATCAGTTGATACCGATTCAATATCAATTACGATTCAATACTCATGTTTATCGAATTGATTTGATCATAAAGAAAATCGTATATATATTAATATATATATATATATATATATTCCTCTGTAATCTGATCGAAAATATGTATGAATTTCTCAAATTGATATATACATTATAATATGAATTTATCTGATCGTGGCTATATGCAACAACAGAGTCTAAATAAAGTTTCTCTTAACAAATGTATAAACTAGGGAGCATAAAAAAAACTTTAGACCTGCATGCAAACATATTAGTTTGAAACCAAACAAAACTTGTTATAAAGTGTTTTTTTTAAGATTTAAATACTGAGACATGAAACAACAAGAAGATCTAAGATAAAACTCTTCTCTTCTTTCCTCAAAGTGAGTACTCTAGAGGTGGGTGCTCAAATAGATAAATGGTAATCATTCAACAATACAAGCTCAAGAAATAATTACTAGAAACTTGCTCTAATACCATGAAAGGAAAATCACATGAAATATCAATAAGAACTAATCAATGAACAATTTTTTGAAGCAAGATATTACAATTGAAGTTGAGAAGTCAAGATAACCAAGAGCAAACAGGCCAACTATTGTGATGGCATAAAGACTAAAAAGCATACGAGAGAGAGAGAGAGAGAGATTGGCATAGAAATGCTTAATGAGAAGAATTGAGAGAGTTATCTCAAATAAATAGAGGTAGGAGTGGAGTTGTAAATTTAACTCCCAAGTCCAAGAATGTCATTTATCATCCTAGGTGTGTACAAAGCATCACAATTCTGATAAGGAGGAATCTACACCTAAAAACTAACATTCCACATATTAGGGATAAAATAGAAGAGTTATTCTCACACGTGTGAGAATAACTCTTTTATTATTCATTATATGTGGAATATGTGAGCTTAGGTATAGATCCTCCTTATGAGGTCTTGACACTTTGCACAAACATAGGAAGATAGGTGGCATGCATAGACTTGGAGTTACATTTGCAACTTCTCTCTCACCTCTATTTATTTAAGGTTTTTCTCTCATTCTTCGTATTCTATGTTTAAGCTCTCCCTCTCTCCCCCATCATTTCATTCTTAGACTTGATGTCATCTTCATAATATTGGGAGTTTTTCTTTTCTTTTTCTCCCATACAAATTTGTGTCTACTTCTTGGATATATGGTGTGCATGCTCAAGGCTCAATTGTTTTTCATATTCAATAGTAATTTAATCCTTCAAACAATTACTCTTAGATTAGTTCATTCTGATATTTCATTTATTCTTCCTTTAAATTCTTGTGGTGACATATAATATATTGCCTTTTAGCTCAAGTGCGTACTTCAGCTGCACAAGAGTGGCATATTATGAAAGGCACTTGAAATAGTAACAAATATTCACAATAAAAATTTCTGTTGGATATCCCCACTAAAACTATTGCTATTAAAATAATATCATCAAAATAAATCTGCATAAATTTCTTCAATGACAAACAGTAAGCAACCAAATTTATTTGAACTGCAATGTAAAATATTGGACGACACGTCACTTCTTAAAACTTAGCTTTTTCCAAAGGCTTTGGATGTCCTGTAAATTTCTACTCCTAAATAATCGACAATGCCTAAAACTGCAACATGTGGTTTGCCAACCTTAACACGAATAGAATGAATTAGAGGAAACTTATCAAAGATAACAGATGTAATGGATTCAGCAACTGATTCAAGGAGGACATGAGGGGGACCTTCAATAATTTCCTTGACAAGGCTGTTATAGATCACAAGCAGTTCAAACAAAATCCATCAGTATGGAACTTTAAATAGACTAAAACCATTTGAACATGAGTAATAGGGTAAAAAACATTCACAAAGCAGAAAAAAATTTCTAAATGACAAGAAACAAATGGAGATTGATTTATAATGCAACTAAAACTATTCATGACTGGAAAATTTATAATATACCTATAGATTTCAGCATAGCTAACAGTATCTTCCAGTTTATCTGATTTTCCAGCCTTCTTGAGATCTAACCAGGCATCAATATCCACCAAAAATTTTTGGCCAAGCTTTCTCTCCTCTTCAAGCACTCCATGAAAACCATGAAACTTTAGACCTTTCAATACAAGTTTATCTCCTCTGTACGGTCCATCATATTCCATCCTCACTTTTCTTTAGCGGCTGCTGACTGGATTTTTTTATGTATCTGCACTGAATCAAAACCATAAAGTTAATTAGAGTTGTCATGAGAGTTGAAATGGTGATAGTTATATTGTGAACTTTGCAGTTGCTTCTGTTTGTCCCTATCTAGTGCAAACATCTTGGGAGACATGGCGTTCGGTGATGACAATTATAAGTTCTAATGTGGCATTTGTGTTGACACATTCTTGCATGCCCATACAAACAGTAATTTTCTTCCATAGGTCAAGTTATGCACAGAGATAGTCATTGTTGCTTCGTCTTCACCTTTGTCTCAATTTTGGACATATTGCAAAATGCTCAATCCAAAGTATTTGGCATAAAGAAGTCCATCTTAGCACAAAAACAGAAGATCTACTTATGTATTTGAGGACGCGGACATGTTCATGCATTCCATCAAAAAGGCATGAAAAGTAATCAACGAACTTAGTGGTGTAAGACTTCATAGCCTAATTTAAATGAACAATCAACGGGTCTAACTAATCAATCAACCCCGTCTAACAACTAATAACTCCTAATCAAAATAGTTAAAACTAAGTTGCATCCACACATCACTCATGTCTCAAGTAGTTAACTGGGTGCTTATCTCAAAGAAGACGCCCCACATAGCTGAGCCTTATTCTCCTATATAACTATATCCTCTTCATGCTGATCTCTCAACTGCACAGAAACCAGGGTGAACTCTGATATCACTGCTGCAACATGCTAATGCTGATGCTGCTCTTGACCATGCCTTCACTGCACCTACCCACAGATCAAGGTCACTGCTTTGTATGCTTATTGACTAGATTACATCCACAAATTACTCGAGTCTTCAGTAGATGACTGGGAGCTTATCTCAATAAAGACTCCCTAAATAGATGGACCTTATTCTCCTATATGACTATGTCCTATCCATGCTGATTTCTCAAATGCACAGAAACCAACGTGAACTCTGCCATCATTGCTGCACCATGCTAATACTGATGTTTCTCGACTGTAACTTCAACACATCTTCACAAAGATCAAAGTTGCCGGTGGGTATGCTTATGGGGTGAGGAAAAATTGCAGAGTATTGTTGTGCTTGAAGGATGAACACTTTCAAAACAACACAGGTAAAACTTTAACAATTCTCTGTGTATGTTTCTGATGTGTTCTCAGTCTTATTCAAGGTTGTGAATTACATTCAGATTCCAGCACTTAAGAAACTCAACTGAGGGCACATAAAGGTCGCTTTCCTTGTGTAATTTGCAGAAAAGTGACAAGTAACTTCATGGTAGAGAGCTCTCAGATTCATGTTGGAGATTTGGGTAATGGAATATACATTATAATTACTCATCAAAACTGGAATTGTGCTTATTTAGACACCATAAATGATAGTTAATGTATGCATATATGGAAGATGACGGGAACTTTGAGTCTAGCCATCAATTTCATAACTAGAAAAACTAAACATATATAATTGATGGCAACTTGCAAAAAAACTGTTCTTATACTGGGGCATACATGTCCTCCAGATTGTATGCTGCACAGCAAATTTTTAACATTGTCAAACACAGGCAAAGCAAGATTTACTGCACGGTCTTTTTAGATTCAAGAAGTAAAATAGTTCTGTTCATCTTATAGTTTGATAACGTTTACCCTAAAATGAGTAAAATAATTCTTTGATATGGAGGACCATACAAGGCTACAAATCTATATAACCTCTGGCATTTCCTATTACATCGTTCTTAAACAAATAAAATTGGACAAGAAAAGATGCATTTGTAACAAGGGTTTCTAGGCTATGCCCTCCTCTTCTCAAAAGTAAAGCAAGGCAGGGTATGTGTTTTTACTAAAGTTCCCAAACTCTGGACTCAGCTCTGACTCGGCAAGGCCGACTTGACTCGTGACTTGGCAAAACGACTTGCCAAAGACTCAGCAAAATGAAAAAAATCTTGAAATTTAGAGATTTTTAAGGATTTAAAACTTATTTCATGCACTCATTATTGAATACAGCTTAAAGACACAATAACATCATCAAATGGAAGCTAATTTGATCACATACATAGATATACATCAATCACATAAGTACAAACACAAATTAATGCATTGACAACAATTAATACATTGACAGATAACCAATATTATCAAACACAACAATAGGCATTTTATGTTGACTACATCATCCCCCCAAAAGAAAAAGTCATCTTCCAGACGACAAGCATATAGTAATATCCAAGAAGACTAATGACAAGAGTGTAGATAATGACTCATACTGCACAAACTCAAAGTCGTAGTGCACTTCAAAAATAAAATAAGGGTTTGGGGCAACACCAGCCGGGTCAAGGGGCAGTGCCCCCAACAAGATCTACGGGCAGTGCCCCTCGCGAGGCCTGAGGGCAGTGCCTTGTACAAGGCAGGGTTGACGGGCAACGTCCCTGCCGCCAAGACCAAATTAACACCTTCAAAACCACATAAAACTTCATAGCGTGCATCATTTTCTTGAATTTTTAAGCTGCCAAAAACAGTATTGATAAAGCCCAAAAATGCAATTTCCAAATCTCTAACTTGTCGAACAAAGCACAAGAAGTCAAGGAATTGCAGCTGCCATAGGGAAGGGTGGCGTTCATGTAGCTTCTATTTGATGGTGTTATTAAAACTCAGTGACCCACTCGGATTCTAGACGTGACTTTTGCATCTCAAATTTAATGTTTTGTCGAGTTTATCAATGACAGGCAAAATGAAATGAGATGCTTTTTAGGGCTGCAAGGAAGCATTAGAACAAAAAAAAAGTCAAACAAAAATTTTATTTTTTTTCATTGGCAAACATCCCATTGACGTCGGTCAAGTCACGTCACTCAGACTTGGCGAGTCACAGGCTGACTCGCGACTCAGCGAGTCATGGCGAGTCACCTGCTTGACTTGTATGAGTCCAAGACAAAGTCAATTTGACTCAGCAAGTGTGACTCGATTCGCGACTCACCAAGACTCGACGAGTCATGGCAAGTCTGGGAACTATGATCATTACTCTTCACCTATTGAAATTGCAAATTCCAATCCCTATAAAAGTTTTAGCACTGTCAAGGCAGCCACTAGACATAAAAATTTGACTTCTAAGTTTTGACCCATTATTGGCATAATAAAGCAACATGACTGGTATCTCAATATAGCTCATTTTATTATAACAAGAAGTCACATTCAAGTTTGATCCTTAAAATGTAAGGGCTAAAAATAGAGAATTATATGTGGAACAGCATATAAAAGACGAATGTACAATTTGACATACTAATTTTTAGAAAAATGAAACAATGGTGGTTCAAAGAACATTATTCCTCACTCTTTTTGGAATTTTCTACCCACCTTGGGTATTCTCCTGACCAAATGTACTGTCTGACATATGAATTTTTAGAAAAATGAAACAATAGTGGTTCAAAGAATATTATTCCTCACTCTTTTTGGAATTTTCTACCCACCTTGGGTATTCTCCTGACCAAATCTTTAAGATTTCAGCATTTAAAACAAATAAATATAGTACACACAATACCTATTTTCCTTAAAGTAATTTGCACAAAAATATCAAGCAATTTTATGAGAAGTTCTCAGGCTTTGTATTTGTGAATTAAGTTATGGAATATTCATTCTAATTAGTGATCATTACTACAAGTGCGCTTATTTAGTCACCTCTGCCAAATTTCCTCGGGGGTATATTCATAAGGCATTTCAAATTTAAACGTGGACCCTATTGTGAGGTTTTCACACCATTGCTCCATTGCAAATGGGGACAATCCTCTTTTTGCTTTAGCAGTAGGGGTAGTGGTCTTAGGTCGTATTAGTTGGTAGCAATTTTCAAGTCTCCAAGTCTAAAGGGTGAGTTTGAGCGACTTTGCCCATTTGGGAATCAAGAGTCTAGCCTAGAAACCAAGGGTCTCACCTCGATGAGATGATAGAGAGATGATGAGAAAGGGAAAAAATGAGCAGCGCCATCAAAGGGCGATGAGTATGAGAGTTTAGGTCGAGTACAAATCCAAATGGCATTAATGTGGAAAGTAAGATTCAAGTCAAATTTAGAGTCAAGGTAAGGATAAATGAACAAGGGAGATTGTGAAATTCAAAGGTTGAACAAGGCTTGAGAGTTGATGGATAAATCTAAGTATGGAAGAAGGGAATTGAAAGTTTCAACATTCAATGGTTGAACGAGGCTTGAGAGTTGATGGATAAATCTAAGAATCGAAGAAGGGAATTGAAACTTTCAACATTCAAAGTAGAGGGGAAATCCTGAGATTTCAATATTCCTGCCCCATGAAAATCTTGAAATTTCAAAATTTCTGCTCAAGTTTAGAGACAGCCCAAGGTGAGATTTCAATGCCAAGTTGATTGAGAATGATGGAATTGAAAATAAAAAGGTGAAATTGACTGAAATCTTGGAGGTAAACAATGAAAAGTGAAGATGAAAATGGATTGAAATCTTATGTTGATTGAAAATTGTAAATCAGATTGAGAATCATGAAGAAGCAGCCTTGAAACACGAATCGAAAATTTGAATTGATAAAAACGAAACATGCCAAAGAGGGGGAACTCTCCACATCTCCATATTTCTGCCCAGGGGAAATCTCGACATCTCCATATTTCCGCCCAAGTTGATAGAGGCTAGAAATCAAATCAAATGACGGTGAAGGAAAAACGGACCAATGAATGATTGAAATCAGATCGTTGGGTGTTTGAAATAAAAATCGAAACCTTGGTTCCATTTACACCATATCATTTCATTTTCACCACAAGCAGATCGAAATTTCAATAAAGGCGCAGCGATTTCATTGTTGGAAGATCAATTTTGAGAAGGTTTTGGAGGGCGAAAATATCTGATTTTACAAGCAATCAGAATCGGAAGGTATTAAAAAGAACAGGTCTGGGTAAAACAAGGAAAAATCGAATCCTATAAGTCAGAATTAGAAAAAAATTCACATTGAAATTAAGAACTAGGCACCCAGATTTTGGACATCAGCCAGCAAACTAACTCTTTTATTGGATTTGCTGATGAAAAATCAGGTCTTGGAAAATCAAAATTCTTGATCAGATTGGTTTAAATAGGAGAAAAGGTTGATTTAAAGCAAATCTAGATATCATGTAAGCTTTCAGATTTCCTTAAGATCATTTATACTCATCATTTTGTGAGCTTAATGATTTTTTTTTGTTTTGCAAGGTAATTGTTGGAGAAGGAGAAGCTTGGAGAACGAAAGATGGTGGCAAGTTCAGGCTCAAAACTTCAAACAAGAAAGTGATTCAAGATCAAATTATCAAAGTGGAATTTGGAGAACAAATTTTTGCACAAGAAAAATCAAAGTCTACTAGTGGAGGAAATTATCATCAAAATTTGAATTTCCTTCCGAAATCCAAGTTCACTTTGAAAGATCCAATTACATGAAAGATTTCATCATCAAGAAGATCATGGCTAAGAAAATCAAGATTTCTAAAACCAACAAGTGCAATGAGAAAATTTACAAATGAAAGATGGAGAAAATATATGAAGATGAAGCAATTTGGGAACATGCCATCACAATTAAAGGCTTGATAATGTTGAGTATCAAGAGATATTTTCTCATCATCAAAAAATATTTGTCAAATCTATGAGATAAGGATGCGGAGGTGGCACCCATTCATCTTCAACCAATCAGAAAGCTCCAGTTACACATGTTCAAGCACATTCAACCATGTTATGTCAAATGTACATGTGAAGGCATCGTACCTCTACCTTATCTATTCTCTCATTGGCTCTCAAAAGCATTGTAATTTTCTTATCGACCCAAAAGGTGATGCTTTCATGTAATTGGATGAGCATTTAATGATTATAGTAGTTAGGTAGATTAAGGATTTGTTGGCTAAATCTCAGCCCTCGATCTTGAATTGATCTTGCCCCTTCATTGTAATTGAACAACTATAAAAGGCCAAAGCTTTCTCATTTGTAACTCATGAGATTAGAAGATTAGAGAGGAGATTAACAATAGATCAGAGTAGAGTAGGAGACTTGTTGAAATTGTTGTCATAATGTAATGTCCCTGTCATCAAATGACTATTAAAACTATTGTATTTGGGTCCCAATTGATTTAGTTTATCTCGGGCCCATTCTTTATTTTTGTTGGCTTAGTTTAGTTGTCATCGTCGGCTCTTTTGTGCACTCTCGGGAGTTTTCCCCGACGGGTATTTATGCTCGGCGTGTAGGTTAGTTTTCATATGTTGAGATTTATATTTGATTTGTATTTGCGAATTCCTGTTGGGATTCTGTTGTTCGCCATTTCGGAGGTGAAAGACCCTCCCTATTGGGTTTGTTGCAGTTTCGGTGGGATTCAACCCTCACCCTACTCTGCTTGTTCTACTTGTATCGGATCTAGCAAATCCGAAGTTTCGTCAATAAATTCAATAAGATCTTTCTAGCAATCATATTAGCTGGTGTATTACTCTGTGTTTGCAAATTCATATCTAATTATCTACGAAGGAGAAGTGGACTTCAATCGGGCGTCTGGAAGGCATCATCACTCATCCATTCCCACTGTACGGCTTCCACCATCTCCACCGTACAACCCAAGCAACATACACCGTACGAACGCTTACCTCCGGACGGAATTCACCGCTAGGACAGAATTTACCGCCAGGACAGAATTCACCTCTGAACGGAATTCACCGCCAAGACAGAATTCACTGCCAGGACAGAATTCACCTCCGGACGGAATTCACCGCCCGGACAAAATTCACTGCCACCGCCGGGACAGAATTTACCGCCGAGACAGAATTCACCGCCGGGACAGAATTTACCTCTAGACAGAAATCACCGCCGGGACAGAATTCACCTCCGGACAGAATTTAACTCCAGACAGAATTCACCACCGGGATAGAAATCACCTCCGAGCCAGAATTCACCTCCGGACCGAAATCACCTTCGGGACATTACAATGGTATCAAAGCTGGTGATTATGCCAGCTTGTGGGTATTGAATGAGAGTTTATTTGAGGAAAAGGAGCAGATCTCACTCAGTCGGTAGAATGGGCGATCCCCAAGACCCTACGGCCGAAGTCATGACTCTTCTGAGAGAGCTCACTAAGAACCAGGTACAGATAAATGACACTCAACGCCTCATGGAAGAAACACTGCGAAAATTGGCTGAAAGCAAGATATCTGCTGAACAAAGTGACAATTCTGTCTCGGGACGGGCAAATCCCCAAACCGCACACTCTCGACCATCAATGCCAATTTTTCCTCCACGAACGGAAGAACGACGGGGAGAGCAACCAACCTTCCAGGAAATGCAAGATCAACTTCGAGAAGATTGGAGGAACGCAAATATGGAAGGAGATATATCCTACAAAGATTATGCTGAACTAAGAATGAGGTACTCTAGCGGTAACAAGCATGGCCATTATAATGACAATCTGAGATGAAAGATGGGTAAAGTTAATCTATCATCCTTTGATGGTTCTGGAACTATCACAGCTCGAGCATGGGTGCAAAAAACACACGTATTTCCAGCTCAACCCTATGCTGGAAGATGAAGCCATCAAATTTGCAGCACTACATCTGGAAGGAATAGCCCATGAATGGTGGCATCATGGCATGGTTACTCTCGGCCACGACCAAATAAATTCCTACGCTGAATTCACCGAGAGATTGATAGACCGTTTCGATGGAAGGGATCCCGAACTGAATTTCAAAGAATTGGCTCAGCTGAAACAATCTGGCACAGTCGATGGTTACATAACAGAATTTCAGATAATGTTTGTCTCGATGACTAATATTTCAGAAAGACGATTGGTGGTGTTGTTCATGGATGGACTAGCGGAACCCTTGAAAGGATGGGTGAAGGGATTCAACCCGAGCACACTCACAGAGGCAATTAAGAAGGTGTGCGACATGGCGACATCTTCTTCTTTGTCCACCAAATATTACGCACAGTCCAAACCACCTCTCACTCCAAGGGAAAGAGACAGCAGACCCCCACCCAGGAGGCCCCCATTGGATGAAGAAACTAGGCAAGAACTCAGAAGGAAGAAACTCTATTTCAACTGTAAAGAGCCATGGGTATCGGGACATCAATGCCTTGGCAAAGGGAAAATCCATTACATTGAGGTATCGTCTGATGGTGAGGAAGAACAAACACCCGAAGCCCAAGAAGCTGAACAACAAACATCGGGGGAGGTAAACCTCAATCGCGCAGAAAGAATTGCCACACTCTTGTAGAGAGGAGGCGCCATTGCTACTCTGGTGAGAACTCCAAGATGTACTGTGTTCCGGGTCCGAGGCACCCTCCAAGGACAACGGGTCGTGGTCATGCTTGACAGCAGAGCCACACTCAACTTCATTAACTCATCACTAGTGAGTCGGCGGAGTTATGTATAGAGGCACACCAGGGATTTGACGTCAAGGTAGCGGGAGGAAACCTATTAAAATGCACTCATCTAGTTCCGCAACTGAGCATCACCATGAGAAATCACACAGTGACGGATGATTTCTTCGTGGTCGATTTGGACGACATGGAAGTCATTATGGGCATTCAGTGGATGGAAACATTGGATGAATACATGCAAAGTTTCAAGCGAATGGAGTTCTCCTTCGAGGTAAACGGCAAAAAGGTTGTGCTAAGAGGGATGTCGAATGGAGGACCAAAGGAAATTTCGGCCCAACGGATGGAAGCAATTTTCAGACACGACGATGTAGTTTGGGCCGCACACTTTTACCTCGACAGAACCCATACAGAAACAAAGAACGGACCACCAGGATGAAGGGCTTCAAATGGTTTTGGATAGATATCACCAGGTCTTCGCTGACATTTCACCAGGCATACCACCACACCAAAGGTTCGAGCACACCAATGAAATGGAAGTTGGCGCCAAACCGGTTATCACTGTGCCATACCACCACCCTAAGAGGCTAAAAGATGAAATTGAAAAAACAATACAAGAACTCCTTAACAAAGGTTGGATTAGACCCAGCTCCAGTCCTTTTGCATCATCAGTAGTGCTGGTTAAAAAGGACGAAACAATGCGAATGTGTGTAGACTACCGTGCCCTGAACAAAAAGACCATCAAGAACAGGTATCTGATTCCCAGGATCGATGAATTGTTGGATGAGTAACACGGTGTCGTTTATTTCTCCAAAATAGATCTTCGTTCGGGGTATCACCAAATCCGCATGAGGGAGCAAGATGTGGAGAAAACAGCATTCCATTGCCATTATGGGCATTACGAATTTCTAGTCATGCCGTTCAGATTGACCAACACTCCTACTACATTCCAATCTTGCATGAATCACATTTTTAACAAACAGCTGCGTAAGTTCCTATTGGTATTCTTCGATGATATACTGATCCACGGCGAGGAGCACTTAAGGCATTCAGAAGAAGTGCTCGAGATTATGAAGTCACAATTGTTGTTCGCCAAACGATCCAAATGTGAATTCGGGATGACAGAGATATTATATTTGGGGCACATTGTTAGTAGCCGAGGAGTTCAAGTGCATCAAGAAAAGATTCAGGCTATCTTAGATTGGCCACCTCCGAAGACTCTTTCAAAACTACGTGGATTCCTTGGGCTGTGTAGTTACTGTAGACGGTTCGTGAAGGGGTTCTCAAGCTCAACGCACCTCTCACCGACATGACAAAGAAGGGGTCTTTTCAGTGGAATGAACAAGCACATAAAACTTTTGAGAAACTCAAGGAGATTATGAGTTCTTGTCCGATCCTTGCACTACCAGACTTCAGTCGACATTTCATCCTAGAGTGTGATGCCTCCGGAGAGGGTATCGGGGTCGTCCTAATGCAGGACCGCCACCCTATTGCTTTCGAAAGTCGGAAACTCTTAGGAGCCGAAAGGTTGTATTCTATATACGACAAAGAGATGCTGGCCATCATGCATGCCTTGACAAAGTTCCGACAATACCTCGTCGGAGCCAAGTTCGTTGTCCGTATAGATCACAACAACCTAAGGCATTTTCTGGAACAACGGGAGTTGAATGAGCAACAACAGAAATGGGTAAGTAAAGTCCAAGCTTTCGACTTTGACATTGAATATGTAAAAGGAAAAAATAATGTAGTAGCTGACACCTTGTCAAGAAAGCCCGCCATATGTTCCTTATCTCAAATATCAGCGGATTGGAGAGAGCATTTGTTGGTCGAATATTCCAAGGACACGTTCGCATACCAACTCCTAGACAAAGAAATACAGGACGACAAGTACAAGGTGGTTGATGATATTATTTTCTACAAGGACAGAATTTACCTGGTGCCTAAATCCAAGTTGAAGATAAAAATCTTGAAAGAAATGCATGATTTGCCTCTAGCCGAACATCAAGGGTACTTGAAGACCTACCGACAAATTAGGGAGAGATTCTCACAGAAGGGCCTAAAAAGTGATATTACAGTACGTTCGGGAATGTTCCACCTGTCAACAAAATAAATCCGAACACTCTACCGACGGGTTTACTTCAACCATTACCGATTCTAGAGAAGAAATGGGATAGCATCTCAATGGATTTCATCTCCGGGCTTCCTAAGGCACAGGAGAAAGACTGCATTTTCGTGGTAGTCGACAGATTAACCAAGTACGCACATTTCTTTGCTATTCCAACAGAGTTTTCCGCTTCACAGGTAGCAGACTTATTCTTCTGAGAGGTGTTTCGTCTGCATGGACTCCCTCGAAACATAGTGAGTGACAGAGATAGTCGATTCCTTAGTAATTTCTGGAATGAATTGTTTCAACTAGCAGGGACAGAGCTGTCACCAAGCACGAGTTACCACCCCCAGACCGACGGACAAACAGAGATTGTAAACAAATGGCTAGAAGGTTACCTCGGAAATTATGTTTCAGCACAACAGAGGGCATGGGTAAAATGGCTACACCTGGGAGAGTATTGTTACAATACCACTTTCCACATGTCCATTGGAATGAAACCCTTCAAAGCTTTGTACGAGTATGAACCTCCTTCATTTGTGGATTTGGCTCTCGGTGACAGTCACACGCCGAAGGCCAAGGACTGGCTGCAAGAAGGAATAGATATTTTAAAGTCCCTAAAGGAAAATCTCCAGCACACTCAGAATCAGTAGAAAAAGTACGTCGATAGGCACCGAATCGAGAGAAGTTTTAAAGTAGGAGATCTGGTATACCTCCGACTTCAACCTTACAAACAATCATCTCTGAAGGCTTCCGGGAAGGAGAAGTTGAGACCGCGCTTCTACGGACCTTACCGTGTGACAAGGAGAGTGGGCGAAGTTGCATACAAATTGGACCTACCAGAGGGAAGCCAAATGCACAACGTCTTCCACGTCTCTTGTCTGAAGAAAGCCGTGGGCCAGCAAGTGACAGTCTCCACAGACCTGCCACCCCTCGACGACGGAGGAAAGTTAGTATTGGAACCGGAGGAAATCATCGATAACCGGGAGAGAAGATTGAGGACACGCACTATTAAGGAATTTCTTGTGCGCTAGAAGGACCTTCCGCTTGAAGATGCCACTTGGGAAGGAGAAGAGATTCTAGAACACCCCAGCCTGAAATTGCTTGAGGACAAGCAATTATTGGGACGAGAGGACTATAATGTCCCCGTCATTAAATGACCATTAAAACTATTGTATTTGGGTCCCGATTGATTTAGTTTATCTTGGGCCCATTCTTTATTTTTGTTGGCTTAGTTTAGTTGTCGCTGTCGACTCTTTTGTGCACTCTCGGGAGTTTTCCCCGACGGGTATTTATGCTCAGCATGTAGGTTAGTTTTCATATGTTAAGATTTATATTTGATTTGTATTTGCGAATTCCTGTTGGAATTCTGTTGTTCGCCATTTCGGAGGTGAAAGACCCTCCCTATTTGGTTTGTTGCAATTTCGGTGGGATTCAACCCTCACCCTACTCTGCTTGTTCTACTTGTATCGGATCTGGCAAATCCAAAGTTCTATCAATAAATTCAATAAGATCTTTTTGGCAATCATATTAGCTGGTGTATTACTTTGTGTTTGCAAATTCATATCTAATTATCTGCGAAGGAGAAGTGGACTTCAATCGGGCATCTAGAACGCATCAACCCTCATCCATTCCCACTGTACGGCTTCCACCATCTCCACCGTACGGCCCAAGCAACATACACCGTACAGATGCTTACCTCCAGACGGAATTCACTGTCAGGACAGAATTTACCGTCGGGACAGAATTCACTGCCGGGACAAAATTCACCTCCAGACGGAATTTACAGCCAAGATAGAATTCACCTCCGGACGGAATTCACCGCCAAGACAGAATTTACCGTCGGGATAGAATTTACCGCCGAAACAGAATTCACCGTCGGGACAAAATTCACCACCGGGACAGAATTTACCGTTGGGACAGAATTCACCGCCGGGACAGAATTCACCGCCAGGACAGAATTCACCTCTGGATAGAATTCACCGCCGGGACAAAATTCACCTCCGGACATAATTCACCGTCGGGATAGAAATCACCTTCAAGCCAGAATTCACCTCTGGACCAAAATCACCTTCGAGACATTACACATAATGCTATCAAAGTAATTGTTGATTCATTGTTGGTCTTCATGGTGGATTACTTGTGTTGCATTGGAGTATTGTATGGTTTCTACATTTCCTCACTTAGATTAGGATTTTATTTCATGTTGGTTAGAAGCAGTGTTTAGTTGAATGGAAGTGATTTTGGATGCATCTTTGGTGAACTCGCTTAGACCAAACCACTAGCTACTTGTTGATTGTAAGTTTGTCTTGCATGGTTGAATGACATATTTGTGAACTTAACTTCAATTATTGCTTGCACATTGATATGCATCAATGGATGGTGTTAATGGAATGGTGGTAGTTTGAACATCTTACATTTACCTTAGGAGATTGCACTAGCTTGGTTGATGTCGATAACTAAACTAAGTCTAGTAGAGTAACAGAGACATCCACAGTGTCTTACATTCTTAAAGTTGGAATTTCTAAACCCTTTCTCCTTGCAGTTTGTTTGGTTGGAAGTGATTGAAGAAGTTGAAGTAGTTGATATCCATTGAATGAATAGCGTAAGTCCCTTTGTGATAACCAACATATCACATCATAAAACTGAGTGAAAGTCCACAGTAAGAAAGAACCTTGAGGCTTTCACATTTGATCACACAATTCGTATACATTGTTTAGCATATGAGCATCTTTATTCAAGAGGCGTTGGAGTTTGGTGTTTCATCTCAGAATTCTAAGTATTTGATTCTATATGTTGTAGTGGAACAAAACTCACATCAACAAAAATCGGCACTAGGAGCGCATGAACAAAGTTCATTCGTAGAATTGTCAACAATTATGAGCTTTCAAGTTACATTTGAGATATGAAAGATCTCTTTTAAAAGTGAAAAGTCCAAAAAAGGTGGAAAACTTGAAAAAATTCAAAAAAAATCAAAAATCATAAAATTCAAAAAGAAAAGGTTTCACGATGAATGGACACCACTACCAGAATCAGTGGGTCGATGTTCTTCTAATTTGGTTTGATTTGAACAAGCAGTTACATCCACAAGGATTATCTCAACTTGCATCATGAAGACAGTGTAGAATACATGGCACCACGGAGCATGAGGAGATGCATTTTTGGTATTTCTTTTGAGGGTAGAATGGGCATTGCAACGTAGAATCTCTTTTTCAGATGTGCATAAATCAGTGGTACTTGTCAAATCAGAATCAGAGTTCCGTGAGTTCAAAGGAAAATTCAAGAGGAAACCAAGAAACAAATTTGAAGGAAATACTTAGCACCGTCATTGGTGTACCACACACAACCTATCACATTCAGCATCAACTTGTCCATCATGCCATGATAACATCAACCAAGTCAAGTTTCAAATAGGGTGGTATGAAGAATCGTCAAAGGAAGGAAACAAGGACGACAATCAGCACTCAAGTTGGACATCAAAGGAGGGGCATGTTGCATCACCATCCAAACAAAACGAGTTACAACAAGGTAGCATAATTTGAGCTTAATGACCAAGACAATCAAGAAGAAGGCAAACTTTAATGCATTACATAACAAAAGGAAGGTGTTGAAAAGACAATAAAGGAGTCAATAGAATTTCTCCAAGGAAGAGAAAGGATAGCAAGCAAAGATCAACATATAGAAACTCTTGAGAAACTACAAGAAGATCACCACAAATTTGAAAAAGAAGAAATTCTTGATGAACTTTCATATATGCTTCAAAAGGAGGTTCTCTAAAATGAATTGCAAGAAATTTCAAGCATCCTTGAAGAAGAAGATAATCAAGTAGACAAGATAGTTGAAGAACTTCAAGATATCACAGATAAATCCAAATACGAAGAGCACTTTAACAAGGCGACACAAGAAGTCATTGCCACCATATTCTTTTGGGGGATGCTAAAAGATCTCAAGGAAGAAATACAAATGGACTCCTTACTAACGACGTCTCAAGACAGACTAGTTGTTGCAAGTGGCATGATTCATCATCAACTTTGACCCCCCGAGAAATTGTCACTTGAGATTGTATTCGTTTAATTCATGAAGATGTTTGATGATCCTCCTATCAGTTTTGAAGATACCATGCTTGACGAAATTTCACATGAAGAATTGCAAGATGTTCCTAAAGAAAAATCAATTGGAAATCACGTTAGGTCAAAAAGCTTCAAATGTATTTGATGAGAATATGCAAGATATGTTGAGTGATGACCAAGTTGCTCCCATGGAAGAAGAGAAAGAAGGACAATTCAGGGGGGGTTCTATTTGGTGTTGCATTTGAACAACTTGAAGAAATATTTGAGGTTCAAATCATCAAAGAATCCTTGAGTTTTGAGGATGCACTCAAGGAGACTCACAAGGATGCATGGTTCATGTCACACAAGGACAAGCCGCCAGAAGTAATATTCCATGGACTTGAGTTCTCGATTGACCCTTCAATCTTCTCTCATGAACTTAATGTTGATGCTAGTGGGAGGATCCATCATCAACTTTGACCACCTGAGGGATCGGATGATCAACGAGGATTTGAACGAGAATTTTCATTCGAAGCGCACCAAGTTGTTTCTTTCCCTGCATGTACTCTTGAAAGCAATGGAGATTATTATTTCGATTATGGAAATTTAGGAAGGACAACTTGTTTGTGGATTAATCATGGACCAAATGAACTTCCTCAATTGTTGATTTTACATGATAAATTGCCCAAGTTTGAATGAGAGGTGACAATTTTTCTCGGAGTACAAGGATGAGTTTACCATATTGAGAACCATTACCCAAGCCTTGTTGTTCTTGAGCATCCTAAGAAACCATGTGAGAACATGTATATATTTGAGTCTTTTGAGCATTGTCCGCTTAAGCATCTTGTACATAGTTAGAGTAGGTTTGTCTTGAACCATTTGATTTGAGAGGGTTAGAGTAGGTTTTCTTTTGTCGATTAGTTAAGTTGTTTCGTCGAGCCAAGAAATTAATTTGCCTTGAGTCAATTGACTTGAGATTTGTTTAGAGGGCCCAATTGGTTGCTTTAGTTTAGTCATTTGGTTTGCTTTAGTTTAGGTGTCTGCTTTGGTAGTTTAATTAGAGGGATTCAATTTGTGAGAAAGGCAATGTATTATACATCACACTCTGGTGTTTTCCCGATAGATGTGTTCAATTCATTTCTTGGATATCTCTCTATGAGGTTCCTTTGAATTGGAGATTATTCCTAATAGCCTTATCTTTCGAAAAGAGTTTGTCCTAAATTTGGAATGAAGTCATACGTTGTGTTTTGGGTACTTGAGTCTTTCGATTACAACATTTTACTCACACTTAATTGCTCTGAGTAATTGGAGTCTTAGAGGAGAAGTTGAAGTTAGTGAAAGGATCTTACGCCTGCTTCAACGCCATTGTGGTATCTCCAAACCCATTATGAGCTTCACTACTTATGGGCCAAAATGAAATATGAAAAGGAAAAAGCAGTATCAAAAGAAAGCAAAAATTCATGGTAAGGAAGTGAGTTGGTTTGGGTAGTGGGTATGCTCCCCATTGATCCTGAATTCGGCTCTTGAACCTTGATATTTAAAAGTTAAGAAAATGAAGAAATGGAAAATTCAAGATATTTAGGCTTTGGGTATGCAAATATCACTACTAGTACAATTAAATGCAAATCTATCGAAAGTAGAGCAATGTTCATGGTGGAATCAAAGTGATAACCTTGTCGGGGCTATGGACGCCTGACTGTCAACGAGGCTCTATCCAGGATGCTTTTTGAGAATGGATGTTAAATAGCTAACTACAATGGATCTTAGGAGATTTTTGATGTTCTTGTCAAGCGGGGAATGAATACACACAGACACATGTGAGTAATCAAGGATGAAAGCTCTTAGCTCAATCTATGGTTTCTTCCATTTTGAGTGCATTTCCTAGTCGTTTGATAGGTGAGAATGGAATTGATCAAAGGTTCTTGGTTCCAAATGAGTTTTATCCTTGAAATGTTCAAGAAGATTTCTTTGGGTGGGTGCTAGATGTTGTGAGGTTTTCATACCATCGACCCATTGCGAATGGGGACCCCCTCTTTTTGCTTTGGCAGTAGGAGTAGTGATCTTAGGTGGTCTGTGATATCCCCTTCTAGAAATAAAATTTAATAATCAATTATAATAATATATATCAATAATACTTATATTATAATTTTATTGATTACTTATATTATTATCATATCAACATTAATCTATATTAATATTATTAATATCTTCCAAGATAGCGATCAATGTAATTAATTAAAGTACTTAATTAAAAAATATATTAATTGTTAAATAGTTAATTAAATATTTCAATCAAATATATATTGATCAATAAGTAAATCAATATATAAATAATTATTAACTAATAATGAATTAATAATTAATAAATAACAGACGATGATAAGGAATTATCATCGCTGCACATTTATGTTAGATAAACTTTAATATATATCTGCGCATTCGTAATCATATGAATACCCGCTTAATATTATAAAACTTAACTATAATATATTTCTCTATGTGATGCATCCACGCGAACAATCAACACTCCACTGGCAAGCTACGTTGGAATAAGGAAAAACATTGATGTTAAGCATGGAAGCAGAAATTCATACAAGTTTGATAATGATCAATACTAAATAAATTAATAATATCGATTAAACCCAAACTAAAGTTAAGAACAATTATCAGTGATGATTTATTAAAAGTGAATACAAGAATGTTAATCAATAAAGGATAAATTAATCAATGTTACATATTGATGGTAATGAGAAGATACGATAACGTCTTGAGCACTGGGTAGTGAGTTATAGCCCAACGATTACATATGAATAAGGAGGAATTAACATAAGTTAATAGTGGCCGTGGATAGTAATAAGGTTAGAATGGTGCGATTAAGGAAGAAAGACGTGAATGAAAAGGCATGAGACATGTCTTTTGAATAAATCTTATCATCCATTTGAAGGATATAAGGGACGCTAAATCTCACTTCATTATGGGGGAAGGAGGACATCAAAATGCTGGACGAGATCTGCATATTCACGGAAGACGTCAATCTATATTCCACGGAGATTATTAATTGTTCAACGCATCACCTATCTACAACATAGGTTGTGGATATACTCTGTATTCATCTCCTCACAAAGTGATTACACTCAGCACTTACATTGCTACAGATCAAAGAGGAGAGAAGATAAGAATAGAAGATTATTAATATATTTCATAATGATCATATGGAAAGATCAATAAGGAAATAATTATTTTTGGTATTGAATACATATTATCTGCACTCATCAAAGACAGTACATATTATATTATATGGCTGACAAAGTATCGTATGACAGCATACTAATATGCTGCATCTAATCTATGAATTAATACTGAGTCACAGATATTATAGCCGCATTCTACAACAGCCAAGAACTCATATATATATATATATATATATATATATATATATATATATATATAATAAAATCAAGATTATATATAATAAATATATATGTTCATAGCAAATGGACATATATATATATATATATATATATATATAATAAAATCAAAAGATTATATATAATAAATATATATGTTCATAGCAAATGGACATATATATATATATATCCCTACTCCGATTTGTCACCTACTGGACTAGAAGGAAGGAATATAAGGATGTCTTCAAGGAGAGCTTGTGTAAATCCCGCCAATAGCTTCTGTCCCAAAATAGGGTGGGGGTCAGCGTCCCAATAGTTTGGGCTTGGACCTGTAAACCTTGAGGGAGCCTATTGGGAATGGTCTCTAAGCGTCTCGATCACATCGTAAAGTCTTCCTATCCAATTCAACAAGGTAATAAGTTGGACATGGGACCATCAATATACTCATAAGAGGAAATATAAATTCTCTTTAAATTGAAATACTGAATAGGTCTATATGAATTACAAGCATGATAAGTAGACTAGAGAGTTCCAAGGTTACAAACTAACAAGGGACATTACATGGTCTTAGTTAGTAGCAATTTTTAGGTCTAAAGGGTGAGTTTGAGCGACTTGCCCATTTGGGAATAAGAGTCTAGCCTAAAAACCAAGGGTCTCACCTCGACAGATGATAGAGAGATGATGAGAAAGGGAGAAAATGAGCGACACCATCAAAGGGCAATGAGCATGAAATTCTTGGTGAAGTACAAACCCAAATGGCATTAATGTGGAAAGTGAGATTCAAGTCGAATTTGGGGTCAAGGTAAGGACAAATGAATAAGGGAGATTGTGAAATTCAAAGGTTGAACAAGGCTTGAAAGTCGATGGATAAATCTAAGTATGGAAGAAGGGAATTGAAAGTTTCAACATTCAAAGTAGAGGGGAGATCCTGAGATTTCAATATTCCCACCCCATGAAAATCTAGAGATTTCAAAATTTCGGCCCAAGTTTAGAGACAGCCCAAGGTGAGATTTCAATGCCAAGTTGATCAAGAATGATGGAATTGACGGTAAAAAGGTGAAATCGATTGAAATCTCAGAGGTAAATGATGAAAAGTGAAGATGAAAATGGATTGAAATCTTATGTTGATTGAAAATTGTAAATCAGATTAAGAATCATGAATAAACAACCTTGAAACATGAATCAAAAACTTGAATTGATAAAAATGAAACATGCCAAAGAGGGGGAAATCTTGACATCTCCATATTTCCACCCAGGGGAAATCTCGACATCTCCATATTTCCACCCAAGTTGATAGAAGCATTAAAATCAAATCAAATGATGGTTAAGGAAAATCGGATCAATAAATGATGGAAATCAGATCGATGGGTGTTCGAAATAAAAAATGGAACCTTGGTTCCATTTTCACCATATCATTTCATTTTCACCACAAGCATATCCAAATTGCAATAAAGGGGCAGTGATTTCATTGTTGGAAAATCAATTTTAAGAAGGTTTTGGAGGGCAAAAATCTCTGATTTTACAAGCAATCAGAATTGGAAGGTATTAACAAGAACAAGTCTGGGTAAAACAAGGAAAAATCAGACCCTATAAGTCAAAATTTGAAGAAAATTCACGTTGAAATTAAGAACTAGGTGCCCAGATTTTGGACATCAACCAACAAGCTAACTCTTTTATGTAATTTGCTGATGACAAATCAGGCCTTGGAAAATCGAAATTCATGATCAAATTGGTTTAAATAGGAGAAAAGGTTGGTTTGAAGCATATCTAGATATCATGTAAGCTTTCAGATTTCTTTATATCATTTATACTTATCATTTTGTGAGCTTGATGATTTTTTTAAAATTTTGCAAGGTAATTGTTGAAGAAGGAGAAGCTTGGAGAACGAAAGATGGTGGCAAGGTCAAGCTCAAAACTTCAAACATGAAGGTGATTCAAGATCAGATTATCAAAGTGGAATTTGGAGAACAAATTTTTGCACAAGAAAAATCAAAGTCTATAAGTGGAGGAAATTATCATCAAAACTTAAGTTTCCTTCCGAAATCCAAGTTCACTTTGAAAGATTGAGCTACATGAAAGATTTCATCATCAAGATCATGGCTAAGAAAATCAAGATTTCTAAAACCAACAAGTGCAATGAGAAGAATTTCAAATGAAAGAAGATGGAGAAAATTTATAAAGATGAAGCAATTTGGGAATATGTCATCACAATTAAAGGCTTGATAATGTTGAGTATCAAGAGATATTTTCTCATCATCAAAAAATATTTATCAAATCTATGAGATAAGGATGTTGAGGTGGCGCCCATTCATCTTCAACCAATCAAAAGGCTCCAGTTATACATGTTCAAACACATCCAATCATATTTTGCCAAATGTACATGTAGAAGGCATCTAGTCCCTCTACCTTATCTATTTTCTCATTAGCTCTCAAAAGCATTGTAATTTTCTTATTGGCCCACAAGGTAGTGCCTTCATGTAATTGGATGAGCATTTAATGATTGTAGTAGTCAGGTAGATTAGGGATTTGTTGGCTAACTCTCGGCCCTCGATCTTGAATTGATCTTGGCCCTTCATTGTAATTGAATAACTATAAAAGGTTGAGGCCTTCTCATTTGTAACTCATAAGATTAGAAGATGAGAGGAGATTAACAATAGAGTAGAGTAGAGTAGGAAGAGACTTGTTGAAATCATTGCCATAATGCTATCAAAGTAATTGTTGATTCATTGTTGGTCTTCATAGTGGATTACTTGTGTTGCTTTGGAGTATAGCATGGTTTCTACATTTCCTCACTTAGATTAGGATTTTATTTCATGTTAGTTAGAAGTAATGTTTAGTTGAATGGAAGTGATTTTGGATGCATCTTTGGTGAACTCGCTTAGACCAAACCACTAGCTACTTGTTGATTATAAGTTTTGCTTGTGTGGTTGAATGACATATTTGTGAACTTAACTTCGATTATTGCTTGCACATTGATATACATCAATAGATGGTGTTAATGGAATGGTAGTAGTTTGAACATCTTACATTTACCTTAAGAGATTGCACTAGCTTGGTTGATGTCAATGGCTAAACTACATTTAGTAGAGTCAAAAAGACATCCATAGTGTCTTACATTCTTAAGAGTTAGAATTTCTAAAAGTTTTATCCTTGTAGTTTGTTTGGTTGGAAATGATTGAACAAGTTGAAGTAGTTGATATCCATTGAATGAATAACGTAAGTCCCTTTTGTTAACCAGCATATCACATCATAAAACTGAGTGAAAGTCCACAGTAAGAAGGAACCTTGAGGTTGTCTTATTTAATCACACAATTCATCTACATTGTTTAGCATATGAGCACCCTTATTCAAGGGAAAGTTGGAGTTTGGTGTTTCATCTCAGAATACTAAGTATTCAATTTTGTATGTTGTAGTGGAACAAAACTCACATCAGCAGACCCATCTAAAATATGGGTTTAGAACCTAATTGAAAGTTAATGCAGTATGCACTTGTTATCACAAGTTCCACTACCTCGTTCAACTACCTCTATGCATGTACAGAAGATGACAGGTGAACTTTAAATCTACACATTAATTTGGCAACTAAAGAACAATGTATGTAAAACAAAGATGTTAACGTGCAAAATTATTTTCTTATATTTTCGGAAATACAATTTCCTTATATTTTAGGGAATACACCTCTTCCGGATTGCATGCTGCCTAACAAGTTTATGACAACGACAAGCGTGCATAAAACAAGATTTACACCAAGGTCCTTTTAATATCTAGAAGAAAAATAGTTTATTAACTTAACTCTCTAGATTTTACTGTAAAACCAGCAGAATACTTCCATTAATAGAAAGGACCGTCCATAGAGACGCATCTTTAAGCGTGGATACTTCCTTATATTAACATATTCAAACAAATGAAAACAGATAAGAATGACCAGGGTTAGTTGGCTTTGCCCTCCTTTTTATGCAAAGCAAAGGTAGATATGCGTTGTTGCTCATGGAAATTCCATATTCCAACTTCAACGCCAAAGATTTCTATCTTCGACCCATTAGCAGCACATCAATGCGACATGGCCGATCTGACAACACGTCTTATTTATTAAAACAAAATTTACGGCGGCATTCGACCATTGGGCGCGCAAAGTATTAACTGGGAGAATCGTATATGGGATAGCAAGAAAAAAAAGGAAAATGAAAAATGAAAAACATACCCGTTATGGGCGTAACCGTGCAAGCTGAAAGGTGAAGATCGAAGCCACACAAACTATTTCAACCGCTAAGGCTTCCATTCTGTATTTATAAGCGAGATATTTTGAATTGGGCCTCTTTATTACTCGCTGTTTAATCCTTATCTTTCGTAACATCTGCTTTTTATTTCGCGGTAAAGTTCCTCTAGACTATCCTCTTTAGGTCCACTTTTCCAAAGGAGATCAATTTAAGTCAAGTCAATAGTGTCATATGAGATCATTTTGGTAAGGCTTGTAGGTTTTAGTTGGAAGCGTTAGCAACAATTTATTTCTTCAGTTATTTTAAAAAGTTGAAAATGTGGATAAGTATTTGTAGTCTAAAATGGTTGTTCAAGAGGAACAAAATTATACGATGGAGACTTATAGGAAACAAAATATCTTGATAGACAAGTGGGATATTAAGTGGCATGAATGTCTCAATACTAATATTAAATAAAAAATAAGAAAGATGATGTTAGAAAAGTTTAGAACTATAATGTGGACAAAATATAATGATAGAAAACAAGGACATTGTGTCAAAGAATTCAACACCACATGGAAGCATGATGAAAAAGCTTATTTGAGGGCTACAATTAAGGGGAAGGCTAATTTTAATAGTACAACTGTGGATGAGCTCTCATCACGTTAGATGTGAAATAGGTATATATATTGTCCCCAAAGAAAAGTGGATGGACAACACTTTTTTCTCTATAGTAACAAAGATACAGTTGAAATTGAGTGGTTCTTCATCATAGAATGTGCAACATATAAAGATATTTGTAAGCAGTTTCAAAATACTTTGAAGGTGGACAATTTAAACTAGCTCTTACACCCTTCAACACTTGGCTCCCTCTAACACCCTTCAACACTTGACACTCAACCTTTGGCACCCTTCGACACTTGACACCGTCTGACACCCTTTGGCACCCTTCGGCACTCGGAACCCTTTGGCACTTAGCACCCTTTGACGCCCTTCGACACTAAGCACCCTTCAACACTCGACACCCTCTGGCACCCTTTGACACTCAGTACCCTTCTACACTCAACACCCTTTGGCAATGTTGTCATAGTCTTCCAATTTAATCTACAATATTATGTGATAGCTTCACAACTGACAATAATAAAATGTGCACACATACCCGATAAATAATAATATTATAAATTTTATCAATAGATCTTCAACAAAGCAGATATCTTTATTTTTGAGTGTGCAAATTATGTATCCATCTATAGAATTCAATTGCTAATCTTCTAATTAGCTAAAACTCCTATCTAAAGATGCATACACAATAGAAAATGGAAAAGAAAGAACAAATAAAAATACAACTTTTACCTGATTCTTACTCTTTGTAGCTTGATTCCATTGTTCTCCTAGCTTTGGATTCTTGTTGGTTAAGCTATCAGATCTTCAATCAGCTTTACAAGATGTCTCCAAAGTGTGGAATGGTGGATTTATGCAACTAGGATGAACTATGATCCTACATTGCTTAAAATGATTGATGCAAGATGGATGAGGAAATAGCTAAATATATGATAACGATGATACTAAAACTCTAAAAATAATATGATTATGTTATAGCTAAGCTATGGTGCTCTCAAAATGATCACTAATTGCTCACAAATGCTCTTAGAATGCTAAAATTGTGTCATGTCCCCTTTCTAGAGACATGTGCTTACAGGATGGATTTGCCTATCATCGACTCTCGTAGGCAAATGGTGTGGAGAGAGAGTCAATTCTGCGGATCAGATGGTCATATTTTGCTCTTGAAGAAGTGTTAAGAGGTTATATTTTATTATTATGTGTTATCAGGGCCTACATGTTATAATTTTAAGTTGAGTTGCACTTTTTATTTTATAAAATTACTTTATTATAAAAAGTGCATTATAATGAGATTTTATAAAGGATGTTTCTAGAAGTTCTAGCAACTTCTTAGAAAAAGTGAATAAATAGAGGGCTGGGCCTCTCATTTGTACATGCTTGATTTGATGTCTCTTCTACTTCTTCATTGTGAAGACATTTGTGATCTTTTGGATCTGCAAATTATTATTCGATCTTTGGGAACGAATCACTCCCCTAGATTGGCAATTTTGAGGGTGTGAAATATCACTTGAATTATTGCAATTGTGGAGTTGGTATTCAGCCATCTCATTTGGACTTCATTGAGAATCAATTGTAGGGTTTGCAATTGTTGGAATAAGGTTTGGAATTCATCATTGGCATTGGTGAATCAATTTGGCATAGGAAAAAATTGAACCCTTGGAGGAAGCAATTTTTAATAAATTTTGGTAGCATTTTGGAGGGTTTTTGAAGAGGTTTCTGAGGGTTTTGCACAAATTCGTACGGCCGTACGGGCGTCAGTACGGACGCGTCAGACTGTACTTCCAGTCAATTTTAGCAGTTGTTTTCATTGGAGATTGGGCGCTGCATTTCCCAATAAATTTCGGCACTGTTTGATGCATGTAAAAATTAAAAAACAACCCAGTCCAATCACTCCAGTTTAGTCCAGTCAACATCGATAGTCAGCAGTTCAGTACAGCAGTTGGGGGCATTTATGGAGGCATCTTGCGGTTGTTGAATCGGCATTCAGATCAGGGCAGAATTCAGAGTATTTCAGGTGCACATTTGAGGTCTTTGTATGTCAAAATATTGCATATTAATGAGCACTGTCATTGCATGTTATTTCCAGTCATTAATTTGATGTTGTGATACCAGTCAGCTATCATATAATCTGAACTGGGTTATTGTTCATGTCATAGCATTGCATTGTCAAGGGTTTGATGTATTAGAATTGCATAGTTGGACAGTTTACAAGAATCTGATATGTTAAAACAGTTATATGTTTACAAGCACAGTCCAGTCCATTTCTTATACATGCACAGTTCAGTCCACTAAGTTTCTGATATTGTAATTCAGTCAATCAATTGTTGTAATCAGAATTACCTGCATTGATAGGATTCAACTTATAAGGGTTTTTATGTTGTCTCCATTCACATTCATATGCATAATCTGAAAGTTGTCATATTCAAAAATTTATTATTGACTTCTTCATTTCAGATACAAAAGTATACATCTATTTTGGCACTGTTTATGTCTTGTTTAAGTGTGGATTTGTTGCACAACAATTAGCCCTATTCGCAGTGCACATTATAACAGCTCTATTCAGTTACGTGCCAAGTGTTTGACAAATTGTCTCAGTTCAGTTTGAGGGTTTTCAGTGGCCTTTATAGTAAGGGTCATTACAAATTGTTTAAGATTGCTAAATTCTCTAAGATTCCTAATTAGCCTTACAATAAAGGAAGTGTGCTCCTTTTATAGATTTTTGTAGCCCTCAAACCTATGTGGCAAGATCAAATGGTTGAGATTGAAAGATGGACAAATCAAGAGTGAGAATTGACTTCGTTAGAGAGGTTGAGAAGGAGGAAGTAGTTGGAATGTGAGAGCAAGAATAGGGGGAATGTTCCTCCTACAATGGCAAGAAGGAGGGTGATGAGGGAAGGAGAGACATATGTCAAGTGCCTCTCCATGACTCTTGAGAGAAATAGAGAAGGACCTTTTCCTCAATAGGACTCTATGCACAAGTGTCCTTATGAGTCATCCTTGACCATATGAGGTGGCTAGACAAGCCACTATTTTGTAGGCAAGGTGGCATAGACCAAGTCCCATGACAATATGTGGTCATGAGACCAAGTCTCACAAGGCCACATACCCTTTTTTGACCCCTTAGGAATAGGACTCGTGATTGAAGGAAAATGGGCTAATTAATAAATAAAATAAAATAATTATCTTAGCTTAGCGTGAGGTGTCATGTGAGATGGACTAAGGTGACTTAGTCATGTGGTGAGAGGGATATTAGATATTTTTTATAAAATCACTTAGTAAGGATAATTATAAGACTTTGGTTTAGAAGAATAAGCTAAGTGATTAACTAAATAAATTAAATAATTTATTTAGCAATAGTAGAAAATACCATTAATTAAATAATAAATAATTAAATAACTCGTCAAGCCATTTTTTAAGTGTATACAATGAGATAATCTCCAAATTTGTCCCCAAAGGAGACTTTACACATTTTCCAAATTAAGCACAAGGTGAATATATGAGATGATATTTCCAATGGTAGAGAAGGGTGAAGAATGAAACCCAGTGAAGCTGCAAATATAGACTATGGAGTGTCTTCCACCTCTAAAATTGTATATAACCAAATCACCTTCAGCCTCCAGCTTCTAGCAGTACAAAGAAGAGTTCAAATGCATTCCACGATGATTTACAATGTGAAGCCATCTCCTTATAAAGGCCTCCAAGAAGCGTCTAGAAAGTTACTATAGGTCATAGGCTGACATTATTTTATTATTTTGGCCCCTTTATTTAATAAATTAACTAATTATTTAAAAAAGTCCTTATGATATTATTTTGAATTTTAGGACCACTTAATTAATTAACTTAATTAAGTCATTAAAATATCCAATAAGCTTATGTTGCTCTACATTGATATAAACAATACCCTCGTCACAGTTGCCAAGCAAATCCTCATGATCGATTGAAGTGTTTATGTCATCTCCAACAAGTGTTAGTCCCTGATGCCAAGACTCATATGATGCAATAGCATTCTCAACCTGCATCCCCAATGTATTCTTTGCTTTAGCCAATAGTAGAGCTTGCTCATTTGAAGGATCATTAGTAGAGTTCGCATCTCCATAAAGTTGATTAACCAATGTTGGCTCAACAAAATTCATACAACCATCTTCTTCACCCTTGTTCTTGCCTTGAAGATTTGGATATTCTCCATTTGAAGGGACAATATTTGTTGATTCTTGTTTTCCCATACCCTCCTATGGATGGAGCAAAGTTGTGAGCATGCCTTCATCCTCCTCAGGGCTCATGGTGTCATGTAGCCTATCATCTTCATTTCTAATCTTTTATATCAAATTATTGTTGTAATTTCTATTACTCTCGAAAGAGGATGGATATATTATTCTCAAATTTATGTAGTCCTCAAGAGATATGTCCATTTTCCATCCACCATCAACCCAATCATGCTTGAATTTCTTCGACAGCTCAACAAAAGTGGGTGCATGCAATTCTTGTGGCTCATTCCTTGGAAGAGAAGTCAACATTGTTAGCCATGTATTGGATTGATGTAGATATCCCTTCGTCCTTGCATATGTCAAGTGATTGATCATATCTTCAATCTATTGTTGTCCTCTTGCTAGGGTTTTGTTGAGATATTGCTAACTTCTTGTCAATTCCCTCAACAAGATAGTCATATCTACATGTGCATTTCCTATTCTATCACTAGGCTCCATGATTCTCCATCACCAACTTTGATACCACTATAATATATTGAATGCAGGTTACGTATATAAATACTCTACCACGAAACTTAACCATTGCCTACACCCATCACTTATCCTTCAATACCCTTCAACACAACACTCACCCTTTGACATCATTCGACACTCGGCTCCACTGACACCCTTTGACACTAGACACCCTGTAACACCCTTTGGAACTCAACTTTTAGCTCCCTTCAGCACTCGACACCCTCTAACACCCTTTGGCACTTGACACCCTCTTGCACCCTTCAACACTTGGCACCATCTAATACCCTTCGACACTCGAGACCTTTTGACACTAGACACCCTCCAACACTCGGTACCCTTCTACACTCAACACCCTTTGGCAACATGTTGTCGTAATAATCAAATTTGATCTATAGTATTATGTGATATCTTCACAACTGACAATAATAAAATATACACACAAACTCAATAAACAGTAATATTATAAATTTTATCAATAGATCTTCAACAAAGCAAATATCTTCATTTTTTAGATAATTTCCAAATATCTCTCTAAAGGAGGCTTTACAAATTTTCCAAATTGAGCACAAGGTGAAATATCTGAGATGTTATTTCCAAAGACAAACTAGGGTGAAGAATGAATCCCACCGAATCTACAAATACAGACTAGGGAAGGTCTTCCACCTTTGAAACTACATACAACCAAACCACCTTCAATCTCCAGCTTTAGACAATACAAAGAAGAGTTTAAATACATTCCATGATAATTTATCATGCCAAGCCATCTCCTTATTAAGGCCTCCAAGAAGTGTCTAGAAAGTTATAATAGGTCATAGGACGACAATATTTTATTATTTTATTATTATGGCCGCTTTATTTAATAATTAAATTAATTAATTAAATAAGTCCTTATGATAATATTTTGAATTTTAGGACCACTTAATTAAGTCACTTTATTAAAATTTGTGACATTACAAAATGTCATTTGAAATTAGCCATAGGTGTGATAAATGTGTAGAAAAGGCTTTCAGGTACGAGCTTATGTCATTTGAAATAGGCATGTTAGTTGTCATTGGTAATGTAGCTTTCGATGTGGATCAATTTGGATGATTAAAGGCCAAAAGGATTTATTTTTACAATCATTACATAAAGGATGGTGGGGCAATGCATACCAATGAAGATCTTGATGGAAAGGAATGGACTGTGTATATTCCCTTGAACTATGGAGTGTGTTCTTATCTCGTGGGTAGTCATTGAATTACTCATGGGACATAATAATCATCCTTCATTAATTTAAATAAATCCTTGATAAAGATGATCGTATACTCATTGAAATATTTAAAAAATAAGGCTCCAACCAAATGTTAGCAAATTGTTTTGTTATAATAGTATAAGATACCAAATAATTGGAGGAATATGCACAAGCAACATGTTATACATTGATATAGATGTGGGAAAATTTTAAAGCATTTTTTCATAGAGTTTGCATGTGTTCTTAGTGCCTCCATGTCTTGGTTTTTAAAATACACAAAATTGTTAAGTTGTGGTTACAGTGATATTAGAGGGGATTGGAAAAGTTTTATTTGTCTCAATATATTGTATAAACATGGCATATATTTTTGAGTTGGTAAGAAAGTTCATCACGAATCTAGAAGGGTATTGAATTGAACCTCTAGAAAATGAAGAGACTTGTATTTGTTGATCCAAAAGTTTTGTTAAGGATTGTTGTAAAACAAACTACATGTATCCAATATATAAGAGTATTAAAGTTAGTGGTAGGTTTAGTGGCCCTTGATGGTCTAGATTTCAATGTGTTTGACTTACCTTTATACACTTAAGTTTACTTTTCATTTCCACAAGACAATTTACTTTTGCACTTTTACACCAAATTTACTTCCATGTGTTAAAATAAGTTTCAATTTCCTTAAAATATCCTTCTATCTATATTGAAATTCTACAATTAATTATTTAAATTTACTGTTTCACCATTGTCATATAATTAATTTACTTAATTTTTATATATATTAAAGATAGTGCATAAAAAAGCTTATATTGTAAAAAGGTATTGTCCTAGTCCAAGATCAACCTTTACCACCAAGAGTTAAGACATAGAAAAAAAGGATATGAGATCAAACAATATCAAAGTATGAATATAAACTGGGTTATCTCAGTCCCATGGTGGATAATATTGTTACTACACTCAGCTACATCACAAGCAAAAACATGCAGGGGTGGTTCAATCTTGGGATCCACAGTGGTATCCCACTTCATATTGTGTATCTTACTCTCATCTATATTCATGTTCTCAATATCATCCTTGGATATCTTTTCGTCAAGGTATTTGTTTCGTAGGCTCAATTCTTCTTGTTTCATATTATTCTTCTCATTTTGAAAGAGACAAGTAGACTATATTTATTTTTTATACACAATAATTAAGTTCCCTCTTTTAGCAACAACATGAATCTCTCTTTTGGAATCTTTGTAGTAGCAAAAACTTGTAACGTGATAATAAAATTAGTGAATTTGCATTTAAACTCAATAAGGAGTCTTTCCTTGGCCTAAAAGATCTCTTCATTCCTCCTCTTCCAAAAAACCTATCACTTCATTAGCCAAAACAAACCAAAATTTATTAAGAGAAGTATCAAAAGAATAAACATAACCAACAAGAATTTCATTTTTAAAAAAAACCTTCATTTTCATTCCACTTGATAGGAAAATGAACAAAGACCACAAGGCCACACCAAATTGACAATCAAAGAACAAATACTCAAAGGGTTTTGAAACTTGAGAAGCATCGCAAATCCAAGTAGGAAGGCCATAAGTGTGCAACTTATTATCGATATCCAACTTCTTGATTAAAAGAAACCAACATAAACAAATATTTTTAGGTTTACTCAGACTATGTCACATGAGGTTTAAGCATTTCAGTTATTTGGTGCCCAACCAACATAAATTCCTACACTTATTAAGCCATTCATAAATTTCCACATAATCAGCGAGTATGTAATAGATCTTCTTTTACTAAAACTTTAAGAAACAAGGATCCATCATGCCATCTAATATTCTATAGAAGTTTAAGATTAGTCATTTTTTTTCCTTGAAACTAATATCTCATAGCATTGGCAATCATAGTATAAGTTTTCCTATGAGAATTAGGTAGATCAGATCTTTTCTTCAGTTGGTCCTAAGTCCCAAGCTCAACATCAATTAATAAGTTTCCCAAGGTTTAAATTCCAACATAAAATTAATGCTTAGTAGAGCATCCTTGAGTTAACGCTAACAACTTGTCATTGTTCTGTAGGCCCCACCATAGTGATATATCTATCATAGATTATGGAGGATCATTACCCACAACATCTCTACGAGAGACCTATAAGTTTCTTTTTATGGACTATTTTTCTTTGCGAGAGTTTGAAGTATCTTCAAAACATGTTTTCCTTTAATAAAAAATATCTCTATGAGAGACCAACAATCTCACTTGGGCCCAAGATTTCCACAAAGATGAGAAGAACTTCGAGCCATAGGTTATGACCAAAGAGAATGTAAAACATGTAGATAGGATCCCAAAGCTTCCCCTTTTTAGGCTTAGAAAGGGACAAATTATTTTTTATAAGTACTTTCTAGGTCTCATTTCCTTGAATAGACTTGAAGATCCATTTAAAGGCAAGGGCCATTCCCTACAATTTTAAGTCTTTCAAACCTAGATCACCAAGCAACTTTGGTGAACAACACCATTTCCATGATACACATTACCTCTTCATGTTGTGCATCCCATCATATCGTAAAAAGTCTCTAATATTTTTTTCTAACTTGTTAAAATGAACATTTGCAAAGAGTCATTCCCATGAGAGGACGGGACCTTTTGAACAACTTTGACTTTGACAGTGAGAGAAATAATATGACCCTACCATTTTTCATGTTTCCTTATTATCTTTTTGAATAACCATCCCCACATATCTTTAATGAGGGAGAAACAACAAAATAGATACCAAGATACCAGACAACTTTGCAAGGGTTTGACCATCCTAAACCTTTAGAAGAAAACTAGTTAAGAGGGGCCTTATTCTTGTATACCTATGAAATATAAAAATATAAAACTAGATGATACACCACAAAATACCACAAAGATTCTACTTTTATAAACACACTAATGAAACTTAAGGAAACACTATGAAATACAAAACAAACCTCTTTTACTTATTCCTTTAATGTTGTTCCATTGTTCTTCTCCTCTTCAAGATTTTGGTGAAAGGATTTTAGCTCTGATAACTTGTCACTTCCCAAAATTACTTCAAAAGATTCAAATTTGTGGCAAAAATCTATGCAACAAGATACCAAATCTAAAGATGCAATTGTTGGAAAAATGGTCAGCACTCCCCTTGGGATTTATGACAAGGGACTAACTACCTCCTATGGATTCTATAAGTATAATGGTTGTATCGAGTATTGATAGGTCTATCTTTTGGTGCAACGACAACTACACTTGTAACAAGTGGTATCAGAGCTTGGTCACAGGTTTGAATCCCCTGGGGTAACGTTGAGGGGGAGATTGTTGGAAAAATGGTCGTCACTCTCCTTGGGATTTATGACAAGGTACTAAGCACCTCTTATGGATTCTATAAGTCTAGTGGTTGTATCGGGTATTGATAGGTCAATCTTTTGGTGCAACAACAACCACACTTGTAACAACAACACTATATGGTTGATGGAGATACTAAACTATATGGTAATGATAGAAAACATGATTACTATGATATATGCTATGATAATGAGCTAAATGATAAAAGCCAAATGTAATATCACTAATCTACAGACACACTTTTAAAATTCCCTCAAATTCTCAAGATATCCAAAATACTAGATTGCTAATTAGTCTAAAATGGAGGAACAAGAGATCCTTTTATAGACTTTTCCTCACCTTGATCCCATATGGCATAATCTAATGGTAAGGATTAAATCTCAGAAGAATGGAGGGTTAAAATTGACTTAGTTGAGAAGGTAGAGAAGAATAGGGATAGGTTAGAATGTGTGTGTGTGTGTGTGTGTGTGTGTGTGTGAGAGAGAGAGAGAGAGAGAGAGAGAGAGATGTTCCTCCTACATTGGAAATATGGAGGGTTATGTGGGAAGGAGAGACACTTGTTGAGTGTCTATCCATGACCTATGAGAGATGGAGGAATAATAATTACATTGGTAGGGATCTTAGGCAAGTGTCCTTATGAGTCATCTTTGACCAAGTGATGTGGAGGGACAATGGGCTAGATGATAAGAAAGGTGGTAGAGACTTGGTCTCGTGAGGACACATAGCTATGAGACTTAGTTTCATGAGGCCGCATAATCATTTCCTTCCCTTATGAATAGGGACACCTTATTGAGGATAAATACACTTATTTTAAAATTAAATAAATAAATTTCCTTAGCCATAGATGAGGTGGATTAGGAGACTTAGTCATGCGATGACAAGATAATTAAATGATTATAGGAAACTATTCGATAGTGAAATTTAAAAGACTTAGTCTTAGAGGAATAAGATAAGGTGAATTAACTAAATAAATTAAATAATTCATTTAGCAATAGAAGAATGACTATTAATTAAATAATTGATTTTCTCAAGCCATTTTTAGGAGTATAAATTTTTCTTGTCTTTGAAATGATGTGCTTGTCGCATTATATATATATATATATATATATATATATATATATATATATATATATATATATATATATATATATATATATATATATATATATATATATATATATATATATATATATATATATATATATAGTAGTTGATTGATCTCATGACAAAACAATAGGTAGATTGGATGAAAAACAAGTAAAATATGAGCCTCCAAAAAATTAGGTTTACATTCCCAATTATACATGTCTATTTAGGGTTTGAATGGCTATAAATATGTAAATATGTAGAAAAGGGACAAATGGTCCTCATTTGCACACTTGGCTTTGGGTGATTGGTGAGTGGAGGAGGAGAGCAAGCTAGTAGAGCAAAAGTGGTGTTTCCCTTGCACAAGCATAGGTTTGAGCGCGTCTGATGGTTCCAAAGATGAGAGGAGTATGGTGAGCCAATATGTACATCTAAATTTGACCATTTTTATTCATTTATTGCATTAATTATGAGGTGGATTTGTAGTTTTTATGTATGCCTAGGAGTTATATTGTTGTGCCTATACACCTTTTACTGCACTTTTATGTTGAAGTTGGACATACATTACTTTATGCTACACATATGTTATTACTATGTAAACATGCATGCTTTCTGTGGATTCATGAAATTGGCACATAAAGACAATTTTTTTGTGCATATCCCTGATTTGGTGCATTCACTTAAATCTCTTGCGCATTCAAAATTGTGCATAACTAAGTTTGTAATTATTCTATATATACACAAAATATACATTTTTTATTGAAAAATTGGTCAAGTTTGATAAATTAGGATTGATTTGGATAGATTAAGTGATTATCTATTTTTCTAATTGATTGTTTGATGTAGTTAACATCATTGCATTGTCACTAGTACATTAGACCAAAATTTCCGACCAAGCATTAAAATGGTTTTCCTTGGTCGGTTTATAGAAGGAATTTTTTTATTTTTTTAAAATCCAGTCCCATGTTGGTCAGTATTTTGACAACCATACATGTCAAAATTCCGATGAACACGGGAATATAACTTTTAAAAAAAAACATAGGGTTTCATTTTATATTCAGCGCGCGACAAAGCAGAGGTGAAAGAAAAGGCCTCAACTCCACCTGTAAGAACCACTCTTCTCTGTTTCCATTGTTGTGAAATTGATTATGTAGTGGAAAATAGTGTTAGTATTCAGGAAGATGTGTTAATGTACCCACACTTTTATGGAGTTTGTGTGTCTTAGTTTGTTTGATATCTATATCTCTGTCGAGGAAGGAAGTCACTATTGACTATCAAATCCAGTCATGCAACCTCGTTGATAGATTTAAGTTGTTTTAGTTTTGTTAATTTTCAAAGAAAAGTAAATTTCTAACAGACTTAAACAAGACTATTGTTCTCGGCCTATCATGAAGTTATGGCCCTAACTTGTATCTTCTCTACGGAATACTTAAGACCGATGGATGAAATTCAAGTTAGGGTAGAATATTTCAATAAGCTCAACACTCAGATTTGCAAGGGATGTTAAACTGCTTCAGGGACGATGCCCTAAACTAGATGCATTACATGTATTTAGTTAACAGAATAAATAACATTGTAACAGTGAGTGAATGGAATGAGTATTTAACCTGTTGATTCTGGGGTCTAGATTAATCGAAGACAGTAAGCATCAATACCAACCTCCCATAACCACCCTCAAATTATTCCAGTCGAAGTTGTTTGTGGATTCAAACAAGAAATAGAGGAAATAACAATTCAATGCTAAATAACTATGCCCGAATCTATTAATAAACTCTTGGGAAAGAACCCTGTTACAATCAAACCGAGAAGTGGAAGAATTGGAGGTACCCTGCTGATTAGTGGAGTTTAGTCTATGACTAAAGTGAGTAGATTGTTTATAAACCTTCACATACATTGGAAATATTTTATGTTAATTTGAGAGTGAGGGTTTTGTCCAACCCTATTCCATACATGCTTTAAGTATTTGTTTTATTCTATTCTAAACCCTAGTCAAGGTTTGTTGGTATTGAGTAAGGTATCTTTATTTTGGTTTGTATATACACTATTTTTTATCCTTAACTATTGTCGAGGTCTTGTTGCAAAGATTGTTTAGTTTGAAGAAAAGTTGTTTGTACTTGTTTGAAGATCAAGACATATAATTGGTTTGTGATTAATAATTTACTTACTTTGATTTATTATGAGAAAAGCAAAGACAAACCTACACATTTCTTAAAAGTTTTCTTAAGGAAAATGATAATCATATTTTTTTGTATAATCAGACACATGTGCAAAGATAGTTTGAATAACTTGCAAATCATTTCTACAAGGTAGTTGTATTTTAGTTGGACAATGAAGAATATTATATAAACATGTTAGTGAGGACATTATCAATGTACAAAAAAAGGTTTTGTTTATTCAATAAACATTCATTGTTCATTGTGCACACTAGTTTTCAAAATCATAAATATCTGGTTGAGAATATTGTAGTCCTAATTTACTATGACACTATTTGGTACATAAGTATCACATGTACCCAAGAATGTATTATATTGGATTATGATTACCATTTCTCTTAGATATTTTGACTTTGTATAAAAATCAAAGGTAAAGAGAGAAAAAGTCAGTGAGACATTGAAAAGTCTATCAATGAGATATCATTGTTAGTGAGACCTATGTCAAGCCAGTAAGGCATTGTAAAAGGATATTTCACATAAGCCAGTGAGGCAATTCGAGTAGTTTTATTCTCTAGAGGGTTTCTACTCAAGACAAAATCCATGTTATATTCTTTGTGTGTCTTATCTATTTTGTTATCCATTTTTATTTTCATTACATAATACTTCAAGTTTTGTTTAAGTGAAAAATGACTTGTAAATTGTTATATCACTAATTTGTGCCCCCTCTCCCCTCTTAGTGATATTACACTCCAATAACACTCTTGTTACTCATCACATTGATATTTCCATCAAGTGTCCCATTGAGATCATCCTTGAACATATCCTACATCAATTAGAATCCTTGTAAACTAAGCTAAATGCTAATCCTATACCACCTCCCCTCTCCACTTCTACGAAGACATCATCACTATGGACCTTGAGTATAATTTCCTCTTAGGATATTCTCTCTTACATGCTTTCCCTATGTGTTTTGAGACTCCCAATTTAAAATATATAATGGTAAGGGGGTTCCCATGACCCATATTCACTCCTTTAATGCCACTTTCCTTGAGTTCCTCTGTGATGGCTACTTGCTTGCTAAAATTTTCCCTTGCACTCCAAAAGATTATGCTTTGGAGTACTTTTACACACTCCTTCATAGCTCTAACGATCTTTATATTAAGCTAGATAATTACTTTATTTAACACTTTTGATGAAATATCATCTTGAAATTTCCCTTCCAGCATAGTCCAATACAAACAATAAAATATTCTAATGCCTCAAGTTTTTACCCAAGACATTATTGGTAAAAAATATGATGACCAATTTATGATACAAGAATAACGTGTAATGCAAGTCATAATGCATTCTTTCATGCACAAGTTCATCAAACCAAATAATGAAACACTTGGCATATACACCAATACAAAATGCAAGATGAGAGAAGCAAAATGCTTAGAATACCATAGGACAAAATAACATGATCAACTCAAACATTGAGATATGGAGGAGAGTCAGATTCTCAAGGCTAACTTATAAACCTTGACAACTTGCCTACCAAGGTGTGCACTTTTGGCATCTTGGAAAATGGAACCAACAAGACAATCTTACACTAGCTTGGGCTTCAAGGTCTAAATTGTAAGAAGTTTAAACTATAGAGCCAAATTTACATGGTTCAAACTTTGGGGTTTAAGAGCATGTTTGATGCATGGGCATCCTTTGGGCTCATCACAAATTTGCATTGTACTTGGGAAGTTAAGAACATGTGGTAAATTGTACTCTTGATAGTTGGTAAATAATTTGTGATGAGTAAAGTTGAAGCATTTTATTGTATCGTGTTATTGGGTGATGCAATTTCAGGAGTAGTTAATTTATATATGATTGATTGGTCTAGTATTAAAATGCGAGGTTAATTTTATTGGTTCAAGTTTTTGTTTTAGTGAATGGATGTCTATAAGTTAATAGTGGTGTTTGGTTGGAATTGTTTAATTTGTGAAAGGTTATTTTGAATCTAAAGTCAATATCTTTTTTCCCAATTAATTAACCTTCATGCACATGTGACTTGAATTGTCTCGTCCCATAAGTAGTGAAAACTACACAAAGACAATTGATGAAGGGTGCTCCCCTTAATACCACAAACACATAACAGAAATAGAGAAACAACAGCAATATGCAAGAACAGAAAATTGGCTTCTTATTATCTCCACAAATGTGGAATTACAAACTTTCAGAATTACAATATGCAAAGCCACATGGGCATTCCCTTACAATATTCTGTAGGACAAAGCCTCGAGCTATTACCCAGATCTACTACCCAGAACTATTCTGAACTGCCTAAGACAATAATACAGCCTTCCTTATATAGGCAATTTTCCACTGCCTGGGAAGGTTCCAGAATTTTAGCCAATAAGGCCGACCAAACTTAGAATTATTTTTATTTTACATTTCATTACATCATAGTCGGCTCAAAATAAATTTTGAAACCCGAACATAAATTTTGAAGAAAAATCATTTTCCGCCATTTCAGGTGACCCAACTTCCGAAGACCATAAGTCATCACCAGTTGACCCTATTGACTATTGTAACCCCATTTCGGAAAAGGGCGCGAGGAGCTCTACAACGCATGAATTAAGCAAGCTTCATTCAGCCCAAAATTCGACCTCATCCGGGGCCTCTAAAGCCTTCAAAACTGAGTTCAAAGTTTCTGTCCCCTGCTGCCAATACCGAAAATCTTCAATATCTTCCAATATACACTTGATCTGGCAATGAAACTTTACTCGCAGACTTATATGACCAAAATGAACCTCCAAGAAAGAAATCAGATCATTCTGAGCACATACGAAAATTACCAAAAATAGTAACTTTCCATAAATAGCAGCTCTGCACAAAATAACCCTTATTGAATAAAAACATAAATATTTTTGGGTGATGCAAGATTGCTCTTACACCCAGGATGCTCATGCATCAACAATAAATAAAGATAGGTATAAGATTTCATACACTCAAACATAAAGCTTTGAAAGACAATATGACACCTCTTGTTACATACACTACGGCCCTGTAGCTTACTATCTTATCAGTGGGTAAGATTTACATCTTTTAATCTGACCATCTTTTCATCATGTAGTCATTATGAAAGTAGTAATCATCCCTCAAGCATTGAATAACATTGTTTTTCAAGGCACTCTTCTTGAACATGAATCTTTTCTTTCACAACATTGTCATTCTATTTTGTAGAAGCACTAACAATAGTCTCTTTATGGCATTGTTGATCACCGCACCTTCACATTCATGAAAATCTATTAATGCTTGCACCTTTGTCATGATATAGTACCCTTGTTTCAATCTTTGAATATCACTGCCTTTTAGAAACTGTCCCTCTTTTGATTTTTATGACATCATTCCTTACTGTGGCTATGAGCCTTCATAACAGTGCTTGTTCTTTATTCATTGTGCTTTGAAATCATGCATGCATGACCTCTATTATCTCTTGATGACTATTATAAGAGTGTCTTTGTGACTTATCATAAACCATATGAATCATTATTTTTTATCACTTTATACCACTGTGATAGTGGATAAGCATTGAAGAAGAACTTTCTTTAAACATTTCTTATCCACATTATTTTGGCATCTTTTTAAATCATGAATTGTTACACTTATCGTCACCTCATCAAGCCTATTTGACAGTCAACCTTGTCTATAACTAAGAACTCAAAAGTGTTGTTTTTCATTGGGACTAATCTTTGCTTACAAATTTGATCACCATTTATTGACATCCTTTTGATAGTCACTTCTCAAGACTCTTGGATGCATTTTTTTCTTTCGTTCTTACTATTCCTTCACATGACTGATCATCTTTTGTGCTCACTGTCATGAGGAACTCTATGACACTCTAAAAGTGCCACTCCAACTTCATCAACATTGTCTTTTCCATTTGCAGTGTATACCACTACTTTTGATGCATGTTGAAAGCCCTCCCATTTAGCTAGTGTCTCCTCTAATAGTCATCTTTGAATTTTGGCCTTTTCTCTCTACTTTTGTAGACAATGCCATTCTTTGCCTTATCATCTATGTCTACTCTTTGCTTTGACATACATTCTTGGAAGTTACTTTGAATGTGGTGGATCATGTGTTCTACGTAGTATCATTGCTTGCTCTTCTCTTTTACAGTGACTGTCACTGTTCTTCACAAGAGTGCTTTTGTCACTTACCATGACTGCCAGAGATCTAAGAATTCAAAACTCTTAGAAACCCTCCTCAAAATAGTAGAGATTTTATTTTCGCAAAACAAAAGATGTATCTCCCTATGACCATTTTAATGAAAACTACTTCTCTTTCTTTGACATCTGCTATTCCTTGTTACTTCCTTCAACAATTTACTCTTTTTCTATGTCTAAAACACGCCTTTGAATGTCCAAAGAATGCTGCTATTCTTTACATGAAATCTACATTTCATCTTTCACTTATGCAAGACATTGGTGTGTACTCTATGCTTTCTAATCTACACGCATACTTCTCTCCACCAGTTATAGCCTAATTTGCCTAATGATTATAATAGTCACCAACTTGTGAAAACAATATTGTGTCTCAACGTGTAATGTAGTCCCCTCCAACTCATGCTTGAGGAGCTTATATAATAATCAACTGATTAATGTTTTTGGTTTTGATGTAAATTCTATTAAGACATTTTGACCGCCAACTCACTTATGTTTGGAGTCTTCTCCATATTTCGTACTCTTGGCCCAAATTTATTTATCTCACCGATAATAATTGGAAATGAAATGTTTGTATTTCATTGCTTACCATAGTTATCTGCCGAATATGAATTAATCCCCTTCAATGATGATAAATGTTGATGGCAGTCCCAAGTATAGCCTAAACGAAATATTAATTCCTCAATGTGTTCCTCTCTTTGAGACTCTTAAATGTTTTTGTTTTAATTTCCAACTTTTTAATTCAAATTACTATTTATAAAGTTAAATCTTAAATGTCAAAGATCATATCAGATAGATTTAATTCTATTTCAAGCATAGTTAGATAACCTACAAGATTCAAAACGAAAATTATTCATCTTACTTGGGAGAATTCTTGAGTTGTTCATAATGATTAGCAACAAAATCCTTGAGAGACTAATTTTGAAATGTAGTAATATAGACAACACATTTATCTCTATAATAAAATGTCATTCAATTTAACATTTTGCATGTTAGTTTTTATTTGTTGATTTCTTCAGATCAAGCCTATAGGTTCCAAGCATTGCTCTTCTTGCAACCGTTGTGTTGAGAAATTTGATCACCACTGCCCATGGATTTCTAACTGTGTTGGCAAGGTGAGGTTCAGGTACAGTACAAAAGTTGCTAACTGGATATTTTGTCATTATCCTCACAATCTTTTATCTTTATGAGAGTTAATCTATTTGTAGACTTACCTAGGATATTAGAGAACATAACTTAGAAAGTACTTGAATTCAATGCAATCTTTATGTTGTACAATAGTCAAAAAATTTCACCCTACCAAAAGACATCTTCATAAAATCTATGCTACTTAACCATATTCTCATTTCACCATAGCTTACCCCAAACACATTATATAAGATAGGAAATTTTATGCTTGCGTCCCTTGTTCTATTGGCTCACCCGCAAATTTATGTTTTAGTTTCTTCTTATCTTTAAATTTTTCTAAGGAATTTGTTTATAGTAGACATACACTATCAAGCAAGGAAGAGGTTGTGATCAAGGATACACACCTCATCCATATGAAGGCATCCCTAAGAAAAACAAACAATTATTTGTAAGAAAGAATGTCACATGATAAACAAATATGACTCAATTGGATTTGCTAGAATTTGTTAGTTAAATATATATTCTAGATGCACACAACATGAAGTCATGACGGTAAAACCCTTTTTCCAAATGCATAACCTCTCTTATTATCTTGTCTTTATCCCTACAAGTCAGTGGTATTAACTGAAATTTCTCTTTGCCTTTGTGAACAATATATGTATTAGAGTAGCCATCATGAATTGTCCTTCTCATACATATTATATTTTTTACTTAGCATTCAGATTTGCCTAAGCAGTACTGTGAACTTTCCTCCAACACATGTACTATTGTTCATCACAAGTCCATTTGTTAGAGGGCAATTCATAGTACACATGTTTGGAGGTCTGAAGGAAACAAGAGAATTTGAAGAGTCACGAGTGGTGAGAAGATTCTTTTGAGTAGAAGCTTTGGAGGCACTGTAGATCAGTCCATATCTTTGGTCACAAATGTATATAAGCAATGCAGATCCTACATACCAAAATTTCATCTTAGTACCGATTTCCTTCTGTTGTGAAATTCAAACCCTATAATTAGGAAAATGTCAACCAATGCAAGGAGTGCAACCAAAATTTGGAGAATTAATCAAATGGACACAGCTCAGAAATTATGAACATGGCACAATCTTCAGGTAAAGTGATTCTTATCAGGGGCATTGTCCGTCCACATCTGAACATGGTTGTTTACTGGCTTCCCTTCAATAGGACACTTGATTGTACCTATTTGAACATAGTTCAAATCCCAAAAGTCTACATTTCTAGGACTGTTCAGCATTGTCCTAGTCAATCCATGTTTGTATGCTTGCTGCCCATACCAACTTGTATCACCTGCCTAAGCAGTACTTTGAGTAGTCCTCCTACACATGTACTATTGTGAAAATCATCAGAAGTCCATTTGTTGGAGGGCTACTCAAAGTACACATGTTTGGAGGTATGAAGGAAACAAGATAATTTGAAGAGTCATGAGTCTTAAGATTGTACTTAATATAGCCAAGCTTCATTCAATGGTACATTCAAACATGAAACAAGCCATTCTTAAACTAGATTAAACTAGTAAACCAAAGGACATGTTGATTATAAGTAAACTAGTAAACCAAAGGACATGCTTTTACTACTAAGTCTCTGTTTGTTGGGCATACTGATTATAAGTACTTGACATATATCACAAATGTTGCTAATTAAGGTTGGCGGGATGATTACGCCTATCCTGAAAAAAGATTATCAAATGATTATGCTTTCAAATCAATTACCTATCGATGTATCCCTTGCAAGGGAGAGAAGCCAAACACATAAAGAACATGCACATAAACATGACAACTGAAAAACTTAAATGGAATACACCAAGAAGTACCAAATGATGAATTCTCAATTGTTGTAATGGCAAAGCAATATCAGAACCGTCCATTTCTAGAACTTGATTTTTCTATAGTCCAAATGATTTTTCTTATTTCTTGTATGTGCTTGGTGACAGGATTTTGAACATTGTTGACATACTTAAATGGAATACACAATACCAAATGATGAATGCTCAATTGTTGTAATGGCAAAGCATTAGAACCGTCCATTTCTAAAATTTGATTTTGTATAGTCTTAATTATTTTTCTATAGTCCTAATGATTTGAAAATTGTTGACAAAGTGTGTTTCTTTTTTTTATTATAGTATAAATGATTTTTCTATAGTCGCAATGATTTTTCTTATTTCTTGTCTTTTGTCCCTTTTTTATTTCCTATGTCTGTGCTTCGTGACATGATTTTGTCACCTTCTTTTGATGGTATATTTCATTCACTCTATGTGGAATACTATTTTGTTCACTATTTTATTTCAGCTTCATATTTCTTTCATTTTTCATATACACAGAGATTACACATGCTGATAAAAAAATGAGCTATTTGATTTAGGTTTACTTTTCATTATTGTAAATGGTTAATATTTTTGATGGTACTCCTTGGTGTATTTTCATATAAAAATAATCATATAAAAATAATAAATGTAGTAACGATGGTGCAGTGCATTATTGATATAGGTTCGATGACTCTTGTCAATGTGCCAAACTGTCAATGTGGTGGTGGGCAGTGTGTGTTGAAGACTTCACAGACACCGAACAACCCTGGACGATAATTTTGGTGCTGCCCAAATAGAAAAAAGGTTGCTAATGTGTATATATTTAAAGTTTCTAATGTAAATACTATTCATTATAATATAAGAACTAATGTAGACTGGGTATCACAGGGAAATAATGGCTGCGAATACTTTAGTTGGGTCGATGACAACTCATCTACATCTATCCGCCCATCTCCACTTATCCGCGATGAAGGATTTGAGTGCAAAACGTGTCAAGCTAGGGAAAATTCTGAAATTATATTTTTACGATGCCTTCTCTGTATTGTAATCACATATCTTTGTTGCGACCATATGCAGAGATGAACTCAGGAATTAGTTAGTTTAGTATTTTCATATTGTAACTAATATTTTAATATTGATATGACATAACTTCTCTTTGCCTCAAGTGTGCATATATATGGTTTACATCTTTTTTAGAATAATTCTTCATGTTTATGGCTCGGTTGAGCCCCAATCTTCTATCAATCACATGATTTAACGTATAGTGTTTTCTTGGTTATTCCATTTTTTCCTTGACCTTGACTATGGATTGACTATCATTTTCAAGCTTGAGCGAGGCTTCATACCATGCAGCATCCGCAGATTTGTACGCAACACTGATTTATGTTGGAGGTAAACTACATGTGTCATGTAAACAACATGGTTGAATGCAATCTCTTTTGCGTGTTTTCAAGAGTTTTCCCACCAATACAAGCGTAAATAACGCATTGAACGTAATCTACAAGCGCTGCGTGGTATGAAGTCTTGCTGAAGTTTGAGCGCAACATGGTATGAAGTCTCCCTTTATTCCAGTGAGGGATTGGAATAAATGCAGATTTCACAACATTTGAGAAATATAATTGTAGGCATCACAATCACAATTTTTTGGAGACAACGTAATTGAGTTGTATACCCAAGCGATGGAGTGCAACTTCTACACCTCTGATTCAAAGTTGACACTACGGGATACAAAGACCATAGATAAGGAATAAATTTAGAGAGCGGAGGAGGTCCATAATGACCAAAATAATACAGGATGAACCTCAAGTTAAATGAGGCAACTGCAAACATTTTAATAGATTTTTTATTATTAAATAATGAAATTTATATATACTAGTGTTCTAAGCCCCCTCATTACATGATTTATTATTGTAAGCCCCCTCTAACTTACGCATCAAAAAAATGAAACTACAACCTATTGGGATTGAGACAAACCTTATAGAACAACAACAACTAGGAATGATCGCTTTCCAACATCTGTTGAATACATCTGTAGCTCATGAATACAAGGTCCTCCAATAGATGTATTCAACAGATGTTGGAAAGTGATCCTTCCTAGCTGCTGTTGTTTTATAAGGTTTGTCTCAATCCCAATAGGTTGTAGTTTCATTTTCTAGATGCGTAAATTAGAGGGGGCTTACAATAATAAATCATGTAATGAGGTGGCTTAGAACACTAGTATATGCAAATTTTATTATTTAATAATAAAAATCTATTAAAATGTTTGTAGTTGCCTCATTTAACTTGAGGTTTGTCATGTATTATTTTTTTCGTTATGGCCCTCCTCCGCTCTCTAAATTTATTCCTTATCTATGGTCTTTGAATCCCGCAGTGGATCAATTTGGAATCGGAGGTGCAGAAGTTGCACTCCATCACTTGGGTATACAACTCAATTACATTGTCTCCAAAAAGATGTGTCCATGATGCCTACAATATGTTTCTCAGCTGTTGTGTCCCAGGACCCCTTATGACCCTTTACGACCATTTACAATCCCTAAGAATACAGCTTAGAGGTCTTAAAATGTCGTAAAGGGTCATAAGAGGCTCCTAGGAGGGGCCAGACGAGCTTCCACCTTCATGTGGTTGGACCTGTTAAGTAGAGAATGTTATACTCTTCTCGAAACAAAGAGAAGCTCAATAATTTAAGCTCTTAGTCCATAGACAAATTAAATTAGACTTATTATCCAAAACACATAAAAAACATTCACATAAACACGACAACTGAGAAACATAAATGTAGATTTCACAATAGCTGAGAAACATAATTATAGGCATCATGGTCACAATTTTTTAGAGACAACGTAATTGAGTTGTGTACCCAAGTGATGCAGAGAAACTTCTACACCTCCAATTCCAAGTTGAATACATTTGTTGGAAGGACCTTGTA